>CM053414.1:22332839-22350092 GCA_028644305.1 Xerus rutilus | reverse complement strand
AAAAAAAAAAGAAAACTGCTTCCTAAACAACAAATCTATTAGGCATCCCTGACTCTTCTTTATCTTCTTACCTTATGAAGGAGTCTTTCTTACTGACTCTCCCAAGTACATGTGCCCTTCCTATTTTGTACATACCTGAAATCCTGAATTAACTTGCCATGATGCTGTGAATATTGTTATCATGTATGAATGTTAAAATATGCTTAATGCAATGTCCCCTTCACTTGATTGCTCAAAGAGAAGAGGGACCATGTTTTGCTTATCCCCTCTGGTACATATAAGCCACCAGCATTGATTTCAGCTTCCAGACAACTATTAATATTCATTATATTAAGTTAAAATCAATTAAGTTGATTAATCATGGTAATTTACTATGACATTAACATCATAAAGCAGAGGAATTTAGTTTTTCAAAAATATACTTTGAAAATTATTTTTCTTAAGGTATAGCTTAGGTTACAGACTTACAACCTCTGAGTTATTGGGGGTAGGTAGAATGGAAGTATATTATGCAGAAGCTGGTATAGAATTATAAGAAAGACCCAAAGTTTCATAAGCATAGTTAATGTGCTTATCAATCAGAGAATATTAAATTTAACTAATATATGAACATTTATGGAACTTGGAATTGGTTGAAAAAATTTCTTATTTCTCAATTAATGAGAAATTTATGGCTTTTTAGGAATCAAAACATAGGTTATATGTGTTTGAGGTAGGTGGGGATAATCAGTAGAGATTAGTGGAAGAAGTATATACTATTCTCCTGGAATGTAATATATATATATATGTATTACATATATATATATATATATAGGAATGTTATATATATGTATAGGAATGTAATATATATATGTGTATATATATACATATATATGTACACATGTACACACACATATATATACATATATATGGTTATATGTGTGTGTGTATATACACATACACACATACATATACATATATAATTTTATATATGTGTTATATATGTATACTCAAACTAAAAAATGAGAAATTGTGTATATAGGTGTATATACACACATACATATATATATTCTATATATATACATATATATGTATATATTTATATATTATACATATATGAAAAAATATATATGTATATATATTTTGTACTGGGGATTGATCCCAGACAAACTTCACCACTGAGCCACATCCCTAGCCCTTTTTAATTTTTATTTTGAGACATGGTCTTGCTAAGTTGCTTAGGGCCTCATTAAGTTACTGAGGCTAGCCTTGAACTTGTGATCTTCCTGCCTTGGCCTCCAAAGCACTGTTGTGTGCCACTATACCCAGCATAAAGTGGCTATATTGGTCACCCTCATTTTTCAATTTATTAATGTAGCACGGTTCATAAACAAATTTTTATTGATTATTTGGAATCTATAGGCATAATACAAGGTGATCAATATACACTAACTTTTGCCTACCAAACAATTCTCCCAGGTAAATATTCTTATTCCTATTTTATAGATCAAGAAATTGAGGTTGCCAGGATTTAAGAGACTTTGTCTTAAATTCCTAGAGTTTCTCATTTACAAAGCATAAAATTCAAATCCAAGTCATTCGACAAAGCCATTATTTTCTCCCTCATAGATTTCTCAGAATGTAGTGTCTACTGGCCAAGGATTTCAGGATGATTCAATTGGGCACCAGGGTTTACCATGGGGCAGCATTTGCTGCTGCCATGACTTGGGCATTGGAGCTGCATGTATACTAACTTGTGATGTGATGTCAAAGGTCTATTTTCAGACCTTTAAGCAGATTGGGATTTTCTTAGCCTTTGTTTATTTTGGAAAGTAGTTTTTCTAATCTTTATATAGTCTAAGAAAATGTCAATTTTAGCTCCAGTCCAAATACTGTATAATCACAGCACTCTGATGTAAACTCCAGAGATGAACTTGAGCAAACTTAATACATTCCATTCTGTAATGTAATAACCAACTTTAAATCCGACTGCACTAGGAAATGACCAAGAATGTAAGGGCAATTTAAAGCCTAATGATCATATCCGCTGCTGCTGATGGTGATGACGATGCTGGTTGCTTAAAATGACTCTAGCCAAGGAAAGCAAAGCAATCGATTCTGAGCTTCTAAATTAAAAATAAAAAAATAAGAAAATAAAACCATTTCATTCAGGAAATACTTTCCACCTTTCCCCAAATGCCAAATAATTAATTTTCAGTGGTTGTATTTCTCTTTTCCCTGGCCCAGATCTCAAATCAGGAGAAACAAAGTTTATAGCTCCTTTCCAGTGTCACACTGACTCTGGGTACTCAATAAATATTTCTTATTTCTACTATTTCTGGCCACCTGCTTGGTGAAGGAAGTAGCTTAATTAAGTATAGGGTTAAGAACATGTATACTACAGACTTGTTATGCCCTGAGACCCCAACTCTCTGTAATTGTGCAAATAAATTTGACCTTATCATTTTGCACTGTTAACTCCATCATCTAAAAAGTGTCATGAGAAAGTGTCTACTTCACAGAGATTGTTTTGAATATTAAATATGGGATCCAAACCAGTGAGTCCAAAGATTGCCAGACACTGTCCTGAAAATTATTAGTTATGATCAATAAAACATTATAGATTTTAAAACAAAGGACCAGTGATGCTCTTTTTAAAGATGGTTAATTTACTAATCTAGATTGGAGGGGAGCTGGTCAACAAAAGAGGGTTGTTGATGTTTCTACAGCTTAACATGCGGACAGTTGACCTGTGAGTAGGAAAAAATGTCACTTCTTAGAAGGAAGAAGAGAACTTACATTGATTAATTGATTTCTAGGAGCAAGCACCATGCTTTGTGCTACACATTTATTCATTCATGTACCCAGATTTGAAACTTTTTGGATTCATCAGAAACAATATTCGTGAAAGATGGACAGAAGCATTTTATAGCATGAGCCGTCATGAGTCAGAGCAGAAACAGCAGTTTTAGACTTCCTAACAGTTATTTGCTTTAAAAGCCTGAGCAGGTTGCTTTACCTCACTGGGCCACCACTTGTGCATCTGTGAAACGTGCCTAATACTGCTCTGGGGACAATGAGCAGAACTTTTATATAATATTAGAATTTATAATATAATGTTTTAGGCTATAGTATACTTTATTCTCAATTATTTTTTTCTGGTTTTCCCCTCCTGACTTCCTTCTTTATGAAATTGAGATATTCCCATCTGCTCACTAATCTCTAGAGGATGCTACAACACATCCATACCAATACTCACACTTATTTTTGGTGTCTTTTTAAACAAAACATACTCATTTTACTTTGCCACTGTGTCTTTTTTCTAATCTGCTGAAAGAATTTCTATTATACTTTTATTAAGACACATTGAAATACTGACTCTGTGAGTTCTTTCTAACCCCTGCCACTAAGTTTCCTAGATTTGAGGCATTACTTCCTCACATACTGATTTCATTTACCGCCGAGTACTCACATCAAATTATTATATAATTGTCTGCAGGCCTACCTGATACTCTGGAGTGAAAGTTTCTAGAAGCAAAGGCTTATTTATTTTTGCACCTATAGCATCTGGCATGGTATCTGGCAAAGTGATGTTACTCAATAATCCCTATTAAATTGAGTAATATTAGCCCATTGATATTAGTACTATTAATATCAGAAGGATATTCCTATTTCATATTTGGAAGGTTACCATTAGAAGGAAATCAGAAATAAAAGAAGAAATTTCTACTATTCTTCATTTAAAGCATGGCAAAAAATTCTAGCATACCTACTAAATACCAGAAATAATGGTGCAGTTTTGATTTAATATAATATATAACATTTCATAGCATATGTTACATAAGTCTTATGGCATTTTTGAAATGGATACTAGATATTTCTGGCTCGTAATTATTTAAAAGGATGATGTAGCTTCTCCCTGCATTGAGTGATTCTCTGTTCCCCTGCCCTTTGCCATCAATATACATGTGGTCACTTTCTAAATCCAAACACTTCCTGATCTAGTCCCTCTTATTTTTTTTTGTCCTCAGCAGGGGTTCATTTTATCATTAGTTGCAAAGTCCCAGGTGAACTTTTATCTCAACATTTTTTTATTATATTCTCTCTACATCAACCTGCATTGTACCCAAGATTAAGGAGTTGCCACATTGTGGGCACGCTGGCACAAAATGAAGGTGTAGCCAGTTGTTCCTACACTTTTCTGATAAGTTTGATTAGCCCTGGGCAGCTGAGCATATGTTTAGAACCCTTGACCAACAGCACTTGGATTTCCTTATGGTCCCATCTCAGTCTATAGCTAAGTGGACATGAAATCAATATGCGCTTGTGGTAAGCTGGCCCCTGTGAGATACAGTCTAAATAATGCAGCATATCGTAACAATCGGATGGTGCATAATTCCCTCCATCTAAAACAAAATTGATTTTTGTCCTTTAACTATTATCCCTGATCTGCAGAGGGATCTATTTTCATTTAAAGTTTTAAACTTTTCAGCCATGCACCATAAACAAACACTAAAAGATTTCATAATATTCTCAAGATTGTCCACTCTCAGCAGCAAAGAAGTGCCACTAAGAATGCTAAAGGCTAAGAAGTAATAAACTATCAAAGGGTCCATTGCAAATGCTCTGAAAAATCTCTTTCTTTCCACAGCTCGGCAGGATCAGCTGTGCTTACACTTTCGGGCCATGATCCAGAGAGTTGCCTATGGCCTTATCTGACCCCTTTTCTCTATGTCAGAAAGGGAGAGAAGAAACACTAGCAAGATAGAAAAAGAGAACTAAATGGTAGGCTTCCTTTTTCTGCCAATCCAATGTGTGTAGCAAAATCAAAACAAAACAACAACTACATTCTAAACAAGTACTTCTTTATTAATATTCACAAGGATCTTTTGGTGTTCTTGATAAATCAGTAGATCTGGGGCGAGGCCTGAAATTCTGCATTTCTAACAAGCTCCCAGATAATGTTGATGGTGCTGGTCCAAAGCACACATTTGGAGTAGTGTGTTAGTCAGGAGTCTAAGATGATCCTGATCATTTGATCAAACACCAATCCAGGTACTGTTTGGAAAGGATATTGCATTTGTAATTGAAGTTCCAAATGAGTTTCAACTGGACTTAAGATACAGAAGTTGTCCAGGTAAACCTGCTGTCATCATCAAGACTATTTAAAAAAAAAAAAGCATTACAGGAAGGCAGAAGAGGAGTCAAAGAAATCCAAAACATGACAAAGGTAGGTACAGTGTTGTTGTTCTGAACAAGGAAGGATCAAGTGAGAAATGTGTCAGCTTTGAAGAGATGAGGGTGCTGCCTACTGCAGGCCAGCAAGGAACAGGCATCTCTGACCCCTCTTATACCTGTGGGAACTGGATTCTACATAAAACCAGACTGGGCTGGGAAGAGAGTCCATCCTCACAACCTGTGAAGGAGAAGGTAGTCTTGTCAACACATTGGTTTGAAACTCTTAAGTAGAAGCCCAGTTCAGCCACCCTGTACCCAGACCCTGGACTCACAGGAGCTGTGAAATAATAACTGGGTGTTGTTTTAAGCTGGTAGGTTTGTGCTGATTTGTTATTCAGCAGCAGAATACTAGTATTCTAGGAAGACAGTTCTTATTCAATAGAACCAACTAAAATTCTGCCATTCATGTGTGGGTGGGAAAGGAGTTTTCATCATTACTCCTTCATAGCTAGGGACAGAATCACAGAGAACAGTCAATTTGTAATTGACACTAAGCATATAGCCATTTCATGCCTTCCTCTAAGTCTTTCTCTTACTATTTCTTTGACTTTGAAAAAAAAATTAAACCTCTCTAGGCCCCAGTGTCCTTGACTTAAAAAAATCAAAATATTAATAGTACCTCTTTGAACTAACTTCTAGAGATAGGTTAAGAATAGAATACAAAACGTTGAGCACAAGGCACACACCTGTAATCCCAGTTACTTTGGAAGGCTGAAGCAGCAGGATCACAAGTTCAAGACTACCTCAACCTTTTTGCAACTTAGCAAGACTTTGTTAAAAAAAAGAAAACAGAATATGTGAAAAAGTCCTGTAAACTGTGAAATGGTAGACATATATATAGAAACAGATATAGTACACATTTAAATTTTGCCTCTTGGAACTTTTCTCTGGTCATAAAAAAGTTCTTGGATATGTTAAAATATCATAACTTATTGCTCAAAAATCTCATCATTCCAAGTGAGAATAGATGATAGTGAACATAAACACTTTGAAAATACCTTGTAGTCTTCCTTGTTTTTATCAGAGATAGTAATTTCATAGCACAGTCACAGGTACAGATGTATATCATGTCTTTTTTTAAAAGCTGCAAAGTAAAAGCTGTATTTTATTGGATTAATTGGAGAAACCAGTCCATTCCAACCTCCTTTCTCTTTTGCTGTCAAATATACTTTTGGGAGATTGTAAATAATTCAGGTATTATTTGCAAACAAGGTTGTTCTCAGCTGAACAGAATGGAAATTGGTGAGAGATGGGATGTGGGTGAGTTGTAGTTAGGAAAGAACAATGCAGAAATGTACTTGAGGTTAACAGAAGATTTACCTAATATTTAATATTTCCTGATGCATGGTGCCAAATCATTATTTTATGGCCACCTTTCCTCTGCATTTAGTGTGTGTTAACTTTCTGCAGCGAGCAGATGTGGCCACACACATTCTGCTTGGCAGAAGGCAGATGCCAGCCCCTGAAATGGGTGCCCAGTTCCAAGGGCAACATCTGGATCCCTGGTTTGGCTGTGTTCCTGCCTGTGCTTGTGGCTATACAGTGCCCCCTGGAGACATTTTATGATTAGTTTGCAACACAGTTGGCATGAGTGTCTTGTCTCCCTGGCAACCATTTTCCCTTTGATTCTTATACATCTGCTCAGTAATATACAGTATTTGGGAAACTGTTCCCCACCTTATTTCCAGGCACAAAGTGGATGACTTTTGTTGAATAGTATATCATTTCCCCTGTTGTCTAAAGCTATTGTTTTCCAGTGCACTTACAACTCCATCAAACTGCAGTTTTCCTCCTCTCTGCAAGGACACTAACTTTACAACAGAGGGTTAGACTCTAACCCACCCACCGTGAATACACGGTGGTGCATCTTGAACCTGTGAGGATTTTTCAGAAGCCAGGAGGGAGCCAGGTGTTTGTAATAGCCTGTGCAGGCTTCCTTCTTGTATAAGAAGGAGACAGTTGGATGAACCTATATTTTTCATTTTTAATCTCTCTCTTTATTGCCAAGTCCTTATGGCAGTAAGAACTCAGACTTCCTTATCTGAAAGAGCATTAGGCTATGCTTTTATTTACTTCCTCCCAGCAAAAAGGTATTCTTAGCAGGTGGTATCCCTCCAGCTACTCCTCTGTCTACAGAGAAACTGAGGCATTTGCAACACTGTGTCAGTTACAGGCTATCACCTACTTGATGCTGGAGAAGAGATTATATTGCTTAGGATGAATCCTTTTTCTATGGTCATCCTTGCTCCTTTCCATTAGCAGGATTTTGAATTGTGTACAGAAGGGAAAGAGTTAAAATTTTGCAAGTCTGTGATGAACAGGAATTTAGACAACATAATTAAAATAATTACACCTACTTTTTCTACTTTTTAAGATGAATGTGCATATTTCCATTTTGTAGATAAGGAAACTATCAGAAAAGTCCAAGAATTTGATAGTGAAGTGGGGAAAATGCAGCATTTAACACTTTAATTCTAATAACCTATATAATAGAAGCAGCAGGGTAGCTACTGAGGGAGGTGCCAAGGACGATAACCCTTAAGAACTAGCTTAACATCCTCTTTCTTAGGAAGTATTGGACTTATCAGGATACAATTAAAGATGCACCAAACAGGTATGGCCCAGAGTTAATAACTTTGTGCCATGATGTGCAATAGCTGTTAAAAAAATTCACTCATCTCTACTAATTCATAGAAACACAACTCAAATATTAACTCTCATTAGAAGCCTCCATAAATTAATACCCTACCAATATTACCTCATTCTTTCATGCAAAAAATGTGGGGAAAAAAGGACAGTTATGAGCTAAATGCATTATTAATGACCTAAGAGATCATTAGCACACAAAATAATCATTTTAGGACTGGAGGTAGAATAGGTCTGTAGCCTCTGAAAACCCACAGGTCTTTATTTTATTAGATCAAAGTACTTTCATGGCCAATTTCTTGCCAAATGCCATCTTTTGGGTGTCAAGGATTTTCACGTTATAGGATTTAGCATAGGACATGGCCCAATAAGTCAGTGTTTTTCTACCTTCTGAACAACATGCCTCATAATTTCGTTTTTTGGTCTGGCTATCATCAATATTCTGTCCTACTGTCTTTTCCGTTGTGAATATTGTGATAATGATAAGCTACATGGATCTTTTCATACTATAATCTCAAATGGATGCACATTGTACAACTCCCACAATTGATTGGAATAAAAATGAGAAATGAATAAGTGAATAAGTAAAGAACATATAATTTCAAATTCTGAAGTGTGCCTACTATATATAGCTACAGAGAGGTCTAACAGCTAGGTAATACTGGAAGTTTCTGCTCTCATGTCATCTGGGTGATATTTGGTGATTGAACCATACAATCATAGTAACTTATTTTAATCATATCTAAAATGGGCATTAAAACTTCTATTTCATTAGATTGTTGTAAACGTTTAAACAATTTATAGGAAATTCTTGCACAGAGGCTATTTAGAGGACTCAGACCGAAATTATTAAGACAGGTAATTATTGATAAGTGAACTCAACAGGTAAAGGCAAGGGAACAAGTTTGAACAGAGCGAGAAATGGGTTGTGAGTGACACAACAGATACTCTGACCATTCCTCCAGAGATCTCTGGAGCTCAGAAGGTCCTTTGCATTGTCCTGAGTGAAGATGATAGACTGTTCTTGGGTGAGTCACTCCCAGTAGCTATTGTCGTAAGTCCTTCAGCCATGAAGGCAGGTCTGAGAGGCACAGTACAGTATTAGAAATGCATATGATAATTATTGTGTATTAAAATTGCTTTATGATTCATTTTGCTCTTTTCCTTGTCATGGACTATTTTCTTGCATGGACTATTTTTCTTGTCATGGACTATTTTCTTTGAAGTTTCTTATACAAAAAACTAACTTTTGGAGAATCCCAGGCAATAGAGTAAATGGAGAGCCATGCACCATAAGTCTAAATATATAAAAGATATAAATAAAGCTATTGGAAAAATATATTAATGTGTTGAATCTTATGAAATATTCACCTTTATAACAACCATGAAAGGCTATAAAGGAATTTAGAAGTTTCAGACTACTTGGAAATGTGTATTTGTGCATGGTGATATGAGAATAGCCAGTTTCAGGGCCCCAGATCGTTGTAGATCAGCTACAATCTATCCTATCCCAACTCTGTGGCGGTGCTTCAACTAATATTACCGGGGGACTCACATAGATGAGTCTGGAACTCCCACTTGCATTTCCAAGTGCTGTCTCTAACTCCGCAGGACACCTGTTCTCAGATAAGGGATGCATACAATGATGATGTAGTCCATCTTCAGAATGGCAGGCATGGACGAGAGGCATGCAGTGGATCTCTAAGCAAGCTTGGACATTTAGGAAAATGAATTATAGAGATCCAATTACCTGGATCTAGGTCCAGGATTGGGGGAATCTTCAGGTGGTCCTGTCCCATTGGCTCTAGAGAGCCCTTAATCTGTTGAGAAAAGTATAGTTGGAGGAAGACCACAGTGGGAGCCCTCTAAAGCTTGGGTGTTTTGTAAATTCCTGGTTATCTCAAAACCAAGGGATGCCCTCGATGTGGGAATTTTGGTGCTAAAACCAGGTAAGCCCTAGCCAAACAGGTGCAAATTTGTCACCATTATAGGAAGCAAGGCAGTGCTCCTTACTCAGGCCTAAGGGTACTAACTTGTGAAATAAGAGATATATGTTTAGTCTTTGTCTCCATCTTCTGATACATAGCTCCTAAAACCTTAGAATCTCCAAGGTGATCAGCATCTCCCCATACGCTCCTGGGATAACTGTCAGCTAGAAGTTCCAGGGAGCCTCAGGATGGGGACTTGTTGCCATGGAAACCAAACACATGATCAGAGAGCTAGGACTTTTTGTCCCAGTAAGATAGAATGGATCACTAATGGCCAATGATCTGAACCATCTCACCTATGGAATAAAGGCTGCATACGAATGGAAGGAAAGGGATTGAGACAGCTTCCTGGATGCTGAACACATGGGTGTGCTGGGAGGGTCGAACAACTAGAAAGGACATAAAAGCTCCATGTTTTTCCCCTATAACTTGTCATTTGACTTCTTACCATGTGGATGTTCTTGTTAATATTTTTTGTTAAATAATAAACTGTTAATATAGTAAATAAAACACTATCTTGAGTTCTGTGAGACATTCTAGCAATGATCAGACTCAAGTAGAGGTTGTAGGAACCTCTGATTTATAGCCAGAAGCAGAGGTGACTCCTGATGTTCTACTGGTGTCTAAAGTGGGGAGAGTCTCCTGGACTCATTCTTTAAACTGTGAGATCTGACACTGTCTCCTTATGGTGTCAGAATTAGATTAATTTGTAGGACACTTGGTTGGTATCTGCATAGAACTTGTGCATTGATTTTGTGTGGAAACCTATACATCTAATGTCAGAAGTAAAGCATTGAGGGTGGTGTGAATATGGAAGGAAAAAAAGTTTGTTTTCTTTACCCAAAACTTGCACATCTCTCTCTTTTCTGCCCCAGGACATGTGTTCATACTGTTTTTTCTCTGGAAGCCTCCTTCTACCCTTTCTATATTTCTAATTCTTTCCTTCACACCCTTTAGCTTTTCACTCAGTAGTATCTTCTTCAAGAAAGACTTGCCAGACCTCCTTAATAGGGTGATTGATCTTGTCTGATGCTCCTACAGTGTATATGCTATCCCCATCATAGCTTCCTCATCACAGTTGCAATTTGACCTGCATTTCTCACAGCAGAGAATCATTCATCTCGTAGGCATCCTGAGCATCATGCCATGCATGCTGCTTTATTGAGCAGAGTTGCTCATTCTCAAGTGCTCAGCAGCACACACAGTCTTTCCATTTTAGGGCAGAGTCAAATGATGTAAAATACACTGTCTGGAAAGGGCAGTGATTTCCTCTGCATTCTGATCATTTTGCTTATTAAATGCTTGAACAGAAAAAAGATTTTCAGAGAAGTTCTTTTTTCACAGTGTGACTGAATAGAGTAGGAACAAATTCCTAGAGTACAATGCATTGTCTCTTGGATTTTGTGGCAAATTTTTTTAAGTGTTTGGGTATCAACACCAATTAATTGATTAACAAACATTTATTTAACTTTTAGAGCATCTTCCTCTCCCCAAATACTATCATTGAAGTTAGCTACTAGAGCGGTAAAGACCACAAAACAGGGAAATGAGGCCAGTTCACTCATGTATCCAGGTAGAGTGTTTGGAGAAGGCATCTCTATAGAGGTAATTCTGGATCTAACACCTTCAAGGAGAAGAAATGAGTCATTTAGGTGTCAGAAAGAATATACCTCCAGTAGAAGACAGAGCAATAGTAAATGCTGAGAGACAGGAATGATTCTGCAGGTGCAGGCACACAGCCATTAGAATCCAGGCACAGAGAGAAGAGCAGAGGTGAGGTTGCTGGAAAGCCAAGTGGAGACCATCATGATGCACATCTCTGGTGCCAATCCAAGGAATTAGTAGTAAACTGCCACTTGCACTCCCCATATCTGCAACTGTAGTATGTGAGGTCTTGGTACAGAACTGGGGCTTGATGTTGACATATTTACAGGACAAAAGTGGGTACCCAATGCAAGCCTCCAAGTAAGGATGCCAGATAAGGCAGGGGACTCTGAAGTTAGGAAGGGCACATGTTGTGAAGACAGAAACCAGGAAATAGAAAATACTCAGTAAGCACTAGTTGTTCTTACTAACGGGACAGACAATTTGCAAAACTTTTAAAATAATGAGTGCTATACGTTATTTCCTTATATGTGCAATGGGGATAAGAATGCTTTCTCTCTAATAAAGTAGTTAGGTTACACATATCAAATAATTTCCTCATGTTTAAACAATTAACAAGTGTCAGAATTAGGATATCACATCTCATGAGTTGATTTCAGAGCTCAGGCTCACCATCAGTTATACCATAAAACTGTCCTTGCTGGAGAATCAGCAGGTATGGGAGGGAGAAGTGATGGGGAAGCCTGCTGGATACCTGCAGCACACCTTTTGTGAGCAAAAATGTTTCAAAGTATAATTTGAACATAAGAATATTTTCTAACAGTATAAAATAATCCCTATTTAAAATAAATTATTAGAGAACAAGTTCTATTAAATAGCAATACTTGAGATAAGTGCTTGAACATTTTGTTGTATAATGGCCATCATCTTTCTTTGTTGTGTTAATATATATGTATATACATGTACAAAATATGTAAGTTTTACCACACTCCTCTACATATTTCCATACTTCCATGGCATCAAATATGCTTTGAAATTACAATTTTATTATTTGCATAATGCTTTACCATAGATATCATAATTTATTTAACCAATCCCTTTTTGTAATCATTTACCTTTAATATATTATTACTTCAATAACTTCTTCAGTGAATAGTTGTATAAATGATCAGAAATAGCCCCCCATAACCATGGGTTCTGCATCCTTAGATTCAACCTACTCGGGGGAAAAAATTGCATCTGTATTGAACATGTGCGGACATTTTTTTCCTATCATTATTTCTTAAATGATACAGAATAACACCTATTTATACAACATTTAGATTGTAATAGATATTATAAATATTCTACAGATGATTTAAAGAATACAAGATGGTATGTCCTATGTAAATACTATTGATATTCTATATATTTGGGCACCTGTAGGTGCTGGTGTTTGCCTAAGTGCCCTTAGGGACCACCATATAATTGAAAATTTGTTCATTTTTTTTCTAGCTTGATAGAATTAAAACATATGTCAAATTTTATATATCATATAACTAATAAACAAAATACCTGCTTTCTTCTTTGTCTTTTACACTATCTGCCATACCTAGACAAGCATGTGATTTATAATAACAACTCAATAATAATTGGTTGAAATGAGAGTTTGAATGCAATTTCAGATCCAAAGTATGAACAAATTGAGAAGCAATGGTCTTTTGAAGGGAAGAGAATAAGGCGAACATTAGGACTTTGCAAGGGAGAAACAAAGCCAGCTTCAGCTTTTATGCTTCAGTGAGGAAAGAGGCCATGTGTAGACACTGTAAAACGGAAGACATCCCTAATTGCCCTGTGTTCAGACAGTCCTGGGGTGCTCTCATTTCCTGATATTCACCAGAACACCAATCTTCACTTAACACACTTAATGATATAATTTTTATTTTTAAAAGGGAGTGCTGATGTTCCTACCAGCTTCAGAAGATGTTTCAAATCTGGTTGTGGAGTCATTCTATTTCCAATTAAGCAGTAGGGGGATTCAATTACAAGCTGTGGGAAGCGAAGAGTTTGTGTCAATAAACCAGCAGTGGTATTAAGGGTGGTTGTCTGGTTTGCAAACATTAACAGCTTGAATCCTAAAGGCGTATGCTTTTGAAATTATCTAGCTATTGCTTCTCCTGTAGACAGGATTAAACATACCTGAAACCCAGCCTGAGGTTTCCTTCAAAAGCATTTTTTGTCCTTGAACTCACTGAGAATTTGGGCATTAAAGTAGCATATTAAAGGGCTCATTGGGAGCTTGTTAACGAGGTGAAAGCCATAAAAAAAAAATGTGTCAGAAAAATATCCAGAAGAAGGCAAAATAATTTGTTGCAGGATCTGCTTAATGAAGGAAAAAGGAAGATTCACTTAAAATCACAAATTTTAGAGACGATAATGTTTTGGAGATATATGTATATATGTGTGTGTGTGTGTGTGTGTATAATCACAAAAGTAGAAACTGAGTAAAGTAAGTAAAAGCAATACCCAAGAACTGTCAACTAACTGATAGGTATAAAGTGCCTACTAGTTCTCAGCTTTGCTAAGAGTCAGAGGTGCAAGTGGCATACATCTTTTTAAAGGAATTTATAGCACAGCTAGGATCTATTAGTTCATCTAAATTTTCATTTTTTGTTTTATTAATTTACTAACCCATGCTGGATCCTTTTCCAAACAAGTTAATTTTCCAAATATCTCCATGCTCCACGTTGTCATCTTTAGTATATTGCCTCCTTTTACTAGTTTTTTCTGCTTGGGAATGCAATTGGAAATTGTTACTTGGCTTTGAAAGAAATTGCTAGCAGGGTTAGTTGTGTGTATTTAGCCTTCCTGTCGTCCCCTTTGGAAAGAAAATTTCCCTCTTCGATTGGAACACTTAATTCCCAACTTGTGTTAATTCTAAAACAAGGGCTATTTCCACTTAAGTCCCAATGAAGCTGAAAGTAATACCTGCTTTTCACAATTTACCACTCGCTCTTCCCCTAGGAAAGAGAATAACTCATCTGTTTGGTGTCTTTAGGGGACAGAACCAAGCATGTTCATCTCTGCCATTTTCTCTCCTGCTCCACTCATCTTCAGGGTAAGCTGGGCATACTGTCACCAGTCTGGTGTGGTCTGTATTGAAGTTTTTAATTCAGAAGTTAAATACTACCGTGCCCATTGGATCACAGATTTAAGATCACATTTTCTAGTCTGCTTTTCTGGAAGCAAAGTTTAGGTTTTGACTTCCATCTATCTAACAATTGGCCTCAGCGAGGGGATTCTGAACCAGAGTGAAAATGTTGGGCTGAGGAGCAACTGTAGAGCTGTTAGATTTGATGACTGAATGTAACCATTTTCTAAGGCAGAGAGCACCATCTCCTTTAAGTGGCCCTAGGAGACCATCTTTTCCTGGTTAGCAAGGCAAGAGATAGAAGAAACAAGCTGTTGCTTACTTTTCTCTCTCTTTCTCTTCTCCTTGAAAGTTGTGAAATTAGGGAGAAAACAGAGGAGACAAAACACAAAATAAACTAAATTGGCATTGTGGAACTTTAGTCCTATAAACTAATAGTGAATTGAGGTTGTTCTGGAGAGCTACAGAAAACCAGTATGGGAGGGTGGAGTTTCACATTTACTTCTCTCTCTTTTTTATTTTTACTTTTTTTGATTTTTTTAAAAAAAATCATTTGGAAGAGATGTGGTGATGTTTGAATTATTAAAATGCTACAAATGTCATTTTTCTTCTCAAATGTATATGTGCTACCTTATATTTCAAGGCAATGCTCATCTTTAAAATAGACTGTTACTTTTCAAAGATGTATTGGGAACTCTGTGTGTGTGTGTGCATGCGCATGTATGTACACAAGCGAAAGTATATGCAGGTTCAGGCATGTCCACACAAGAAGAAGCAATTAAGAAAAGGGAGAGAAAAGGTCTAAAATTGATTCTTCATTTTCTTTTCACATAAAGATGGAATAAATACTCTGAATTCTATTTGAGATAGTGGTAGGTTGAATAATCGCTCCCCCAAAGACGTCTACATTGCAATCATTAAAATCTTTCAATACGGATTTTGTGATTGTGGATAAATTAAGGATTTTAAGAAGAGGGAGATTATTGGAGATTATCTGGGTGAGCTCACTGAAATCACAAGGATCCTTCTAAGTAGGAGTCAGGGAGGTCAAAATCAGAGAGGGAGAAGGAGGATGGCAGGGAGGTTGGAGTGGTGTGGCAGTGTGTGTCAAGGGATGTAGGCAACCGCTGGGAGCTGAGAAAGATGCATCTATTCTCCCCTGAAGCCTCTCTAGGGAACAAGCCTTGGCCACCCACTTTAGATGTCTGAACTCTGGAACTGTAAGGTAATAAATGTATGTTATTTTAAGCCCCTCAATTTGTGGTAATTTGTTACATCACCAATAGGAAACTAACACAGGAAAGATTAATGACTAAATGGCACATTAATCAATGTTATGCAATTATTCTGATTTCCATATATTTGTGATGAACTAAACATGTACTTCCGTTTCATACCCGTGTGACCTTCTTAATAGTGTGTTTAAAAAAAAAAAATCCATGGACTTGTTGCCAGTGTTTTTCTCCTTCCTGTGAGATCTGTAGATGTATCTGAAACCTTTCATACTTAAGACTTTTCAGTTGCATTTTAACCTTTGAGATTTCTCAAAGACTGACAGCAGATAGCCAATGTAGGCTTTCCTTAGGTAGATTCTGGGAGAATTTGGGAAAGAGAACTAACCCCTCTAATCCTGCACATGACCATTTAGTGAGCTATTACTATAGAAAGGCTCACAAAAGATCTTACTGGTGGCCCAGGCCTCGGCTTATGCAGAATGGAAGGCAGGTTTCATGCTGGCAATTCTGAGAGCCTGAGAAGTGGCGAATGTTGAGGATTCGTTAACAGACCAAGAGCCCATTAGCTATCCTGGAGCCATTCTTCTCAAAGCCGTTCAGTTTACTCTTCACATAAGGAAATAAGTTTAATAGCTTATTCAGGAAATAATTGGATTTTAAAAACCCTAAAATTAATTATAATAAAAAATTATTGCATTTTTTCCTTAAACAAAATAGAGTAGTAAAATTCTGAGTGTCTTAACTAAAGCCATCCTTTTTCTCACATAAACTTCCATTTCAAAGAAGTTCAGATTTTAATAGTTCTTAAAAGTCTCTTTTTAAAGAAACCCTAAACTTTACTATTATAGCTAAAATGGGATTATAAAATCAATCTAATATAAATTGAATCATTAATTAAGCCAATTTTAAAAGAAATAATTCAATTTCATTAAGGAATTGTTACACTGATATTACAAAGTGAATGGATTCTTGTAATTAAAAAGCATTGAATTCCATATGACCATTTATCTTTCTTCTTTTAACCATTTTGGTGAATTTCTAAAACAGAATTTAATTAAATGCTGAAACAAAGACATAACTCAAAATTAAAATTCTATAGAAGAACTCACTAGCAAATCATTTAAGGAGTTTCCCTTCCAATATTTAAAGGAACCATAGCAAAGTGAAATATATACAAAATTATGAGAACCTATGTAAGAGAATCACAGCTATTAAAGTATCATTAACTATCTCTGTGATATCTCACCAACTGAAGGGACCCTTTTCTAAATGTTTTAGATGAACATTTATTAAATGTTTCCTAGAGTTCACCCCCAGATTCAAACTGTTCTCTGATGTTGGATTTGGGGTTATTCATAACTTATAGATGATAAACCAGCATTTGGAAGATCATAATTCTGAAGGAAGGATTTTTGAGGTTAGAGGCCCTTCA
>CM053414.1:22299406-22326738 GCA_028644305.1 Xerus rutilus | reverse complement strand
ATTTCCTAGGTTAGAGATTTGAGGTTAAGTTTTAGAAATAGTGCCAGTGAGGATGGCACCTGTGTGATACAAGAACAGGGAGAAACAGAGAATTAGACAGGTGAGGAGAGGTTAGTGGGCTACCACCAAAGGGATGTATCCTACTGAGCCTGTGTGGTTTAATGAGGTTTTGAGAAGGGGAAAAATAGACAGGTTAAGTTTCATATTGTGAGTTTAATTCCTATAAGATTAAGACAATGAGTTTTGTTTGCATGTGCTTTTAGAATACATTAAATTGATTGCATTTTAAAAAATGTTTTCTGAAGCCAGTAAAGCCTTGAAATAAATATTCCTTTTCTCACTGGTACTCATGGTATACAAAAGGGAAATCAAAACCATGGCTTAGTCTGGGTCAGCTTGTTATGGATTGTTTTCAATCTAGCACCATTGCCTCCCTCTTCTCCTACACCTCCACTGCATGTGGGGACCTCAAGTTCTCCCCTAGAATAGCATGTTCTGTTCTATACATAATCTTTGAACATCACTGGACAATGAAGCCAAGTTCATCAGAGAGAGACTAGAGTCATGGCATTTCTCCATACAATGTGCAGTGGAGATAAATGGAAGGCATTCTCTTCGCTGAATACACTGTTTATGCCTATCTGTGCAATAAATGATGACAGTGTTTAAATGATTGGTTTCCTTCATCTCTCCTTCATGCTACAGCACTCTTGAATGAGAGAACTGTTACTATTTCCAGCAGAAGGACTGTATCTTCCTTACATATAATAGAAGTTCAGTAAATGTTGATGAAAATATTCCTTCTTTTTGCATAAAATGAATATCCTGTGAGAGTTAACAGACTACTTATAGTAAGACTTTGTAAAACTATCTCACTCACTTCATTGAAATGCCATTAACTTCTACGTGTTGGACTTCCTCATCAGACAATGAGATTCCTTGAGGGTCATGTATTATAGCTGAATTGCTAACACCTTACAAAATCTGGCACAGCATAGTTCATCAATAAAGGTAGAATCAATGAATGAATGAAGACCCCCTACATTGGACTGGAGCCATCAGATAAATACATGTGGGTAGTTCATTTTCAACTTTTTCTTATGCATTTCAGATTTAAGCAAGTTTAACTGCTTTTGAGCTAGCAGATAAAGACTGATTGCTCTTCTACCTAACCTTTTCTTTTCTTTTCTCCGTGATCTACAAGAAATAACTTTTTGCTGGTCATGATTGTGAGTTTTCTTCCAGTGAGGAGAAAGTTTGTGTGAGAGATATGACAGTCTCACATACTACATTTCAAGATATTTCTGGACCAAATCAATTCCTGCTGGTCAGTTTGCAAAATTTGGCAATGACAGTATATGAATGAATGACATCTTTGTTGTATTAATTCATTTTCCATTGCCTTCTATTCCTGAAAGAACTTCTCTCCTAGCATTTCTAAGAATTATTTTCCTTGAGAATTGAAATCTTACTTTCTCACTGTAGTTTTTTTAGATTTACCTGCCAGTTACCCCCAAAGAATGTTCAATCACCCTGTTGTTGGTAGTTGAAAGAATCCCTAAAAATATGTGTCATGGTGGCTATGGAATGCTCTTTGGAAGAATTGTTAATCATATAATTTATTTTTAAATATCCTCCAATTATGAATTAATTACAGGACTATTAACATTTGCATCTGCCTATATTTATGACAATTATGTTTAGAGATATATCACTGTCTGTGTGTTGAATCTAAATCCTATAATACTACTGTCCTGCATAAACAGAGGAGTTCCTCTTTGACCTGTTATGCAACAATCACTCAATAATCATTAGATATGCTAATTGGTTTATCTGTCTCACTCCTCATGTCCTGATTTATTATATAACTACTGCATGTTAAAAATATTCACTTAAAGTGTAGAAAAGTTAAAGATTTTGGTTGTAATCAGAACGCCAGTATGTGGCAGAACCATATTTTTTAATTCAGATTTATACAACACCAAAACTTGTGTTTTTTTCCTCCCAAACTTTGCTGACATTGAGTATATATGTAATTTTAATGTTCAAACAGATATTATTGTCATGAATTGGCACATTCTGTCACTAATAATGTAACTGTATCTGAAAAAACTTTAGAGAATATGTGAAATACAACATTGCATAAGAAGCATATGACATATTTTACAGAAAACTGATTTTCAAGCTTAATTGTGATTATATTTTCAATCTGTTTCTGATAACTCAGAGGTGCTTCTTATATTGTACTCAGTTTCTAACATGCATTATAGTAACACTTCTCTGAATTAGAAAACATATTTAAAAGGCAGAGGTAATCCCAAATGACTAATGATCTCTTAAATATTTGGCCTCATTATGTGCCCTTATCTTACATGATAATAGGGAACACAACAACAAAACAATTCCTAGAAGTTTGCATGAAGCTCATGAAAGATTTTTCTTTACTCTGTGTTTCACCTATATTTCAATAGAGGTGAGTGAACCATTGAAAAATCTAGATATTTGGTCCATTTTCACAGTACTGTTCATTTCCAATAACATTCATGAACACCAGTAGTGCTATTTACAATTTAGTTTAAGCTTAAAAATAAAATTATCATCAGTGCTTGCAAAGATTCTGTGAAACAAGAAGTCCATTACAAAGCTACTTCATATAATTCACTTAGCCAGTGCTTGAAAAGATAGTAAAACAAGCACTCTATTACAAAGTACATTTTATGATTCATTTGTTAAACAACGTGGCAATATAAGCAAGAACTTAAAAATATTTACAAATTTTGGCTGAATAAATACAATTCTGTGACCATAAACCAATACAATTATTCTGAATACAAAATAGTACAGGGAAAGGGCAAGCTCTTAAGTGCAAGAAGTTTATTGTCAGCATGTTTTACTGTAGTAATAAATAGGGAAGAAAATATAAATGTCTCTAATTGGGAATTAAGTTAAATAGCCAAGGTGCATCTACTTGACAAAATATTACACAATCATTAAAATTATAATTTTAAAGATTTTATAATAGCATAGATACTTATGATATCATATTAACTAAATTTGCTTTAACTGCACCTGTATCTATAATCCCCTTATAGCAAATCTGACGTGCCTTTGTTCCTGAGAAACAGTTTGTAGGATTTGAACTCATATTTCTATCCCCATGGCTCCCTGTGCAACATGTCTTCATTAAAATCTAACAGCTTCTCATGCTCCTGGGAGAGAAAAGAATCTAAGTAGAGATGTAAAATTGATACAGGAGGGATGAGGAGCCTGCAGATGAACAATACAACAGTTTCAGTCTTGAATGAAATTCTGTATCTTTTTTTCTCCTAGTTTGCTTCCTGAAGATCCTTTAAAATCTTATTTCTCAGTGAGTAATTTTGTCTTTATGGTACAAAAGGTAATTCCCATACCTAATATTGTTTCTAAGCACATGTGAGTATCCTGCTGAGTTATATATGAGTTTTTTTATGAATATGACACAAAATGAAATTTCCATTTCTAGACTTGGAAAAAAATGTAAATTGACTTTCACGCTCAAGTGAGTTGTTTGAGGGATTGCAAAGGAGGGGGGATAGATTCAATGCATCATCTCCTCTATATTCATGTGTAATTGATATAACTTTTAGCAATTGTTCTACATTTGCAAACTTCATATTCAATGTGCAAAGTAACAGATACTATTGATTTTAAACAGATCTTAGGTTGCCCCCACCAAAAGTTGACTGCTCTTGCATTAGCAGTCTCTAAAAAGATTGTGAACTGCTGATCACAATAAGTTTTGTTTCTTTTGTTGTCCAAGTTAGATTCCTGGATATCCTGCATTTATGCACATTGTGGAGTAAGAAATGGGCAGCTGGTGTTCTTGCTGCCATCATTCATACCTTCTTCAATTTTTAGGCAATTGTTACAAAGCTCCCTAGATGGATAAACAGTACTTTGATATGGCATGAGGAGCTGTTTTTAGTGACCCTAGCTGATCGATAACAAGAATCTCATTTCTGCCAAAGCAAACTATTAAAGTTGTGATTAGACAATGCATTAGTGCCGAAATGTGAGCTTTAAAAAAAAAGATTGCACGTGAAGTTCCATGGAGAAAAGATGGTAAAAAGGAAAGTGCATTGACATTAGTGATATTGAAGATGTTTTTATCACATCATAAGTATAAACAGTGAAGTGCCAAGTGTTACACAGTAGATGCCTCTATCTGACATTTTGCTTTCTGCAGTTTTAGTTACTATGATTGGAAAAAAATTAAATGGAATATTCCAGAAACAAACAATTTATGTGTTAATTCACATGCCATTCTGAGTATGATGATGAAACCGTGTGTCATCCTACTTTATTCCACCCAGAACATAAATCAGATGATTCATGTTTGTCCCTTGTATCCACACTATATATGCTGCACACCACATCACTTTGTAGCCATCTCAGTTATCAGATACACTGTCATGATAGCACAGGGCTTGTGCTCAAGTTACCCTTATTTTACTGAATATTGTCTCCAAAGCACAAGAACAGTGCTGCTGACAATTTTATTATAGCATATAATCATAATCATTCTGTTGTTGTTAATCTTTTACTATACCTAATTTATAAATTAAATTGTATTATAGGTATACTATAACATTATACACTATATGCTACATTTTTTCTATGCCCATATATGCATAAACATATGTCTATACGTGTATATACACTTATAGGGTTCAGTACTATCTGCAGTTTCAGGCATCCACTAGAGATCTTGGAACCCATCACCCATGGATAAGAGGAGATTACCATAGAAAGGATGTTCACACATAAAATTGTACTGTTTAACCACTTCTATATCCATTGGTAATATTAGGCTACAAATGTTGATTGATTAAACAAAGGATATTTTTCTAAAAATGGAGTTATTGATCAAATTCAGGTTATATGACTGCAAAACTTTTCACCATGTCATTACACAGCAGTAATGCCCTCCTTAGGAGAGGTATGCCCTCATATGTTTGTGAGCACACACACAATATATTTTTATTCAACAATATCAATTCAGCTTGCCTGATTTCTAGTAAGCTCCTTGATGCAAAGTGTTGCATTAATGATCACTGATGTATCTGAAAAGATTTTCCTATGCCAGGCTTATAATCAGTGTTCAATTAATATCTTTTAAAGGCATGAGTGAGTGATAGTGTATGCATTTTTAATGAGAATGTGATCAATGTGTCTTTATATCTTTGGGAAACGCTTTATGTATTTGTTAACTCCAATAATTCTCATACTTAGAATACCAGTTTTATGCAAACAACCAATAGTAAATTGAATTGTTCAATTTGATATCCACACACTTAAACAGAAGATGATTTGGGGGATAAAGCTAGAAAGTATAACTGTTCTCCTTCATGAAATGTGACAGTCTCACTTTCGATGCTTCCGCCTTTAGCAAAGGTATGCTGGCAGAGTTGCCAGGACACCAATTGTGCTTCTGTCTTTCTCACTACTGGCTCTGAAATGTTTTTTATTATTATTTTGCTTTCAAATTCAATAGTTCCATGAGTTTAAATTGTTACTAATATTGATATTATCAATATCGTTGTCATATTTACATAGCACCTTCATTGACTCTACTTAGTACAATATATTTTTAACATGAAAAGTTAGTATCTGAACTGGCATTTGGGAAATTATCCATAAGGGAAGACTGCCTTTCATGAAGGAGAGAGAATGGCTCTATTATTTAACAGTAGTAAAAATTCCTTGAGAATGTAACATGACACTCTATTTTTCATGACATTCTTAATACCCTTCTTGCTGAGACCTTTACAGGGTAAGGGAATAGACAAAAGACTAAGGTGAGGCTTATAGGGGAATCACCCAGTGAGCACAAATTAGAGAACAGATAGAATCACAAATAGTGGTATGCTGTCCAACTGTGAATGATCAGGATTATTTGGTACAAAGTCGTTGAATGCCAAACTTCATTCATTGATCAAACAAGGCAATTTGGTCTTTGCAATCTTAAGAATATCAGAAGTAGTGACAGGTATGTGTATTAAGAAGTCTGGCTCAAAATACATTTAACATGAATTTTCTGAGAATTCTCTAAATTCCAAGGACCATGTAAAATTGCTGAGCAGACAAAGATAAGGAAGGTAAGACAGACTAACAAGCAGCTTATTTGGTGAAGTCAGCAACATATGTAAGCATCTGGGACATATATTTTATAAAATATAAGCAACTCAAATAATAGAAGACAAGGGGAAGGAGATACTGCCTGCAGAATCTTTTAATGGGGAGGTAGAATTCCCAGGATATAAGCAAGATCAGAAAGAATATATTTGACATCATTGATATTAAAAAGCACAATAGTCTTTCAGGGATCTAAGCAATTATTAAAGATAAAGAACAGCTATTAATATGAATTTAGTCATCTCCATGGGACAGAAATAGAGTTTAGTCCTTGACCTCAATTCATCCTTCTCTCTTTCCCTGAAGGTGCAGGTTATAAACCATCATTTCCATCTTGCCCAGTTTACATTTCCCATGCTAATAATCAGTACCATTAGTCTGATCATAAGACCTTCCAAAATGCATACCACTGCTGCCAGAACTGAGTGCTACATGTCTGGACATGACTCTCACATAGTCATACTGTACATTTTTGTGTCTGATGTGAGAGTTGTGCTGTAAGTGACTGTAAGTAGTTTTTAGAAAAGAATGACTTGTTCTAACTCCTCCGATATTCTATTGGTGGGAACACCTTGCTTCCAAGATCCCTCCAAGGGAAATGCAAAACTACAGAGGTCAGAAGTCTTCCCAGGAAGTGAAGGGCATACCAGACTGTGTGAGAAGCATCCTTAGCTTTATTTGAGTAGGAAATTTATGTCTTCTGAATAAATCATAGCCCCATTTTGGCCACCTAGTGAATGTTGTGAGAGCAGTCTTCGTGAGGGGTTTGTCCTATGTTTTGAACTATACTCCGGTTGTGGACATGCTCTACATGTTTGTCTTCAGAAGCTCCCTCTGTGTCACCTTAGGTACCATGCACAGAAATAGAGCCATGGGTCTGAATGCTTTCCTTGAGTCCATACTTTGTATTACATTCCAGCCTGTCTGTGTCCATTCCTGGAGGCACATTGTTTGCCTTGATTTTCTGACAGTTATCTATTACCATTTTCTCAGCTATGTACAACCTCAGCTGCCTTTTCAAAGGGTCTGGGTGTTCTCACAGCAAGTCTGACACAGGTTGCCTCACTCCTTCTAATCAAGCCTGGTTAAGCAGGAACTTGGGAGCTACCGAAGATGCAACTATGCAACTATGAGCAAAATGCCTTCTGTGTGAAACCACTTCTTGGAGAATGTAGATGGACATTTGTATGGGCTATTGACCTCCATATACAGGGAAATATCTATACTCCTAATATGTTATAAGTTGGTTTGTGCCCTTGTTAAGGATGAGGACTAGAATCTCCACCCCTTCAAGGAAGGATGAGCTGAATTTGAAGTGATATTTCTAATGATATACAATGTAATCCAAATCTGTGTCCTTGTTATTTGTATTTTTTTTTCTCCTAGTTCTGTATACCCAACTCACTCCTATTGGTCTTGCCTTTAGATCCTATAATTTCCTGAAAGGAATGCCATTTTGATCAGAACATTTGAATTCTTTACAATATATCCAATCACTCCTTTAAGAACTACCATGAAAGGCTAGTTCTGCTTTCCTTTCTTTTGGGAACACACTGGCTGCTACCCAGGAGAAACACAAAGCTCAGCCCATTGAGAGTGGGACAGGACACATTCATGTGATGATCACATAATGAGTTGTGAAATCACAATTTTTAATGAAGCTCCATTGTCTGCTATACAGATTAGAGTATGTCATCCTCTTGAATAAGCCGAAACATTTCCAGATTGATTGAACCATCCTTACTGAAGCGGTATCTCCATTTATTTTGCAGAGGCCTTTAACCCCTAAGAATAGTAGCTGATTGTAATTGCATAAATGGCATAATATTTTAGAGACCTATAGAGAACTTGTGTAGAACTGAAGCCTTTTTTGAGCAGAGCCTGCCACTCTGCATAGTTCTTATTCATCATTCCTGATTTCATTACTGAGGACATTTGTATGGAAATGAATTAAGGTTTACAGGTTTATTTTATTGTGCTGTAGATTCTGCTGTAATTATACCACTGATGGATTGTATTAAACTGCTTTGTGGGAAGCTTTCAAAACACATCAGACTCCGGAAGTGCTCGTGGTCTACAAATTCCGCCTTCTTTCATTCCACCTGGAGTTCCAGGGAGTCTGTATCCATTTAGCTCATGCACACCTCCTACTTCATATTATTTTTCTCCTCCTTTTTAGGTTTGAAAAGTATTAAGTTGGTGAAATAAATAGAATCCTAAAACCCTCTGTTCCCAAGTACACATATTTTTGTAAAATCTAGCAAAATTGGGTAATAAGAAGGAGAATGAAAAACAAGTGTATTTAGTGTTGTTACATGATATTTTTTTCCTAGCCCTGATATTTTTGAATAAGAAATTCCCTAGGATGTAGAAACAGTACCATGAATGTTTGGATTACCAAGGGATAAAAGTTTTGGTGTGGGCTATAATTTTTTTCTAAGATGGTCTATGATTTCTCAAGAACTGACAAAGAACAATTTGAACAAGTATCTTTCAGCAAGCATTTCAGTAGATTTTATTTACAGGTCACTATATACACCTTTATATTACATTTGGAGGCTTCCAAGCTCAGAAAGAATTTCTTCCTTGGTCTTATGTCCTTAGTTTAGGAGACTGGTATAATGCTTTATTAGCCCATATAATTTTGAAATCTGACTAAGACCAGTGCCTTGGAATGCCTCTAGCCATTGTTTTACTCAAAAGGAAATGAGGTTGAAGAAGGCAAGGCAGAGTAGAATTCAGCACAAAAGATTGTATAATCCTGTCTTCCAAGTACCAAATTTGTACATACAATTACCCATTCCATATTTCCATATAGATGTCAAATATGCCTCTGGAATTTCACCAGCTTAAAAAAAACTCTAAAATAAAAAAAAATCTTGTTTTCTGCAAATGGAATAAAAATGTCTTTTTATTTTGCACAAAGGAATGTTCCTACCTCCACAAATCCACAATCCTATTTTATCTCAAAGCCTGTTTTATCTTATCTCAGTAAATGACATCACTGTTTTTTAGGCCAGTAACACTCAAGTTATCTTTCATCCCTCTCAAATATTTCATTCAATTCAAGATCAAGTCTTCTTAGGCTCTAATTTAAAACTCCATCTCAAATTGACCAAGTGTCCCAACTTTAGAAGAAACACCCTAGTCCAAACAGCACTGATCTCTCTCCTGGATTACTGAAAAAACTTTCTCATTAGCTTGTGTTCCTATTTCTGCTCTTGTAAGTTGGTAGTATCTTCTTCACCTGGACGCTAGAGTACTCTTTTAAAATTGAAAATCAAAGTACACCGATTCCTCAATGTTGTACCAATGGCCATTGGTGTGCCATTTTACTCTGAGTAAGTCCCAGGTTTTGCCCCTGGTCCTACTCAGCTTCATTATCTTCTTGCTTTTCTGACCACCCCCCTGCCTATTGCTTCCACAGTCCTCTCTTTTGCTTAGTTTACTCCAGGAACACCGGTCTTCTGGTCATTGTTAGAACATACCCAATGCCTCTGTGTATAACAATTTATATTTTCTGTTGTCTCAACTTTGAATATTAGTTTTCAACACTTAATGTCTTACTTCCCTTTCATTTAGGTCTCTGTGCAAATATCATGTCCTCACAAATACCTTTATTACTAGCCTATCTAAACCTATATAAATTATTGCCCCTTCCTCATTCATCTTATTCCGTTTCTTATCTCTTGACCTAGTTAATTTTACATTTATTTACTTTTTATTCCTATTTTTCAAATAGGAATTTGAAAACTATAAATTTTAATTTTCCACAAAAAGAGAGATTTTTGCCTCATTTGCTGATGTTCATTACCTTCTAGTGCTATATCTACCTGATAGGCATTCAATAAGTATTTGATGAAGTAATGACCAAATAATGGGATTAAAGAAAAACATTAAGTGCAAGTCCTGAGGAATTCAAATTCTTGAAACCTGGAGGAAAGGTTAATGAAAAGGAAGGCTAGAAAGAGCTGAGAAATACCAGGAGTGATACTAAATATGGTAGACCCTTGACTTCTCTTCTATGAATAGAATCCCAGTGAAATATTCAGTGCTCCTTAGAAAAACAAACAAGTCATCAAATTGGCATCTGGGATTGGAGAGGAAAGCAAAGGAGAAGTGAAATCATTTAGAAGCTGGATACTGTCCCTTTAGCAAATGACTGAATGCTAAATTTAATTGGATGTGCTCCACTAGAGAAAATAGTCTATTCATTAAAACATCAATACTTGAAGTTCCAAGCAATCTGGCATCTTTTTAGAATTACAATATGTGCAAAAGAAAGACTCATAAAATACTTTATACAAATGGGGTAGTTTTTACCTATAATTTATATTGGTTGTGTAATCTGCATAGATCAGAATTTTCTAGATATTGCTCATCTGGTTTTGCATCAATGTTATAAGATAATTCATATTTTAGGGCTGGAGTTGTGGCTCAATGGTAGAGCACTCACCTAGCATGTGTGAGGCACTGGGTTCGATTCTCAGCACCACATATAAATAAATGAGTAAAATAAAGGTCCATCAACATCTAAAATATATTAAAAAAAGAATATTCACATTTTAAAGCTGATAGAATGCTATATTCTGATACCCTGATCTTTAAATCAATTCCCCAAACATATTTTCATATCCTTTGTATTTTGAATTGAAACTCAAAGTAAAACACCAGTTTTAGGTAATACAAGAATATAAGCAGTCCAAAATTCTGAGTTCTTGTCCTTGGTTTAAATTTTAGTAGCTTCTTTTACCCTAGACTAGTCCTTCAAAACCAATTTGCTTATATATAGACTAGAGATTATTCACAGGTCTGTTGTGAGAACCAAATAAGACCATTTATGATCAAACTTTATAAATCTAAAAATACCATTAGGACAATTATAACAGTAAGTATTAAAATGAACACAGCAGTAACCATAGTAACTGTCACTTAAATATTTGTTAAATTCCTTCATTTTATGAGTAAAATGTAAACTTTGTCCTATGGTCTTCAGAATTCTACAGTCTATGGCTCCTGTCTATTGTTCCAACACTTGACATTAGCCTCTTCTTGATTCTCCCCCAACATATCAGGCCCAAAGTTTCTTGTTTGCTATTCTTTCTTTCTGGAAATATGTTCCTCTGGACACCTTGATCTTTTGCCACATATGTGTTAATTTCCAACAATATACTCACAAAGACACCCCTTGGCAACCCTGTATAAGTTAGGACCCTGCCTTCATACATACTCCCTCAAAAAGGTACTTGCTAGCACATTTCACGATTTAAGGTTGAATTGATGTTATTGTACTGTTGGGAATTGCCTTGTTTATGTATTTATTTATTCCCTTATTTTCTGCTGTCATGTCCCACCTTTTACAAGGAATGTAAGTTTAATGAAAACATTCATTATTTATTATTGTATTTCCAGTCTTAGAGCCATGGTAGTAGAAGGTAGGAAAAAAAGAAAAATAAAAGAAGGAAAATGAGAAAGAGAGGGGGAGGAGGATTATGATATTAAATAGGAAAATATTTATGAAGAGTTTGTGACATTATTTGCCATGTATTTAATTAATTGAGAGGGGTTTTTGTTTTGTTTTGTTTTTTTTTTTGTTTTGATTTTTGCTTAAGTTGTTAGTACTATGTGGGTTCATTCCTCAAGAGGCAGGAAAATAAATCTTAATTTTTGGCTTGGGCATCATTCTTTCTAGTAAATTCCTAGAAACAGTTAATGTCACATTTATAACTTAGCTCTTACCCAATTAACAAAGGAACAATCATCAATGTCATGGGCAAACATCATGAGTAGTACTTAGAAAGAAAATTAATTTATAGGACCTAGGATTCCTGAAAAATTAATCTTTAATTTTGAAAATTTCAAAGTTTGTTTCCCTTAAGTATTTCATGGTCATTTATTACAAATATATACTGGGATTATTTTGGTGTTTGGGTCTAGAGAAAGAGCTATTATTCAATTATCACTGAGATTATTTTAAATTTTCTGTTACAAATTCTATTGTCTTTGAGCCCTTATATGGACCAGCAGCCCCTAGTTGTTGCTATGTTTGTTTAAAAAAGAAATTGGAAACATAGTCTTACTAGACATAAATTTTTTATTATTTACTATGAATAATACATTACAACGTTTATGGCAAAATTTTTTTAAAAAATTAATTTGGAAAGAGATGATAAGATATTGGAGAAATCACAGATTCCATGAAGAGTCTGATTTTAAAATCATAACAATGATAATAACAGCATTTATTAAAAGATGATAGTTATCATCATTGGATGATATCCTAGTGGAAAATAGGGTGAAAATGAAGAATAAAAAAGATTTGGTTCTCAGCATTGATTTATTCAAAACCCCTCTTTCTCAATAAGTTGATTTTTCCTGATGACTCAGCACAGCCTGAGCAATTTGGAAGAGATTCAAGATGTATGTTAATAGGTCACATCTAAGAAGTAGCAATTTACAAATGAAATACTTATTTTATGTATTAGGAGGTTTAATTTGAAAGGAAACTATTGTTAAGAGAATCCTCTTGAATCATTATCTAGTAGTGCTAAGTGTATAATGTTATATACATTTTGGGCTAAGTAATAATCCAATTAATAATTGAACCTCCTGAAAACTTTGTTTGGGTGACTGTCCACAAGTGAAGTTCCGGAAGGAAATATTTCCAAGGAAGTCAAAAGGAACTATACTGTAATGGCTTGTCCTTTCTAAGCTTTAAATGCTTTATATTGTACTGACTTGGTGTTTATCAATTTCCTCTTTTGCCAATTACCTCCATAATTATTTCTACTTTTAATAGGCTTCCTTCTTTTGTCAGCTTCTCCATTTCAAAGATTACAGACCTTTTCAGAAAATCAGTCTTGAATAAAGCCTGCAGGAGCTGCTTAAGCTACTCTTGCACTTTGGTTAATTTTTATTGTATTTTTCTCATTAAAATTTTCTATAAGGATTAGATTGAAAGAATCAGGTGTATTATCCCTCCCGACCTCATCAATTAGGATTCTGTGTTTGAATAATTACATTTGGCTTATAGTTAGAACTTCTGTTTATAGTTTTGAGATTTTAGTGTTATTTTGATTCTCTTTAGCTCCTGTTCAAGAGTAAAAAATGACTAAGACATCCCACAGACAAAAAGAGCATTTTTTAGATTCCCATTAGGAATAAACAAAGACATGAATTACACAAAAGCTTGCCTATGTACACTTTGAATCTAAATATGAGATAAAACCTATTTTAGGGGGTTACAAAATATTTAGTTGGAGTATGATGAGTCTTAGCTTTTCTGTATTTCCTGATTTTTATTTTTTTTATACTGTAAAACCTATTCTTGGAAACCCAAATGGAAGCTATATCAATACTATATCATTTCTTGCTATAATTTTCACTATTGGTTCAGTTCAAAACAGATGTAGTACAGAAATTTAAGTATATATTTTTTCCTTCTGTAAACTTACCTGATGAAAAAGAAACCCAGTAACAGTCTCTGTAATGTCTTTTTATATTATTGAAATATATCAGACCAAGGGTTAATTTGTTCATATACATCCAATTATTTTATATACTTGGTTTATGAAATATTAACTTGAATCTTATATAGTTCCTGCAAACAATATAATACAATCTGACTTAAAACAGAATTTAACATAAGATCATGGGAGTCAGGAAGAGAGACATTTTGGACAATTTGGAAGATATGTCATCTCAATAAAGTCTTGAGTTATTATTTTAATAATTGGAGAAAAGAAAGGAGGAAAGATTATCAGGCTGAGAGAATAGCATGAATGAAAGGTCAGGATAGCAAGGAGCCCTCACATGAACTTTCCAGAAATGGGTAACAAAGTAGCAACTCTTCCCAATGAGTATCAGGAGGGCAGAATATTAAAACATCATTTCTACAGTTTATTATTTTTGTTTCTTAACCTAGTCAAATAATTCCTGTATTGTTACTATTTTTATATTTAGCACTTGCTTTCATTTGCTAACACTTATACTTTCTTCTTCATTTCTTATTATCTAAGACCTCTTATCTGGAGATTTCCTTTTTTTAAAATCATGTTCTGATGGTGGGGAATGCTCTTTATTTAGCTAGTATGTCCTTTTTCCTGTTATCCTTCTTTACCTGTTAATTGGAGGAGCTTTTATGGTTAATATAATTATTGATCTATTTTGGGTACTTTGTACATTCTGTTTATTCCACCTTATTCTAGGCTGCTCAGCCTCTTTCCCTTTCATCTGATTTTGATTAATTGAGAATGTCTCAAAACAGTTTTCCTCTTTGCTAGTGTGATGGCAATGCTAATTCTGAGCCTTTGTAACCAGTCTGGGAAGTGCACATGCACCTTACCTTATCAAATTCTAATGTCAAACAAAGCCATTCTTTTCTTCTTGTGTAGCATAGAAAGTTTGTGTAATTTAAATCAACTCCCCTTCTAAACTATATGGTATTGCTTATGTGTATATCTGTGTTAGCTTTCTATCACTATTACAAAATACTGAGAGTTAACTCATAAGGCGAAGGTCTATTTTGGCTCACAGTTTTAGAGATTCCACTCCAAGAGCAGATAGAGCCATTGCTTTGATTCTCTGATATGGGTGTTGGGTAGTAATGACCAGAAGTGCAGTATTGGCAGAACAAACTACTCTGCTCATGGCCAGGAGGCAAATGAGATGAAGGGGCTGGAGTCCCACAGTCCCCTTCTAGGGCCCACCCTAATGACCTAAGGACCTATTAGCAGAGCACATCTCCTCAAGGATCCCTCCTCACCTTCTAATACAGCCATCCTGGGAATCAGGTCTGGGAATCAGCACATGAGATTTTTAGTGATATTCAAGATCCAAACCACAATACTTTATTCATTTATCCCATCAGTCTTGCAGGGATCTTTTTAAATTTTTGTGCATTTAATGCTAATTAATTTAATGCTAATTTATTTTTGTGTGTGTTTGTGCATTTAATGCTAACTAAAGAACACCCCAAATATTGTTACTTTTGCCGCCTATAGTCAAGTTTATATAAACCTAAGTGATCAGATCTTCACTCTATTCTTATAAAGCTTTCCTTCTGAAATCAAATTCTGTTCAAATGAGCACATACTTCGGAATTACTTTTAGTGCATAGCTTAGGATGGAGAATTCTCTTTAATTGTGTATATCTGAAATTGTCTTATTTCACCTGTAAGCTTGAATAATATTTTTGCTGATATGTGAATTCTGAGTTGCCACTGTGTTTTGCCTTCTGTGTCTTTTCACAATGAAGATCTTTCCAGTTTCTCAAGCTTGCTTGTTCCTCCTCAAGGTTAGATGTCAATTAAATATTTGCTTTTTTAAATGTATTGTTCTTCTTCTTCCCTCTTTCCTTTTCCCTTTAAAATTTGAGCTTTTTTATGCTGGTTTATCATGCTAAAAATAATTATGATTTTATTTTGATTTATATTTCTTGGAAATCTTTGAGGTTATTGAAACTGAAGATTGGTACTTTCTTTTTAATTCTGTAAAATTATCAGAAATGATCTTTTCAACGTTTCTTCTTTTGTATTTTCTCTTTTTGGGACTACAATCTTTTTCACTGTGTTCTCTGCATTTTTTAACTTCTCATTGGTTTACCATGCCTGTCTTTCTGTGTTGCATTTCAGATATTTCTGATTCATGTATACTCTAGTTCACTAATTATCTATCTGTTCACTTTATCTCATTTACCAATTGACTATTATTAAACTTGATATTTTTTATTTCTAGAATTTCTATTTGCTATATCACCTTGTATATTCTTGTATATTTTCTTCTCCCTGTACACACATTCAAGCTTGCTATTATTTGTTTCTATGTATTTTATTAAATATAATAGTCTGATTTCAATATTTAAAATACAGTGCATGTAATTTTCTGTTGTCTGGGTTTTGTTCTTCTGGTTCTCATCCATACTGTCTTATTTCATTTTATGTTTGGTTATCTTTATGTATTTGCCTTTTCCTCTGAACAAAGGAATGCCAATTTCCTGAAGCCTGGAAACTGTATGCCTTTTTACAGGGAGGTGGCTGTTTGATTTGCTAAGTGCCTTAGGGAGCTGCCATTTTGGTACTACCTAAAGTCAAGTTTAAGACTTGTGGTTCCTTGGTCCACCCAGAATTTCTACAAACCAATAAAAAGCCAAGTGTCTTGGGGACATATTCTTTTGTCTCGATTCTCGTTCTCAAAACAAATATTCTTTTCATTGCACATTTTTGTTTGCCCATCTCTGAGATTCCAATTTAATGTGAGAGAGGTATTTTATAAAGCTCTTACTTATAGTTATGCTACTTTTGAATTTGGTTTTTCTAATTCCACAATGTTGGCATCTTGAAGCTGCAGAGTATATTGATAAATACCAAAAAGTGGAAGCAGCTTTCAGCTTTAGCACTTTTTCATACTCAATATTGTTTTCAGACCTACAAGTCTTTCAAGATGATTATTTTATACTAATATTCACAGTGTTCACAGAGATAAGAAGATTAGGATACCTCACATATTATATTACAACTTCCATTGATGATTTGCTCTTCTCTGACAACCATTTCTATGATTTTTTGCATATTGTCAAATTCTATGCAGTTTCTTCGTACTGAAGTTCATAAGTTCTTTATAAAAAGAAAACAAAAGCAAAATAATGAGCTCTGTTGAATCACCTGTTTTTTCCCTTTACTTTTTATTTTGTCATAATTTTGTCATTATTTCCCTTCTCCTCTTAAGATTAATTCTTAAAATTTAACAGTTGTCTCTTTCCATTATATTGTCTTTCCTCCTTAGTTTGGGGCATATTTGTGTGGTTCACAATTTTCCACTGGGCACAATATATAATTGGTGAAACTTGTATTTATTTTGGAATACCCAAACTGGTGCTGTATATGTAGCAATATGCATGTTGCAAGAATTTTGAGCAATAGATGGGAGTTAATCCATAATATTTTCCTTGCACAACTGTTACTAATATTTAGGAGTATTTTTTCCACTTTAGTGTAGTCGACTTTATTACAGAGCTGTGCAGTGTATAGTAGACTTTATTACAGAGCTGTTAATCTTAAAATGATATATTTTTCTTTATCCTTAGTTAGCCTGGGTTTATCCAGTAATTCTATCTCAACTGGTTTATTGCTGACATTTTTTAATGCATACATAATATTGTCTTACCTCATAGGCTTCAGTTAAGATCAAATACTTTGAAGTTATTTCATATGGATTTGTCTTCTAGATCACCATTTATATTCCTGTGTAACTGTGATATGTTTTCTCAATCTGCTTGAAAGTCACTTGCTTCAAGTATTAAAGATATTAATATGAGCATTAAATTATACATGTAAAACATTTAGACACATTTCTGGGTCATATTTGGAACTCTGATGCTTGCTGTTTTAACATTCAAAATTTCAAACAATTTAGAGTATGCTAATGCACAATTTTGAATTTGGAAAATTATATTCATTATCATTTTCCAAGTGTTTAAGTAGAAAACTAACAGCACAAATGAGTTGAAGTTTTTGCCTTTCTGGAATATTATGACTCATCAGAAAGTGAACCTCTGGTTTAGAGCAGAATTATGTTGCTTGTATGTAGGGGGACTATAGTGTGATTTTATTGATTTTCCACATTTTCTCAGCATCAGTTCAGCTGATAATCAGGAACTTTATTTTCTTTTTGTTAGCATTGTGCATGAAATCTATAGTGATATTTAATTAACTGCATCAGCACACATTCATATCTCTGCTCTTAATTAAGTAGATTATTTTTCTCCATATGTGGTGCATCTGTAACTGTCTCAGTTCATGTCACATAAACAGATTGATAGCTTCTAAAGACTCTCTCCTCACAAACAGCATTTATTTGCTCTATGGTATAATCAGCCTTGAAGTTTTCTAGCTTGTGGAAGCACAAGGTGAGCAAGGGAGCCTGCTCCGCCAGTGCGGAGCACTAGATGATCACAGCTAGAAAGCATCTTAGAAGTGATCTGATTTTTCAGGGGATGAAAAAGTGCCTCTGAGATTGTTTCCCCATCACATCAGGTCAGGTGGCAGTACATAGAGTCACCTCCATCACTGGGAACAGCCAATTGACCTTTAACTTGTCAATTGTGCTTTTCTCATTTCATGTGTCTCATTGGGCTGCCTGATCAGTAATTCAAAAGACTCCTATAATCTCCCTGGATCTTCAATTCTGAATCATAATAACTTTCCCACAGCATTTGCCCCTTTGAAGAGTTCTTCAAGTTTTTTTCTAAATTCTTCCTAGATTTTCTACTATAGTTACAGACACTCACTCCTATTTCCATTATTCATGAAGGCATGCAAACAGTTGGAAACCTCAAAATGTGAGCCCAGTGATTATCTTTTTAATTTTCAATTCCTAAGCATATTTGGATTAAGCCCAACTTGAAATGCTCTCCAGATATTAATTTCCACTAGTTGGCTTATAAAACCTGTATTATTTTATGTATGTATGTATGTATGTATGGTTTGCTTACACACAACCAATGTGAAATTTGATTGTACCAACTAGAAAGACTTTAGCAGCTTGTAACTGAAGTTTGCAATTTAAATGGACTTAAATGCAAAGGAAATATGTTACCTCACAAAGCAAGGAACTCTGTTGAAGCATGATAAAAATGAGATCCTAAAATGAGTGGTTGAACAAGGTAGGAGATATTTCTCAACATGTATGTGAGCTCTGTGTTCACCACACATATGTAGGGGAAACACTCAGGGTAGGCAAGTGACTGTTCTGTGAGATCATTCCCCAGACATTTCTTTCTGTCTTGTTAACCTCAGATATCTTATGTAATTACCATTCTTCTGCTCAATTTTGCCTCACTGACCACAAATATGTACTCCATGCCCTAAGGAAGGAGAATAAGAGGTCCAGAGTTAGCACTTGCCTTTTAAAGGGGTTATCTGAAGGTGGAAGACCATGACAGTTCTAGCCACATTCTGTTTCCAGGGACTGCTGTCAGTTCTACACCTAGCAGTGAACATGGTTGGTCTAATAAAATTGAAGTGGAATTTATTACAAGAGGAAGAGGAAAGAGTGAATGCTGGGACTCGGGGAATGAGCACCAGCCACAAGCCGGTTACATGGTCTGTTGACTGAGTGCCTCCATTATGTCAACTTTGCTCCTTTGTTCTTCCTTTCCATCAATGTTCCATTATGTCACTTCTCCTTACTGTCCCAAGAAAGTCACTGATGAGCCAAGCATTTAGTTGAAATATGATATTCAAGGGGAAAAAAGGGATTTTTTAAAATTTGCAAAACTGGGGAGGTTTGAATCAGGGGCCTCACACATACTACCTCACTGCTCTACCACTGTATTCTTTTTGTAATGTTTTATTTTAGGAGAAATTTAAATTTACCCAGAAACCTTTCAGTAGACCTTTCTCCAAGGCCAGATGCCCAGTGAAGGAGCCATAAAGAGAATCAGGACAAAACGAGGCCTAGGTTATGGCTGGCACCAAAGACAGAGGTAAGGGGTAGGTACTTGAACAAACTTGAAAGTCTATTTTTCCAAGGAGGGCAAGAAAACAACCACTATTTACTGAACAGTTCTGCTATGAGACCAATACAAATACTGGTGGCCAGTTTAAAATGGTTCCAGAAATCTTATAATCATAGTTTCTCCCCAAACATATAAAACATTAAGATACAGACAGTTTGAAGGACTTGTACAAAGTCATATAGCCAGCTAGTGGTTGAACTGTATAATGTCATTTTTCCCAAAGCCCCCAAACAAACAAATGTGCATATAAATAAACAATGCAACCCATGTTTCAACATATGCTTATGTTGATAGAGCAACAGCTATATAGGTTTGTACACATGAATGAACAGCTAGAATTCAGCAGCACTTTCTCACAGGGGCCTTAGAAATAACAACTGTCTTCAAGTTGTAATTTTCCACTTCTGGTCTTCTGGAAAAGCAAATGCTGTTCTTCTCTGTGACTTTGATCAGGGTCAGGCATTAAGTTCTGTGGTGATTTAAATCAAGCTGTGTTGATTCTACCACTATTGTGTAGTAGGTCTGTGTAGGGAAATAAATGGGGGAGGGAAAAATGTGAGACGCAAGAATCCTGCTTAGAGGAAATGAGAAAGTAGGTAGACATGAAGGTATTTATGACATATGTCGGTGGAGGTTTCTGGTTAGTGTTGTTGGTAAGGGTAGCCTGGGTACCAGAATAGAGGTGTCACATTATGGAGCTCAGAATGACAAAGACTTAGGGAGGTAACCAAATGCTAAGGCAGGAGAGAAATGAGAATGGAGACTGGCCTCATGGGATGAGCCAGAGACTTGGCAAATGAAATCCTAAGAACCTGCTAGATTGATGTCAACCTGCCCCGGATAAAACCTGCCTTTAGTAAAAGGTTGAGCTTCTCTCTGAAGAGTGAGGAAAACCTTTATGAGGTGTACAGCAGGAATGAAAATGTTGTTCTTAAGGAAAGATTAATTGGGCATGTGTAGATTAAAAACAGAGGCAAAAATAATGAAATCAATTAAATAAGTTAAGAAACATTACAGTTTTTGCTTTGTTTGCTGTTTAGTGAACGTTTGGGTTACTCTGACATAGTAGGAAACCACACAAAGTTGAATCGGCTTACAAAGTGATAGTAGCAGGGTACACAAGACCTCCAGAGATCACAGTTTGAAATGATATGTGGAAAAGCTGCAGCTCAGGGGAAGGGAGAGCTCTTGCCACCTCATCAAGGAGCTCTAACACTGAATGTATTGAATTTGAGGTTGGAAGGATACCTGGAAAAGGAAACCTCATCTTAACTTCGGCTTTTGATGTAATCAAGTGAATGGAGGAAATGAAGTCTCCCATCATCTCCATCATGCAGGTATTTTATGACTGCAGTGTGGAAATATGCCCTCACATGAAACATTTTAAATGATAGAATCTTGTAAAAATAATTATATGAATGTTATATGAGAGAGAAAGAGAGTGAGTGTGTGTGTGCGGGGGAGGGTGTTACATGACTTGGATATGAAGCATATACATTTAATCAGTGATTGTCAGCTGGGGAATATTTTCTTTCCCAGAGGTTCTTGTGCAATATCTGGAAACTTTTTATTTTTGATCACTGGGATGTAGAGGCAATTGCACCCCTCAACCCTGCTCCAACAAAAATAGCATTATGGAGCCCAAGATTTCTGTCATACTGAGGTGAAAAACTCTACTTTAAATGAAAAGGTACACTAGCCACTCAATCAGCATCCTTGTTTGGTTTGAAATTGTGTATGCTGTTGGTCATATATTGTGCTGATTTATAGATTCATGTGCAAAGAATGCCAGAGCTAGGTTATTTCCCCAGTGCGTGCTATAAGTAAAGCATTGAAAATAAAAAGTGTCTAAGATATTAGAATAAGACTGCATTCTTCTCACTGTGAATGACTTCTTATTCTATTTCATTATTAAAATAGGTTTCTCTTCTCAGAGGTATAATATTACTTCAATGTGACATTTCATTTAAAATTGTCCTTGAGAATAGCAGATAATAATATTGTACCTGGCTTCATAATTTGGCTCAAAAGCTAAAAATCTACTAAATTTGTTAAGCAGTTTATTTGAAATTGATTAATGTACAAAAAAATCATAAATTAGAGTGACACCTTTCTAAAAGGCCTTTTTAAATCACACCACAATAAAAGCTCGCCTTGAATTCAATAGCAAGTGTCAACCTTGTTGGCTCTTTGGTGAGAAGAAGTTTTTGACAGTGAAGATGGTTAAACTCATGAAAGTGGTTGTTTAGCAAAGTAGGGGCTTTTCGCATGGTATGATCATTAAAAATGACTTTGGAAATTGCCTGACTTTTAATGATGAAACAGTGGACAGAGAAAGGAAGTCAAGCCTCATATTTGGTTCTAGCAGTTTATTGCAGACTAAAATCCAGGCACCCAGCCCAGTGCTTCCCAGGACTTCACATATCTGGTTAAGAAGAGAACACTTGTCTCTAAGGGATTATCTAATGTTGTTTCTCCCCAGGGTGACATTTGTAGTAACTGGGGCTAAAAGATGCTCAAGAACAAAAATACCAAAAACAAAAGTCTGTCATGATCAAGTTAAGAATTAGAAACATCACATGCTATACATCCTCATGAGTATATTTGTCCCATATTTGAATATGAAAGGTACATAAATTAATTGCAATTAAAAGCTTAATGAACTGAACAGACACTCAACTTTGTCTATATTAACTTGATTATGGAATTCTAAGTTCATGGAGCACCAATTAATGTTCCATGGTCCACAGCTTCTTGCCCAACATGAAAATCAGCCAAGCTCTACCATGTTTGATGTCTTAAATTTGCTTTGTCTAAAGCGACTTTCCTTCCTTTTCTTCTTGGCCTAACTCCTTATTTCCTTGCATAATCTCATGCTGGGCATCAGATCTACTGACAAGCTTCCCTGATCACCGTCTGGTTTAGGTGTCCTTTCTAAGAATTCTATGAAGATATCTTTTATAAAACACGTCATCTGATGATTTGTACTTCTTGCTTTCTCTCCTATGAAAGAATGTGGTCCTTGAGTTGTCTTTGTTCCCAGTTTACATCAATGTCAGGAACTGAATAGATGCTTCATAACGCAATCTTCCTAAATAAAATTTGTAGCTTTCTTTCAGTATCTTTAGAAAAAGTGGAACGAAGACTTCATTGCAAATATAACTTTTCTTCTTAGAATACACTACATTTCACTTTACTTAGATCTATTATTCTGTCAACACAATATATGTCCAACTGGTTGCATCAGTTGATGACCTCTGATATTTTTATACATTTGTACATATTCATGTAAGTGTATGTGTATTAATTATATATTTTTAAAATATTCTATTTAACTGTCAAAATAATTAGAAGATTGGTTTTGTTTATTTTAGTCTTACCAATTTATTTCTAATATTTTTATAAAGCCATCATGTGTTTACATTTTTTCAAATTTATAATTCCTTGAAAAGACAGGTATTCCTAATCCATTTGCCTCTGTGTGTTAGTATATGGCACCCATCACTCTAATCTTGCAGTGCTTTGACAACTTTGCAATCTACAAGTGATAGGATGGATATGCTAAATTGTATAAACATAGAAATGAAGAAATTCAGCTTGGCTCCGTGATGCATTTCAGAAACTGATTTGGAAATTTACTATTTTTAATTACTTCCTGATGAGTTGAGTTAAAATAACTTTTTCTTAGAGATTTGTTTTTGTCTTTCCCCCTCCAGTGTATACAACACCAATGCACTGACTCATGTATTTTGAATGCTGTATTGAATTTAACAGCCCACCTAGACTCCATGGTGTGGGTAGGCAAGATCAATGAATTGCACCCTCTTTGACTATTTTCTTAGCCATTACATTCCCCCTTTGCTTAACTCTCATTCTTTCTGTTGTGGTTTGAGTTGACATGTGTCTAAACATATGGATTTATCACACATTTCAGACTGTGGCTATTGCCCTTGAAATCAGTGGCTGAACCTGGCTTTCTCCTTTCAATCCTTGGGTCTCTAACTATGGATTCAGTTTGTTCCTAAACAGAGGGCTTTGTGGAAAATATTTGTTTTGCCAGCCTCAGGCTATGATCTCACTCCTGTTTCATGAAATACAGGGAGATTCCAAATGATCACTAGTTGGGCCCCCACATTTCTCTAGGTATGATGCTCCAGGACAACAGGGGAAATTTTCTAATATTTTTAAAGACCACTCAATATTAACAATATTTAGCAGACCTCCTACATCTCATTCAGTCCTTTCTGTAACTAGTGGCTCTCTGTCACTCTTCAAGAAAATATGGAGAAATTAGTAAATGAATGTATTTACTAATACATGTATTTACTACTACGTGTATTGAAGTGAATCTGCAAGTCTATTCCCTGGATTAGTAGCAGGAGCACCACTTGGAAACTTAGATGGAATACAAATTCTTGACTCTCACCCCAGACTTACTGACTTGGGAACTCTGGGACTGGACCCAGAACTCTGAAGTGAAAAAAGAAAAAAAAGCTTTCCAAATGTTTCTGATGCCTGCTGAAGATTTATGTACACCGATGTCATGGTTAAAATGCAGTCTCTTCACATAATCTGGTTGTTATGGGCTGAATGTTTGTGTCTCCCACAATTCATAAATTGAAGCTAATCTTTAATGTGATGATACCGTGAGGCAAGTAGGGCATGTGGGAGGTATTCAGGTCATGATAGTGCAGCCCTCATTAATAGATTTAGTGCCCTTATAAATTAGACCTCAGAGAGCTTTTTCCCTCTTCTCTGCCAGCTATGTGAAAAGAAGGCAGCCACCAGGAAGATAGTCCTCACCAGAATGCAACCAGTTTGGCACCTGAATCTCAGGCTTCCAGCCTCCACAACTGTGAGAAATAAACTTGTGTTGTTGACAAGTCACCCAGTATTTTGTTATAGCAGCCTGAACAGACTAAGGCATTGGCACTGGGGATTATTAGCTATGGGTCATTGAAAAAATATTAAGCTACTCTGTTCTTTCAGGCAAAAATAGAATAATGGATTCAACATAATACAATTGTGAAGTATAAGTATTTAATATAGCCAATGCCCTCAAAAAGGTGCCTGCCACATAGTAGGCAGACTATGTGATAGTTTGATATTGATATATTGATAGTTTGATATTGATAATTATCGCATAGAATGAAGAACAAATGAAGGCATTGTCAAGAAATTTCACAAATTGGGGAGGTAAATAAAATGCCAACATACTAGAAATATGTTCCATATGTCCATATTATATAATTACTAGTTTTGGTAATTCTCTTCTGTTCTGCCTAAAGTAAGAAATATGACTAGTTTTTTGTTTCTAGATCAAACTATTCCTTGATTTCAAGGCAAATTTAGGAGAAGGAAGTGTGGTTTGTTCAGTTGTTTTTTTATTACATAAATAATGATCAGTCATAGAAAGCAAAAATGTAGTAATTAAGTGTTGCCTGTTATGAAAACCAAAAACTTCCTTTTGGAAATGCCTCAAAGATGAGCTATTTCAACAACCTGACAAACAAGAATTTCCTCCAAACCATTCTGGAAAAGACTGTTTCCAACACATCTTCAGCCAAGGAACTCACAAAGAAAGTATCATTTTGCTATAGATTTTAGTTGTTAGCGTAAAACACAAACAAAACAAAACAAAACAAAACAAAACAAAAAACACCTTTCCATAGTCTCTACCCCTTCACTTGGAATCTGTAGAACAAAGTTCAAGTTACTTCTGGTGAGGACTCTCTTCCAGGTGGCTGGAGCCCAGGAAAATGCTCTCTTCTTTCTTTAGATTATTTGTCTGAAAGCATCAGTGCAAGATACCCCTGAAACACCAACCAATGATATCTCTCAGAAGAGAAACCTTTTACAAAATAGGAGTACATTAAAGTAAATGGTGCTCAAGGTCTCTATATTGCTATTTCTTCAAGGAAGATAATTGTGTGAAGTGAAAATTTAATATAAGGGACAAGTTATGGGAAAACATTTGGGTCTTACCAAAAGGGAGTATAAATTAAAGAAAAAGTCTATTGAGACCAATGCATAGTTTATAACTGCAATAGGTTTTTAACACAGTATTTTCTAACAAATCTTACCTTGACAGTTCTCATTGCTATTTATGAGATTGTCTTATCTTTGGCAATATTAGAATGTGATTTCCAGGCTTGCCTGCTTATTTAATCTTTCCTACTCCTTGATATAGTTCTTTGCACTTGTGTTTGCAAGTGTGTGGATGTCACCTTTTTGTTAATTAACTCCTTTTTTTGGTCTTCTTTTTGTGCACTGTGTAGGTTTCTTTCTTTTCTTTTCTTTCTTTCTTTCTTTTTTTGGGGAGGTTTTTGGTTTCCTAGTGACAGCTTCCTTTTAATTCCTCTTTTCTGTTTACCTCTCCTGAGAAGCAGCCAGTGTCAAAATGTTAGCTCAGTCAGGATTCCCATTACCAGCTCTGCAAGTCCCCAGTCCCCTCCTGTATTTAGCAGTCTAGGAGCCATTGTAGCCCAAACATCATTTTCAAATTGTCATGTAAATAAATTCACAAGGCTCAAGAAAATAGAAAAAATACAAACACCTGTGAAATAATGATTACTTTGCCTTACCTCATGCCCACCTCGTGTTAGATTTATCCAAATTCTTTCACTGGAAGCTGATATAGCTGTGGTGCAACTGTGAAATTAATTATCAGCTAGGAGGGTTAAGGACTTAAGGTGTGAAAATTGCTGGTTGACAAAGGCCATGACTCCATTATATCTTAAAACTGAAGTAGACAATGCGAACTAGTTTCAAAACCTGTCTTAAGTTTATCAGTCTGGTAACAAATACTCCCTTGAGATGGTCTTGAAGACAAGTTAGTCAAAGGAGAATCACAATAAAATAAAAATAAATAGGGAACTTTTAGTTTGAGAACCTTCTCTGACTCTAAATATTTTTTAACAGGTCTTCTTTATCAGGAGGCAAGTTGGGTTAGGTGAAATGGAAATAGATGATCTGTCTACGTAGTGAGTCTTCTTTGGAGAACTGGCCTTTCCCGACCATGTGGTTCTGGCAATGTTATCAATTCAGTTCTGTGTCTATAGGGCGAGGATGTTACTTAGGCTACAGAAGAGAGTAATTCAACCTTCTAGCACAGTGACTGGTTTCAGTAGGACAAATTACCAAATAACCTCCATGGAAAGAGATGTTGTATTCTGGATTGAAAGTTATTACCCAGAGACTTGACTTGGTGTTGACAGTGGTCATCTTTCCTCCCTTAGGAAGACTATTTCTCTCTAGCGAGCAACTAATAGAGAGGGGAGCATCAAAATGATAGTTGGAGAGAGAAACATAAAGCCCTTAATGAAATTGTCACAGCTCCTGGTTCCAGCCATACCTGATCCAGCTCTGACTCTAAACTAAAAGTTTCATGAATCAATACTTCATTTGTACTTGAGCTATCTGAACTGAGTTTCTCATATTTGCTCTCAAAAGAGTAATATATAGGTCTTTCCATCTTCTAAGATGTTCTTCAATTTATTTCTTTAGTGTCTTGTAATTTTCATTGTAGAGGTCTTTCACCTCTCTTGTTAGATTGATTCCCAAGTAATTTATTTTTTTGGAGGCTATTGTGAATGGAGTAGGCAGAATCAATATTATTAAAATGGCCATACTACCCAAAGCA
>CM053414.1:22202863-22298906 GCA_028644305.1 Xerus rutilus | reverse complement strand
GAAAAATAATGTGAAAAAAAGATAATGAAAATTCCCTATTACATTATCTGCTCTAAGAAAATACAGTGACAGTTTCTTCTTTTGGTATTGCTTTCATACGGGTGCTAAGCACACACTCCCTGCCTGGTGAAGATTTCGATGCATATACAATTCCTCTCTTTCCCAAAAATATGGCATTAGAATGAGCACTTTCATAATCATATTCCAAAATGAAAATGAGAATGAATGTCAGAAATAATAATGGGAGAGGCCTTCATAGCCTGCAAGCTCAATTAGAGTAAGAGAAAAACTATAACTTCTAATAAATTCATTACATAATCTATTTCAAAGTATCACAGGGAGGATTTGTGAGTAAAATGAAAGATAAAGCTTTGGGGGTCTATTTAAATATTTCTTGGAAAAGAAAAGTTAAATATATAAATAAACAGTCTGTTTCTCTTTCTAGTATAAAGAAAATTGGAACTTCCCAGAATTCTGCTTTGACTCTATGTCAAATCTAACACCCTTCCACCCTTCATGCCTCCCTATATACTTGCAAGAGCCTTTCATGAAAAAATGAGTTACATCTTTCCAAACATTATCTTTCAAAGCTGTCAATTAGATAATATTCTAAGAGTGTGAAGAAGGAATATAAGCATTAGAGGTTAAAGAGATGAAAGTATGAAAATAACAAATTGTAACAGATGAGAGTACTGAATTACATTGTGTTCACGTGATTAAGAAAGAATAAAAGAGAACCACGTATATCAATGGCTTCAGAGACTCACATTATGTTTTTCTATAATATCAGTATTAATAAAAGACTTAGATGGTGGCTTTATAAAGGATAGGTGAATTGTGGAAAACCAAACACTGTGTAGAACAGATTTCCGACATTCTTATGTTCCACTTTTTTTAAAAAAAGAAATAACCATGAATGGCATGACCTGTATCTTTATCATCAGACTTTAAAAAAAAATTATTATTAATTTTAAGCTTATACTTTTATGGCTAGTATGTCCTAGTTCAAGAATAAAGTGATAAATATTACACATATATTAATTTACAGACATTAACATAGCAAAGCTTATCCGAATACCATCTAAAAATATAATCTTTTATTGTTGTACAAATTTTTGGAAAACATCAAGATAGAGAAATGGTCTTTTTTTAAATTTAGTAATTGTATAATTAGTACCTATTATGTATAAACCCTTTTCTATGCACTAGTATATGTAGATTAATTGAGAATTATCTTAGTCCTTGAAACTTTCAACGTCCAGTAGGAAAGAAAATTCACATTATTAGATTAGGCCAGATCATTCCTAGGACGACTTTTGTCATAGAGATTATATGATGCGCTGCATGTGTGAAGCAAGTTGGAAGCCAATCCTACAAAACAGGTGGGATACTTGACTTCTCAGTTATCTCTGGAAGGACTTAACATTCATCTGATATTCAAGAACTTGAAAGAGCAATTTAAGAAAAAGAAGACTTCTTCCCAGAACATATTATAAATCTATTAGATATATCGAAATAAAAGGTCACTGAGTCAAGTGAGCCAGGCAGTTTATATCCAAGAACAATATTTGTAGTTATGAATGTAATGAAATCTTTTGCTTCAAGAATTAATTTCCCCAATGTATAGTTGGCTGAATAATTGGTTTGGTGAATACAGACGAGATTTCTTATTTCTCAAAAGCAATACTGGCCCCAGCTCATTTGGAGGCATCTGCCTTTTTGTGGGATGGCACATGCCATGATTCTATTAAGCAAATTGAGCTTGCAAAATTTACCTGCTAGTGGCAGAGATATGAGAGACATTCTGTCATTCAGCATCAATTCAGAATTTAGTACCAAATGTTCTTGTCATCAAAAGCTCTGTACGTGAGTCCTAACATGGCTAAAGCTTCAGTTCTGATGTCACTGTCAAGTTATATAGTTTAAGACAAAGGAGATCCTGATATTTAAACCCTGATGGGTACTGCAGCTTAAATTTAGAAATGTCCTCTCTGTACTCTGAAAGATTGTCGTTGAAAAGTACTCTCTACATTTTTACTTAAGGAAGGTATAGGAAGCAGCTTCCTATTCTGATTCTATAAACCTCCTTTGAAACCACAGATCTGTATTAACTTCAAGTGTCCTTACAAGGACAAAGTCAAATGAGTGTTTTCCTGAGGAGAATCTGTAGTGAAGACTATTGGTAGTGTCAAGATCAGAAGGGAAAATTCTGTCTTATTTACCATCTTCACCTTGCTACCCTCAGGAGAACAACCCTAAAAAAAAAAAAAAAACTATCACTCTATTTGTTTTCTTATATCTGAGAATCTTTTTGGCTATAAAAAATAATTGAGTAGAAAAAGTCTACATTGTAATTGAGGAAAAAAATCAACTTTGGGATCAAGTGATCTCAGTTTGAATTTTGTTAGCCTTCTGAGGTGAAAGAAGGCAGGTGGATTTACCTGCTGTTAAGTCTTTTAATCTGAAAAGAATTATAATAATATTTTTCCTGTTGTCCTTGATGTATGCTTGAAAGTACTTGATACCTAGCCACAATTGGCAATGTCTTTATCAATATTGTCATTATCTCTGGTGTGTAGAAATGGTGTATACTTTCTATAGGCTCAAGAAGGACACTAATTTATGTTCCTGGCAAGGCAGGGGAGGGAGGTCACAGTCTTAAGGACCTCCTCACTCTCTGACAGGTAGCCCTCCAATAACACTGAGGACCAGAATCTGAAAAAAATACAGATTTGTGAATTTAAAAACATAAACTTTTCATTTCTGAGGACACTGTCTACCATCGAATTCAGGAATCCCCTAAAGCAACATCAAGCCAAGGACCACAACTGTATGGATAATTTTTGCTCTTGGATAAGTAATTATAACTTGAAAATGTTAGAGGGTATTAACACTAGCTATTTAATCTTGGCTCTATTTAACTACCACATCAACTTTAACCACTAATTATTAATAATTACATACCACAATGAGTATCATTTCATATCTGCTAACATTTCTATTAGCTTCTTTCTTGAATACTGTTGATCCTGGTTTCACCTCTCAGAAAGAAATAAAATATTCAAAATGGTAGTGAACCTTAAGCTAATCAATGTCAGGAGTTTCCAAGCATTTTTGAAAGATCCAAATCAATTTCTTTTTTAAAAAAAGTCTCATGCAGATGCTTAGTGCATAAGAAAGATAAAAGTAAATTTTCTTTGTTTGAAGTTTGATATCCCACTCTCACACACTTTGCTAGATCAGTCATTCTGGTAGTTTTCATTGGTCTAATACATTTTTTTTCTTATTTTTATAAAACCACTAACATTTCCCATTAAGAACTATCCATCCTGCCATTCACATGAGATTATCAATCATGTTGCATTTCCTTCCTGTCACATGACATTATCTGTCTTACCTAGCAAAGAGCCCATCTTCACCAAGATTTGGCTATCAGGTGCCAGGGAATATATGGCAATACTGTTTGAGAATCCAAAGGGATAAGTTATTAGGCTTAGAGTAGCTTGACATGAAAGAGGCTTTCTGAAAACAAACTCAGCAAACAGTCAGAAGAATCCCAGTGACATCATTTTACACATTGATCTGGATGAAGCCAGGCTAAGAAACCCCAAGTATCTATGCAATATTGGCATATTGTTAATTAATTAAAAGCTCATTTATTTATTCTGCAGCAATTCCTAAAATACACTTGACACCCTCTCCTTCACTTCCTTTACCACATCATCCTCTAGCTCAGATATGGATTCTATTACATCATAAAGTCACAATTGCCTATAATGACATGCATTCAATAAAAATGCATAAGATATTTTTTTAGCCATCCATATGTCTTTTTTTTTTCAGAAAGAGAAGCTATTTACTTTCCTAAAATATTTGTTGTTCAGGAACCAAAAATGTATACAATTAACTGGCAATGATGGAGATTAATGCATTATACAAATATAGGAGAATATCATTACCATTCATTTCTTGAGATTACAAAACATAAATCCTTTTAAAATTCACTCTGAGTATAATTTCTTAGCAAATGCCAAACAACCCATTGAGGTATTTTCAAATTAGCCTGGATATCAGAATGGAACAATACCATACACACACAGTATCTCACAAAATGTGTCCTTGTTTCCCTATAGTTCATGAAAATACTTTTACTAAAAAAAAAAATATTCAAACAAAATTCTTGCCTTGAGTAAATGTCTATGAAATGCTTATAAGAGCTGATAGAAGGTAACTTGGTATTTTTGGCCAGGTTTGGTAGCACCTGCTTATAATCACAGTCACATGGGAGACTGATGCAGGAGGATCAAATGTTTGAGGCTGGAGGCAGAGCAGACCCTCAACCCCACGCATGGAGGAGGCAGAGCAGATACTGACCCCAGCCCCACTGTGCAACTGGTGGCTGCCCCTGCCTACAATCATCTAGAGTCAACAGCCAGGACCAGGAAGATCATCCCTAAGGTTTCTGCAAGCCCAAGATTATAGGGTAGAAACTGTAATACCTCAGATCAGCATTGCTAGAGAGGAAGACACGTGAACAATATGAGAAAAAAAGGGAAGAAAATGTCCCAAACAAACCAAGATGCTACAACAATAGAATCAATTGACAGCACAGTAGATAAAATGTCAGAGGAGTTCAGAATGTACGTAATTAAAATGATCTTTGAAGCATAGAATAATATAAGAGAGCAAGTACAGGCAACAATTGATCACTCCAACAAAGAGATAAGAGAGCAAATACAAGGAGAAAAAGATTACTTCAAAAAAAGAGACTTTTAAAAAGAACCAAGCAGAAATCCTTGAAATGAAGGAAACAATAAACCAAATAAAAAATTCAATAGAAAGCATCACCAACAGACTAGAGAACTTAGAAGACAGAACCTCAGACAATGAATACAAAATATATAATCTTGAAAATAAAGTTGACCACACAATGAAGATGGTAAGAAACTATGAACAGAATATCCAGGAACTATGGGATAACATAAAAAGACCAAATATAAGAATTATTGGGATAGAGGAAGGCATAGAAGTACAAACCAAAGGAATGCACAATCTCTTCAATGAAATCATATCAGAAAAATTTCCAAACATGAAGAATGAATTGGAAAATCAAATATAAGAGGCTTACAGAACACCAAGTATACAAAACTACAACAGATACACACCAAGTCACATTATAATGAAAAAGACTAACATGCACAATAAGGACAGAATTTTAAAGGCTTCAAGACAGAAGAAGCAGATTACATATAGGGGGAAATCAATTCAGATTTTAGCAGATTTTTCAACCCAGACCCTCAAAGCCAGGAGATCCTGAAACATCATATACCAAGCTCTGACAGAAAATGGATGCCAACCAAGAATCTTACATCCAGCAAAATTAAGCTTCATTTTTGATGATAAAATAAAAACTTTCCATGATAAACAAAAGTTAAAAGAATTTACAGCAAGAAAGCCTGCACTGGAGAGCATTAGCAGAATATTCCACAAGGAGGAAATGAAAAAACAACAATGAAAATCGGCAAAGGAAGAACTACACTAAAGGAAAAGTCAATCAAAGGAGAAACCAAGTCAAGTTAAAACCCAAAAATAAACTAAAATGAATGAGAATACAAGCTATATTTCAATAATAACTCTGAACATTAATGGCCTAAACTCATCAATTAAAAGACATAGACTGGCAGATTGAATTTTAAAAAGACTCAAATTGTGGAATTCACATGGATTTTGACTTAGGGAGTATGTATGCCTACAATGGAGAAAAGGACTTTGTTAGGAACATGAGCTGAAGATAAAAAATGGTTATTGTGTTATCCAATAAATTTCTTATCCTTATTCTTCTATAGCTGTATAAGTAAGACAATTATTTTTCTTTCTTCTTTCAAAAATTTTTCTTCATTTTTAGTTTTCCATAATTTAGATATGAGATGACTAGGTATTACTTTATTTATTCACTTATTTATAATTGGTACTTATCTTACTTGATATTCTCTCAAAATCTGTGCTTTTTATCTCATCTAAGTTCTTGAAAAATTTTCAGATAGTTTTACTTCCAATATTTTTTCTGTTCTGTTTTTCTTCCTCCTTTTTGTATTCTAATTATTCATGCTTTATTCTTTGGTATTGTCTCATAGTTCTTAGGTTGATTTTATTTCCTTTTCATTTTGTTTGGGAAATTTTTAATTAACTTCCCATCAAGATCATGGTTTATTTCCTTGGCCATAATTTAATTGATGGCATCAGAAGGCATTCTTCCCTTCTATTTCAGCATGTTTGATTTCAAGAATTTTGTTTTGATTCTTAAAGCTTCCATTTTCCCTAACATAGTTTATAAGTTTTTTTGCAGGCTGTATACTTTTTTTCCCGTTAGCGTATGTAACATATTAATCATAATTATTTAGTTTGTTTTAACTTGGCAATACAAACATGCATGATATGTTTGAGTCTGATTTTTATCTTCAGACTACATGTTAGCATGTCTTCTGGCCTGTCTTGTAGTTTTTTTTGAAAGCCAGACATGTTTTATTGAATAATAAAAAATGAGGTAAATACACCACTGATAGGAGTATTTATTTTATCTGGTGAGGACTTGTCTGGGGTTTAATGCTTGCTTGCAGCTAAAGGTACCAGACGCTTTAAGTTTTCATCCTGTACTTTTTTTTATCTCACTGTTTGAGTTTCTAACTTAAACACTACTTCAGGTAGAAAGAATGCGTGCATTACAACTCTTTCAGCTGTAATTGATTGCTGTTATACCAGATCCTTGCTGTTGTGCAGGTCAGATAGGGGACAAAATCTTATCCAATCTTTAAGTGGGTCTATGTCTGAGGACTACGATTTTCACAAGTGTTTCATCTGTGTGTACCACCCCCACTGGCACCCTTACTCCCATCTCTGACTGCAATATTCCCGATATTTTTCTTTAAAACTTTGTCCTTAATTGACTTTATTTTTAATTCACAACCTAATACTATCAGAGACATGAAGTCTTTTTGGAATCTGCAGTGGGAAATTGGTAGGGTGTCTGGAAGAAAAACTGTGGAATTGCAAAGGTTTCCCTAAGTCTACAGGACCCCAAAGTTTCCTTATTCACAAATTAGCCCTTATTTTGTCTCCATCCATTCTTCAAGATTATATATACCAGTTGACAGCTCTAGCAGTACATTGTTGGGTTCAAGAAATGTACTTTAGTTTTCAGACATTTCTGTTACTGTAAGGATAAGATTGATGACTTTTGACTAATTTATATATCAGAGGTGAAACATGAAGTCAGTTTCTTAATTTTAAAACAATATTTAAAAACTTATTTAATCCTTTTCATTCTTTTCATTTCTGTACTCTTTCCTCCTTCTCTGATTTTCTTTCCATTTTATCATCCATTTTATTTGGAAAATGCTTTTGTTGAATACAGAAAACCAATGTTATTAATTCTATTTCATGTTTTTAATCTTATTCCTACATCTTCTGTAGACTGTTTTTAATTTTATCATATAGAATAACATATAATTTTTACATATTGAGTAGTTTTATATATTGAATATTTTATAGTTTATCAGATCTACATTGTATTGTTTCTACTCATTCATTCTTAAATAATATACATAGATTCTATTGGATAATTAAAAATAAATAAATTAAAAATATATAAAAAATTGAGGCTAGCTTTGGCAATTTTATGAGAACAAGTTTCAAAATAAAAAAAGGAGAGAAGGAAGGAAGGACAGATGGATGGATGAATGAACGAATTGGGGATGTAATTCAGAGGTAAAATGCCACTCCACATCCCTAGTTCATTCCTCAATACCCCCAGTTCTTAAAAAAATAAGTTTACTTGGTTAATGAAAGGTATTCAGGTATTTTCATTAGTCTCTGGATGCTAAGTGTTAAAAGCATTTTACTTTATTTATTGTTCAACATGTTGATCTAGTATTTACTATGTGACCAGTTCTATGTTAGTGAATGATAGAAAAGTGAACTCAAAGTCAGACGAGTTTCTGCCCTCAAGGAACTTACCATATCCAAGTCTCATCTTTTATATGACATTATGAAAATGCTTCTTATTCTTAAAAAGCTCAAAGTATATAGAGAGATATAGACAATAGCCATAAAATCACAGTGCTATACAGTTAATTCATACAACATTTTCAAACATTCACTATGTGCCAGGCACCATATTAGATGTTGGATTTACAACACTTTACAAAAGTTCCTGCCCATATGATCAAGTGGGAATGTTTATTAATATCAATAACATTAATACTCAATAGATGATCTGGAACAACCTCTGAGAGGTCATGTATAAGGTGTTCTCTCAGCACACCAAAGATGTATAGTTCAGGAAAGTGGCACATGAGTTGATGAATCCAAGCTAGCCAAGCAAAGAGTGGGCCAAAGGGCAAAAATGACCAAGTTCAGGGAATGAGGTACTGTCCATACATCAAGAGACTGTGTTAAGTACCAAAGATAAAAGAGAATAAAACCAGGATATAGGACTAAGCTAGGACCTGATCATGAAGGATGTTGCTAGTCTTGTCAAATTGTTTGGATTGGATTGCCAAAAGGTGTAAAGCCAGGGAGCCATGATCATATTTTCATATGCATTCCTGTATTGCTGTATGGAAAATGGTTGAATATGGAAACTGTTCATATGTTGTTTTAAATGCACAGATAAAGAGTTATGCTATACAGCTCAATTCACAGTAGCTAAACTATGGAACCAACCTAGATGCCCTTCAATAAATGAATGGATAAAGAAACTGTGGTATATATACACAATGAGATATTACTCAGCATAAAAAGAGAATAAAATTATGGCATTTGCAGGTAAATGGATGGAGTTGGAGAATATCATGCTAAGTGAAGTAAGCAATCCCAAAAAACCAAAGGCTGAATATTCTCTCTGGTAAGTGGATGCTGACCCATAATGGGGGGGGGGTGGTATGGAGAGAATGGAAGAATCTGGGGCAAAGGGGCAGGAGGGGAAGGAAGGGGACTTGGGGCAGGAGAGATGGTGGAATGAGATGGACATCATTACCCTAGGTACATGTATGACTGCACATTTGGTGTGACTCCACATCACGTACAACCAGAGAAATGAAAAGTTGTGCTCCATTTGTGTACAATGAATTGAAATGCATTCTGCTGTCATGTGTAACTAATTACAACAATAAAAATGAGAAAAAAGAAGCATGCTATGAAAATTTGAGCAGGGGCTTAGAGAAGTGGTTTTAATTAACATTCCCAACAATCCCTAATCTTGCACCATTTATATGAAAACATTTTCAAGATTATTCCTGGAATATGCATAGGAGATCAAAAATAGTGTTATATCACCATTGTAAATGAAAGCAATATGTTTTTGGTTCAAATTCAGATGCTTAACAAACTCTGCCCTACCATTAGCAATAGGAAATACAGAGTCAAGATGCCTAATATAATTAAAACCAGAAATATAAATGCTTTAGTAAATAAATCTTTAAATGCCAGCAAGTATATACTACTAATAGTGTACAACATTGAATTCTCTATTATTAAGATACAATGAAAATTATCTCATTTCATCCTGTCAAGAGCCTCTGAGATACAGATATTTTTAATGAACACTTATTTAGTAAATTGAAGTTAAAAAAGATTAAATGATTTGGCCAGTCACATAGGAGTGGAGTGGAGTTTAAAGGCCAGAGTTCAAAACCAGGCTGGATGACTTTGAGTTTGTTCTCCTTTTTCTTTGAAGAGCAGTTTCAAGTGGGGGTCCTCGGTGACTTTGGACATTAGCATAGAATGGGTGTGGAGGAGGCTTAGTCTTGGGCCTGGCAGATTTTCTCTTCTCTTCTAGTGAACCATAAGCCTCCTTCAAACATACTCTGCCATTCCTTAGGCTAAGATGCATCCAAGATTAATGCCATTTTTGTCCTTATTAGAGAGGAAGGCACTGGAGCTGTACCACATGTCAGACATCTGGCGTTCTTCTACCCCAAAGTCAGTTGTCAAAGGCAGAATCCCCCAGAACCTTGGGACAAATTGAGTCCCAGTGACTAATACAAGTTTTAGTCAGTGAATGCAGATTATAACAAACTGAAAAAAGAGGGCTTGGACTTCTGAATCAAATATTTCATTCTCAAGTTGCGTAGAATAAAAGTCTTTCAGAAGCTATCTTCTCAACCAGGACATATTTCTCCTCTTAATGCATGAAATCATGTTTATTTATTGAAGTTTACTATGCCAATTAATACATCTCTGAAACTTCATATTTCCTGGCACTATTTTATTGCTGAACATCTGCTTTGAATTTTCTAACAAGGGTATTAGTAAAGAAAGGAAGGAAAAAGAAGAGAAGGAAGGAAGGAAAGAAGGAAGGAAGGAAGGAAGGAAGGAAGGAAGGAAAAGAAGGAGGAGGGAGGGAAGGAGGAAGAAAAAGAGGGAAGCTTATTGTGGAAATTACAGAAGATACTCTCAGTATGGCACAGTCAGTTTCTAAATGCTTTTCCTTAAGTTTCTGGTCCTTGATCTCTTAAATGGAAAAGACACTGGGATTTTTTTTTCTATTTCTCTCTATAAAGGAAGAATTCCAGAGAGTGGAATCTCCAGGTATGCTACTGTGGACCTCTTTGTCTCCCTTCCCAGATTCTGTCCCTAATTCCAACACAACTGGGAATAAAATCAGCTAGAAACTAGAAAGCATATGGTTCTGCATTATCTCCTGATCCTTGTCATCTACTGCAGTTTCCACACCAGCCTTGGTCAATATGTCCCCTTATCAAACAATGAAAAATTATACTGAAACCCAGATTGGAAAAAATACATATTAATAATATTATTAAAACTTTGTGTTGATCTTATCAACAAAATTGAAGTTAAACTCTTGACTCACTGTACACTTTATTATGTCTTTGCCCAAGGGAAGGCAATTTGATTCTCTTGTTGTTGCCTTCTTTTTCTCTCCTTTCAAAGCTATGATTAAGAACTAATTTATTTAGATCTGCCTGTGATTAGTTGAATGATTCTGCTTCTTGTTGTAATTAATTTTCAGACACTTTAATTGATAGTACCTGTACTATATTTAATGCATTTTGAGGTGCTAGAATAAAATTGTCACTTGTTGAAAAAGTCACAATTCATTCCTCTAAATAGAAGACTGAATTATTCTAGATCAAATTTCTATATATTTTTTTTCATGACCATTGTGGAGGAGGGAATTTTTAAGTGAATCATGTGGTTTATTCCAAATAAATTAGGAAAATAGAAGCAAAATTATTTCACAAAATAGTAATCTTTGATCTAAGGGCCATAAAAACTTGGGTAAGCTTTATATAATCTGAAATTATGTATGGGCCCACATACTCACACACATGCAAACACACATACTGGTTCCTAAAAATGTGTCATCTAGATAAGACTTCAAACATTTTCATTGCCTAATCCATTCTGTAGCCTACACACACACACACACACACACACACACACACACACACACACACACAATTTTAAAACATAAGCTTAGATAATCAATGTCTAAATCAGAATTGCTAGGATTTTTATTTTGAGACTTATGCACCATTCAGACTCAATTGTGCTAGACACATAAAATAGTTATATCTTTTAATGATTGTAAACTCTCATGAGTGGCGGTCCTGAGCTCAATCCTCAGGACCCTCAAAATAATAACAATAATATTTGAGGGTTGGAAATGTGGCTCAGGGGTAGAGCACTCACCTAGAATGCATAAGACCCTGGGTTCAATCCCCAGTACTGCAAAATAATAAAAATAAAATGGTGAGTTTGCTTGATAATTTTCAAAATGAGGAAACAAAAAAGTTAAGTGGAAATTCATGTGTTGATTATTAAATACTGTTTTTAGCTGTGCTCAAGCATTTCATAAGCTGATACAGTTTTAGAAATATAATAGAAACTTCTTTCTTTTTTCTGTTTCTCAATTTTTTTATATTCTTTTTTAGGTATTAATATTCTTGACTTGATTATTTATTTATTTACCAGGAGAAATTTGAATTGTAGGTAAAATACTCCTGCACAGAGTTTCAAATTATTGTTCTAGTTTATTCTTAAATACACTGTTACTGTAAATGATCTGCTATGGAGTTCCTCATTGCCCATTTCCTTTCTCTAAGGGAATACAATTTTACCAACTCATCACTCACTGAATTGTATTAAATTCACACTGCACACTTTTGACATTCATCATAATAATCATACAACCTGTTCCACTTAAAATTTCATTGAAGGATCTTCCATATTATAATGTTATATTGAAATATTGTGTATTTAAAAATCTTTTAAAATTATTCCATTTTCTGGCAGAAAGTATCTTGACAGAAATGCATGGGGAAAAGAGCAATGCAATTTAAATGTCACATTTATCCCTTGCAATAAATTCTACATCCAGGCAGCTGTATTCTCAGTGAGGTGTTCCTGTCAGTTCTCAGTTCACCTTTTAACTTCCTGAAAGACTTCCTTGGGCAAAGGAAACTCATTCCTTAAAATTTTAGTCAATGAGAAGCAGAAGTTGTATTATTAGTTGTAATATTTACTTAGTGAATCAGAGGCAACCTATGTAAATTTTTCTTTGAAAGTTTAATATTTTCACTCTAGATACTTGCTTCAAACTTTAGCAAAAGAGTAGAAGATTCTGTACATCAAATGTGCTATCTTTTTCTTAAAAGAATAGCAAATGCTCAAGAGGGAATGAAATGTCTAGCCAACATCTTCTCCATAAGAGCTGATTTCCCTCTCCTTTCTGGATAGAAAGCTTATGTTTCTCTGTTAACTTAAAATTGGTCACAGTCATATGAACTTTGCCAATAAAATATAAATGTCACAATGTGTACAACTGTTTTATGGGAGTACTTCATGGCTGGCATTTGTAATACCCCATATCTATCTACTTATCCTCCCCTTATATACTCCTTAAAAATTCATTTATTTATTTTAGTTCTATTTTTTAAAATTGACAAATAATATATGTATATATCTAAGGTATATGTTATGATAATTTGACACATATATCCAATGTATACTGTTCAAATACAGTTAATAAGCATTTTTATCTCCTCAACATTTTTCATTTCTCTTTGTTGAGGAACCTCAGATTCTTCTCTTCTAATTATTTTGAAATATCTTATAGTTTGTCAGGCCACCTTTACCTTACCATGGTACAAAATACCAGCACAGCAGAACCAAATCCCACTTTTCTTACTGTATTCTATTACTCATTATCTAACGTCTCTCCATCTCCCCTTCTCTCCCCCCTACCCTTCTCAGTCTCTAGTGGCCACTATCTATTTCATCTCTTCTTCTGTGAGACCTTTTTTTTTTAGTTTCCACAAACAATTGAGAATATGCGGCATTTCCTTTCTCCCACCCCTCTTTCTAAGTTGCTCTTGTAAGTGGAAGCATGGAAGTTGATTTAGAGGTGCCATAATAAGCCATAGCTTTGAAGAGAGTTGTCTTGGAGATACTCACAACCCATAATAGACTCCATGAGCAGGAGGCAAACCTAGAGTATTATGAGTGATATTTACCTTCACAGTAGAGCCAACCCAACACGATGCTTTGCCTTTGGATGTTTGACAGAGGCTTCAAAAATGTCCTAAATTTTAGTTCAAAAAATAATCTCTCTTTACAGATTGTAAATTGATATATAAACATCCTCCCTCTTTTTTCTACAGCTTTTCTCACATTTCTTCTACAGCTTTTCCAACACTGCATTAGTGTCTCTTCTAATATGAAGCATTTATAATACATAGAAAAGCAGAATCTATATTTTGAATAATACACACTAAATACACTGAGTTAAACTTTAAAAGGGAAAAGTGTCAATTCAGTTCACATGACTTTTGCACTTAAGAAAAATAATGTCAAAGTTAATCAACAAAATCGTTACTGGAAACCTGGAATCTTTGTCCATCTGATTCCAAAATTCACATTATTTTCACTGAAATCAAAACATTTTCCTAGCTAATGAAACCTAACTCCCAAAGTTGTCATGAGGATTAAATAGGATATCATGTGCAAAGCAACTGTCCAGAGCCTGACTCCAAGAAATATTCCATAAATGTTAATTTGTCTTCAATAATACTCAAAGTGCCCCTTAAGTTTTAATCAGGTGCCCTTACATATTAAAATTGTCAAACAGCAATCATTATGGTCCTCAGTGATTAGTTCCTTTGCCACAATAGATCATAATGCTCTTTCCAGACCTTTAAAATGAAATTGCAACTTAATCCTGCATTCTTTAGTTTCAGCTTACTAAAATCTGACCTATATCTCTATCTGCATTATGAAATAACTAAAGTTTTCAGTGGGCTTAATTACATGAGATTGTCCATTTTCTCCTTGTAATCATTCCTTTTGGCATTATGTTGATAAACCATTGTTTTAGTCAGCTTTTTTGTTGCTGTGACAAATGCCTGAGAAAAACAACTTAGAGGAGGACAGATTAATTTTGGCCCTCGGTTTTAGAGGTTTGAGTCCATGGTTGGCTCTCTCCATTGCCTTGGGTTTTAGGGGAGGCAGAACATCATGGCAGAAGGTCATGGAAGCCAAGAAGCAAGAGGAAGTAAAGAAGAAGGAGGAGGAGGAGGAGGAGGAGGAGAAGGAGAAGAAGAAAAGAGGAGGAAGAGGAGGAGAAGGAGAAGAAGAGAAAGAAGAGGAGGAAGAGATAAAGGACCAGGGTCAAGATATACCCTTTCAAGATATGTCCCCAGTGACCTACTTCTTCCAACTCTGCCCTACCACCTCGATTCCACTGCCTCCCTATAGTTCATTCAAATGATAAATTCATCAAATGAAATAACTCACCAATGAGGTTAGAGCTTTCATGATCCAATCATTTTCTAAAAGCCCTGCCTCTGAACATAGCTATATTGAGGACCAAGCCTTCAACACAGGAGTCTGAGAGGAACATCTTAGATCTCAAACATAACAACCATGTAGTAATCTAGCATACAAATAATATATAATATAGATATGTACATGTTGTGTATATGTACACATTATGTACAATATTTATATGTATATATATTATGTATATATCTATATCAGATTATGTATTTGTATCAGTCTATATATTTTAGTCTAAATATGAGGTCCAAATCTTCCAACTAACTGAATGTGAATGTACACACACATTTACATTTATGGATCAACATTGTTATTGGTTTTATCTTTAAGATATATTTTCTAACATTCCCTAAACATTTTATGTTTTTACATTCCTAGGCAAAGGACAGTCTCATAATTTAGAAATTGATTATTTAAAGAAATGATGAAACAAAAGGTTGTAACAGATTCAACATCCACCAGGAACACACAAGAAAATTAACATATTAACAGATCTTCTATTAAAGCTATTTGATATACCAAAAGCATATAAGTACAAAACACTAAAAGAGCATGTTTGCTTGTTTTACTTCCCTAGTACTTACTGAATGTTTATCACTGAATTTCTACATGCAGATTTGGAAATGTGTCCACAAACACCTAGAACATTGAAATTTAAAGTATCTTTAAACATCCTCAAATATGCTCTTTGAGTTTAGGCAGATGAACCTGAGATTCAGAAAGGGACTATATGAAAACAATATGCTTGCTTGTAACTTAAGCTAGTGAAAGTTGTATAACTACTTGGAAGATGGAGTGAGGACAGATATGTTCAGTCTCCAAGCAGAAATAAAACTGGTGTTTTCAGAACACTCCACATAAATTCCGTACAGCAGCAGGACCAAGTCATGCTTCTTAAACTCACTAGCTATGTGAAGAACCTTTTATGGGACAAGGTAAGATGAAAATGTAAGCCACCATAAAAACAGCTAAAAAGAAAGAAACAAGCAATCAAACTAAGAATTGAAGAAAAGAAAAAGAAACTAGCTATATTGTCTTGGAAACTGACTTGAGCTATAATATCCATAGTGTTCTACCTTTCTCATCAGGTTGTCATGAAATCAAATGTGAGTCATCAAAAGGCCAAGTGCAAGCCACTCTTGGCATCCAGATTGGCACAAGGGCGTTTAAATACTCCAAGTTGCACTTTTGAATATTGAATTGTAGAACATAAACTTCTACTTTAAGAGTGTGAATTCTGATGCTAAATTACGTGGAATTTAATCCCAGCTGCTTGATTTACTAGCTGTAAATTGACCTTGGACATGTTACTCACTCCCTGTGCCAAGGATTTTTCACCTGTAAAATAGGATAATAATACTTCAGATTTCATAAACGTTGCAAAAGATAAACAAGCTCATACATGAGCAAAATTTAGGAGAGTCAGGCTGCCTGCCATACTGTATAAGTAATCGACAGTGAACATAGACTAACACACTTATTATTATTGTGGCATTATTAGTATTTTCAAGACTGCAAGGAACCTCAAGCCAGTACAAATTCCACATCTAGTCTGTCTAAAAAATGTACAAGAAAATCTTTTTTGCATTTAACTCGTGGAGAAGGCTTGATTTATTGTACTGTGTGAAGGTGGAACTCCCAGTTTACTCAGCTTTATTGTCAAGCCCATGATTCAAACTCCAAATTGTGGGTACTAGCTGGTCTCTTCTAACAGTTTCCATCAGTATAACTTCACATATTTTAAATTTGTGGTAATTAGCCACATAGACACTTTTTAATTTAATCTCCAGAGATTTCTCAGCTCCCACATTCCAAACAGCTTGATCAGGGTGTTCTCTGTGACAAGAACAGCCTTTCAAACATGAAGGATGCTCTTTTCTGTCCTTACTCATAAGTAGCAATCCTTCCTATATAGTTCCTAAAGAATTTGAATGCAGATTTCAGATCAACTCAAGATTTATCTAATCTCAGTTCTATGCAGTTAATTTTAGGTAGTAATTTATCATTGAACAGAAATCCATTTAATTATGTCAGTCTAATATATTTCGATAAATCCCTTTGTTTGACTATTAACAATGTTGGCAAACTAATAATTAGATGCTGAATTGGTTAATAAGGTTTGACTTAACAATTTTATTTTACTATTTTGGCTTGACACTGAAGATTTTCAGCTGTTAGGCTGATAATTTGAATGATACATACTAATTGATTTGCATCCATCATTCCTTTTCATTTACTCATATTAACTGTATTTGTAACCTTTGGGTACTTTATGGTATGTATTCAAGAGGTACTTCAGACACCAATCTGTCTCCAAATCTTTGCTTTATTACTACAGATTATTAAGCAGTTCCACATTATAGACACAAAGAATGACTTAAGAATCAAATTAAAACAAGTTTAAATAGACTGCGAAATCTTTTCTCAGCAGACTGACTTCTACATTAAATACCCAAATTAATGCACATCACCATTCAGGCAAAGGAACCACTCACTACCTTCTAGTCTTTCAGCTATAATGCCTGCTCTTAAGCATAATAATAAAACTTAAATAAAATATTAAGTTTATTACATAATCATACTACTGTATTTTATATTTGTTTAATGCATCAGGGTAAAAACTTATTTAGCTTACTTATCCATTAGTTATTACCAACACACATTAGATAATACTCAAATTGGACTTAAGGGACAAAACTAATATTGTCTAAGCCTTCAAAGATTTACTTGCTCATTCATTCTTCATTCATTTGTTCATCTGCTCATTCTGCTCTCCTGGACTTTATCAGCCCTTGGTGGGTTTGTATTATTTATCATTTTTGCATCCATTTCCCATTTCTTCTTTGATACCAATACTTTGTATTTTCAAGTCAAACAATTTTGTACATCCAGATAATCTTAAGTCCATAAAAATCACTGTCATATGTTCACAGTGATAAGCTCAGGCTGAACTTGAAGACCACAATTCATAATGATAATGTAAGAGGTATGGATACCTCTCTATTAAATACCATAGCATATAACCTTACAAAGTAGAAATTTCTAAGATAAACAGGAGAGACAGAAAAATAGCAAACAACAGAAACTACCATATTTGCAACTATTACTAACAAATGTTAGCCTTTATAACTTACTTTACATCACATATGTATTGATGTAATAATGTTGTACAATACAAACAGCCCTAAATTCCATTAGAAAAGTAAGCATTTATTGCTCAGCCATCATTCATATTCAGCTAGGCAACTTCTCTGCTTTTCCCTTGTTTTGCTTATCTGAGGTTTGGCTGTAGCTAAGTAAGGTAGACTTGATTGAAATTATTGCAGTGACTCATCTCTGGTCCATGTGTCTCTCATCCTCTTCCTGGGACTTCTGGATTGGCCTGGGCATTTCTATTGAATGATGATAGGGAAGGAATGAACAAGTTCATAACCTAATGCTAAAGATTCATTTGGCCCTGTAGGAAAATCAAGGTGAAATAAAAGAAGAGGATTTAAGATGAAAATAAATCTGCATTATAGATAAATACTTTTAATCCTATGGTATCAAATTAACATTTTATGAGTTTAAGGATATGTTTAAATATTTTAGTCTCCAGTTCCTCCCAATGTGAATCACCTTAGCTTATTATATACCAGTTGACAGACATATTTGTTAACATATATAAGATTCTAAGGCCAGCATATGGCTTAATGTATGTTAAACAAATGTAAGCACATTTTCCCCCTAAATTCTTTCTCTAGGTTGTAGACAGAAACACAGAGTTCATTTTTTGTGATAGGTGTGCAAACCTCAGGCCTAAAAATAATTTAGCTCTGTTTAGAAAGCTGTTTTATTTTTCTTCCATTTCAGAAACTATTACCAAGTTATAATGAACATTCCTTTCCTTCTACATATCAAACTCTGTTTATCTGTTGCAAGTTTTAATTGTAACTTTTACTACATGATGCCGAAATGCTTTACTTTCTACTTCTGCCAAGAAAGGTGTACAGAGATAGGTACATGAAAGAGATAGGTCTGTCTCTTCCATTTGGGATTTGTATCTTGCCATCTGCTTTTATGTTTTTTCTTGCCTGCTAAGAATCCATGTATCCTCCAGCCACAGGTTCCACACAGAGCTTCTAATAAGGTGTGTTTTGCACTAAGATTTCTCCGTTGTGAATGAAGTATTTCCTTCCTGCCAAGGTCATCCCTTTCTGCTCCAGGTGCTAATTTGTGCTGCTCTTGATCCACTCATATTATTGATAGAGGAGTCCTTGGTACGTGTTATATTGAAATATTACTAATGTATGAACTGTAACATTAAATTTCTAATCTAATCAATCAAATGGCATATATATGCAGTAGATGCTTGGCTAGTAAAAAGATTAATTGCCATGTGCAATGAAAACTAACTCTCTATCAGGTGAAATATTGCACGTCTCCCACAGAAAGATGGAAGCCTGAACACTGTTAAGCTAATGACTAGTTCTGCCATTCAACCATATGGATTGCCTTTAAGACAAACTGAAATGAAGATTAAAGGCATGTAAAATCAACTCTCTATTAAAGCAGTTAGAGCTTTTCTCCAGATTCTACAGAAAAATTATGCAATCTGTTGCAAAACCAGGCACTTGTCTCCCAGATGGTGCCCAGAATCTATCTAAGCAAACACTTCTTCCCTGCTCTGTGTAACAAACCAGGCATATTTTTGATTTTCTGTGCTTGATTATGCATCTGAAGACATTTACACTGGAAGGGCCTGTAGAGATGTTGTGGATTTGCATTGTAAAACTCCACAATGTTGTGGTAATATATACTTCTGAGAGCAAACCTCAAGTTATCAAGTAAAGGATGATTTGGCTTTCTGAGAAGCACTATGTCCCTGATTTGTTGGCTAGCATTTTTTTTTTTCCAAAGCATTCTGCTTGCTGCTAATCAAAATGTAAAGCCATGAATCTCTCAGATTGTGATAATCTCTTAATTAATATGGGCATGATTGCTTTCTTGAGGCCTACTGTGAAGTAAATTATTGGTAATAGGGTACATGCATTTAATTATTATTGAGGAAATTTTTGGATGGAAAGATCTTCCCTTTGAATGGATAACCCAAAAGGGTTTTATTTTCTCTCTGCATGTATTGGGCATAAAAATCAGGCTACATTATCATCCATTTCTTTTCCATCATTTTTCTGGATCTTCTTGCCCTCTTCATGCCCAGAGCTCATTTCTATCTCTCTGTGGCTTGACTAACAGCCTATGTCTTCAAGTTCATATCAGAATCTAGAAAGACGTTTCTCATCACTTGAAATTGAATCACTTGCATGATGTGTTCATCTAGGCTATCAGGAATATACCTGTTTCAGACTTAGCCTGGTGCTTGCCCTCCAATATCTAGTCTATAAGAAATACAAATGAACCATATTTGAATTTGTATATTTCTTTTCCCTGGTAAGAATACTGGCCCATGATAAGCACTCATAGATTTTTGTTAGCTTGCTTGCTTGGTTGACTACAGGTTAATGAATACTGAATGAATAAATGAATTAATTCATGAGGGAAATTTAAACACACATGCATACACACACATGTATATATACACAGTATGCAAAGAATATGTATTACATAAAGTGTTTTTCCTATATAAAGTATGTTATATAAAGTTTATATATTTTATATATACACATATATGTGTGTATATACATAGTATATAAAGAATATATAATATATAAAATGTTTTTCCTATATAAATTATATGTTATATAAAGTTTATATATTGTATATATTTATAAACACACATGTATATGTGTATATATTTTTAATTTTCCTTTATGAATTACTTGGACCAGTTAATCCATCAATTCATTCATTTATTCATTCATTATAGATAGATGATATTATTATATATATTTAAATTTACCTCATGCAAATAAATCAGAAATCCATATACATATGTGGATACATGTGTACATATATGGATTTCTGATTTCTGCTGATGAAGAAAAGTTAAATGTATTTAAGTATACATATATCCTATTTGAAGTTCATTTAATATATAATGTATATACTGATTTTTTGGTAACATGTAAAGGATTTGGAAGTCATAATTCCAATCCTTTTAACAAGAAAGAAAGCTGAACAAGCTGAAATTTAATTAATTAATTGTTTATCTTAGATCCATAATAGACTTAAGATCACATAACAAACCACTTGCCCTAAAAAAAAAGAAAAAAGACAAAAAAGCAAAAAAAACCCAAAAAACAAAAAACAAAAAACCCTGAAGATACAGCTAATACAGGCTAATATAGAGTACAGATCTGCTTGACTGGATTAGCTGAGGCAGAAGCCAGTAGAACAAGTCACTGATAGGAACACATAAATGTATTGCTGGAGACTGAATGTGGACTAGTTTGAATTTAAATCTCCAAGGGGCCAACCTAAGATACCCATACATTCATGAATTTTACCTTCAGGAGTCTCATCATGTTTTCATGGTAAAAATCTGAAGAAAAATCTCTTTAAGTTTGGTGAGGGTGAGGGCAAAGTAAACCATTTTGAAATATCCCCAGAGCTTTCTGTAAAAGATAGGGAGAAGGGACTTCTCCAGAGACTTAAGTACTTGGAGGAAGCACAATTAACAGTTCCAGCTTTTTGGAGCTTTCCTACACTCCTGGGGGTAGGTAATGGAGCTAAGAAACACTCGTGAGAGTCACAGCCTATAAACACAGAACCACTAAAAGGGTGAGACATAAATATGTCGTCATGGAATACTTCCCTTTCTCCACATCTTGCTACCACAATAAGAATATTATATTTAAAAAGATGGTTAGAGTTTATATAACTGTAAAGCTTTAATTCTACTTAAGAAGGAATTTCTGGGGAAACTTACAGATAACAAGGAGACAAAATCAGGGACACTCAAGGAAATTTCAGCTTTTAATGTCTGTAGCTACAATAAACTATAAGCACAGTTAATGCGCAGTGAAATAAACATAAACTCTCACATAAAGGTCTATCTACTGGATTTATTTTACCCAATATATCATGCCTAGAGAGCAACAACAGCAACAACAAATTGTAAGAGGTGCTAAAAGGTAGGAACAATCTATGGAGACAAAGTAAGTGCTGTAGAGATTGTTATTATCAGATCTGATCAGGGTTAAATTAACTGACTAATATGATAAGTATTCTAATGAAAATAATAGTCAATATATAATAAAAGATGGGTAACATAGGAAATAAATTTTTTTAAAAAATCAAAAAGGAAATGTTAGACACAGCAGCAGTTCTTAAACTGAAAAGAAAAGAGAAAAAGAAGGGACAGAATATTTAAGAAACTTAAAGTAATTTTAAAAGATTTAAGGAACACCAGAAAGAGAAGAAAGAAAAAAATCTAAAGAAATTATTGTTGTAATAATATATGAGAATTTTATGTAGAGACTAAACCCTGAATCTTGAAGTTTAACAGAATACAACCATGATACATACCCATAAAATCTGCACTTAGGTATATTATGTTAAAACCGCCTCCCACTATTATGTATAAATATAAATGCACCAACAAAATAATTATGAGCCAGCTAAAAAAGCCAGTCACAAATAAAATATTTTTAATGAACTAAAAGGACACATAAAATCAAAGACAAAATATTAAAAGGACACAGAGGGAATGAAATACCTTAACTAGAGGGCACTAATTATAAGAATCACATCAGTTTGTCCAAAGCAGGATAAGCAAAGAGCATGGAACAAAGTTTTCAAAGAATTTAAAAAACAAAAACAAAAAACCCTAGAATTTTGAATCCAATGAAATTACTCTTCAAAAGTGAAAAAGAAATAAAGCCTTTCTAAAACAACACAAAGAATTTGCCATCAGCAGAATTTCCTGCAGGAAGTATTAAAAGAAGTTCTTCAGGGCTGGGATTGTAGCTCAGCGGTAGAGCGCTTGCCTCGCGTGCTTGAGGCCCTGGGTTCGATCCTCAGCACCACATACAGAGCAATAAAATAAAGACATTGTGTCCATCTACAGCTAAAAAAAAATATTTAAAAAAAAAAAAAGAAGTTCTTCAGAGGAAAGGTAATTCTTAAAATTAATAAACATGGTTCTAAATTTAAAAAGAAGTGTCATAGAAGGAATAAGTGAAAATAAAATAAAATATTTATAGTTCTAATTTCCATTCTAATCTAATAGATAACTGTTTGTGCCAAGTATTAGTAGTAACAATGTATTGAGTGTTTAAACAAAAGAATAAGGTAAATGAATTGCAGTGATGTTATAAGAGATGAAAAGGAAGCATTGGAAATGTTCAAAATTAGTTATACTAGCTGTGAAACAGTGCAGGGCTATTTGGAAGTAGACTTGCACTTGTAAATGTACATTAAAATTGGTAGGGAAAAAACAAATTCTCTGAAAGAAGTATAATTCATAAGTCAAGAGGTGGAAAATGCAATAATACGAAACACTTGCTTAAAACCAGAGGAGACAGAAAAGGGAGAAATATCAAGGGAAAGAAACGAAGAATAAATACAGCAAAGAACACTTATAAAAGTGATAGTTATTAACCTAACAGAGTATGATTACCTTCAATGTGAACAGTGAAATGTACTGATTAAAAAACAGTGACCATCAGAATGGATAGAAAACCATACTCAACTAAATATTGCTTGAAACATGCCCACTTTACATATACAGGGACAGACAGATTGTATTAGTCAGCTTTCCAGGACTGCAATGACATACTTGAAAAAATTAACTTATAAAGAGGTTCACTTTGGACCACAGTTTGAGAGAGTTTGGATGAAAACATTTTTCTAGGCCTCTGGTAGGTGTGCTGCACAATAGTGATATTATATGGTAGAACAAATTGTTCACTTCATGAACCAGGGAGCAAATGAATGAGGAAGGAGCTGAGGTCCCACATCTTCTTTGCACACATGCCCTAATGACCTGATGGCCTCCTGCTAAGCCTCACCTCTGAAAAGTGTCACCACCTCCTAATAGTACCACCCCGGTGACTAAGCCTTTAACACATGGGCCTTTAGGGGACATGCAACGTCCAACTGCAGCATAGATTTTAATGTAAAGGGATGACTTCTCATTAGTTTCTGGTTGGAATAAAAAATGGTAAAGCCATGGGCAGTTTCTTATCAAACATATTCTTATTTTTAAAATTTTTTAAGTAATCTTTATTTATTTTTATGTGGTGCTGAGGATCAAACCCAGTGCCTCATGCATGCAAGGCAAGTGCTCTACCACTGAGATACAATCCCAGCCCCAAACATATTCTTATTATATTATCCAATTTAGTAATTGTGCTCCTTGATATCATACAAATTAGTTAAAAAGTCTACCTTCACATAGAAATCCTGCTTATGAGTATTTATAATAGTGTTATTTATTAATGTCAAACCTGGAAGTAACCAGGAGGCCCTACAAAAGGTGAATGAATAAACAAATTGTGGCACATTAATTCAATGTACTATTATTCAGTATTCATAAGAAATGATCTACCAAGCCAAAGAGAGACCTGGTGGAATGTTAAGTGAGTATTCCTTCATTAAAAAAAAATCTGAAAAGGCTATCAGTGGTATTATTCCAACTACATGGAATTTTAGAAAAGGTAAAATGAGAGATTGTAAAAAGTACAGTGGTTACCAAGGAATTGAGTGGAGGTGGAGAGGGATAAATAAGAAAAGCACAGAAGAGTTTTATTTCAGAACTAGGAACTGAACCCACTGGTGCTTTATCATGAGCTACATCCCCAGCACTATTTATATATTTTTTTTTTTATTTTGAGACAAAGTTTTGCTAAATTGCTTAGGTTCTCACTAAGTTGCTGAGACTGACTTTGAACTTACCATCCTCCTGAGTTTGACTCTTGAGTTGCTGGAATTGTAGGCCTGTGCCACTGCACCTGGCCAACACAGAGGATATTTTTTACATCAAAGAAACTGTTCTGTATGAAATGGTAATGATGGATAGAGGTCAATATGCATTAATTTGTCAAAACCTCTAAAATTCACAATACAAAAAGTAAACTTTAACAATGTATTGATGTCACTAAATTAGTTGCAATGAGTATGCCATACTAATGCAAGGTGTTAACGTTAGAGGAATCTCTAAGAGTGGAGGGTGGACAAGGGGTGGGTGTGTAGAACTCTTTGTATTACCTGCTCAATTATTTGGTATATCTAATATTGTGTTAAATCTCATTAATTATTAAAAGAGTATATCCAAAATGGTAACACTCCAGTTGTGTAGCAGTTCCAAATAATGAAATTTTTTTTGTCACAATTTTGCTCTTCTACACTTCCTAATCCTCCCTCAAACAGATGGACTTCCTTCAGTATTGCCAAATCAACAAGTGAAATGAGAATTGCATATGCTTACCCCACATTTAAAAGATGATGGATTTGTACTGAGAGGAGAAATACATTAATGCTTCGAAATTATAGTAATGTGTTTTTCCTAAAGATATGGAAAACGTCTGTCTTAAATATGGATTTGAGTCATCAAACAAGCAGTTTTCTTTATTATCTTTATTCATCTAATATATATTTATTCTTTAGAAATAATAATTCTTAGTGACTTTGGAATGCAATGACATGTAAGTGACCCATTCCTGGATAAGGATTTCATGGTCAAGGTGAAGTAAAATTTATAAATAGTTAGGTGTAAAATACTGCATTGCATGTATCATTCATATATATAAATTTAATTAATTCACCACAATATTCTCATAAGTAATTAAAACATTTTATTCTTAATTAAAACAACATTAATCATATGGAATAGAGTAGTGACTTTCTGTGCTTTCTATAAAATATAAGAAGAGACATCAGAGTTAACTATTTGATTTGGAGAAGACAGTTGGCCAAGGTAAACTGTACTCCCAATTCCTCTTGATCATTCTTTCATTAACTTATGCATTTAGGGAAATATTTATGGGACATGTTTCAGAAGAGCTTATATTAACCAAGGCATTAAAGTATGAAAATGCTCTACATATTTATATTATATCTTGAGACAAAAGATATCTATGTGAATGTCTATTAAAAAAACATGAAGACAAAGGTTTTTAAATTGCCCTATGAAGAGAATGGATTACAGTGTATGAACTACTAAGCCATCGGAAATTTTCTAACATGAAACTTACATGGTAGATGGTTCACTTTGGGTCACTGGCCCTAAGAATACTATAAATTGTGGCTCTTGTGCTGCAGAAGATAGAAGACCTGGCCTGGTGGCAGAACCTCCCATTAGGAGTCTTCTACCATTTAATTAGAATAGATACCAACTGAGAGATAATGGTTTAATTAAAATAGGTCAACCATAGAAAGGGATTTATCTTGAAACCAACTGAAGTGAAATCAAATGTATTTAGTTACTGATTGAGTCATTATATTCTACGTACAAAAAATGACTCCTTATCTTTACTTGGGTATATTTGATGATTTTGCACTCTGTTTAACTAGATGCAATCCTGAGGTGCCTTTTGTTTGGAATGATATTGACCACAAGTGTGCATATTTCAACCAGATATAGTTGAGAAGCATTGTTCTTTCTCTAACAATGGACCTATATTTTCAGTGGCCAATGGAAGTAAAACATTTTCAAGTTTTGAAAACCCATCTGACAGAATAATTTATGACACAAGAACTTAAGAATTGGAGGGAGAATAAAGTTAGGAAACAGTTACATCAGAGGTTATTAAAGTATAAGTAAATATTTTATGATTAGTTATATATTGCTGATTTTTCCCTAAGTAAAGTCATGTTTTGTATTTTATACATGTTAATGTGTAGAACCCTATTATCCTTAATCTAAATTCTACTTGTATAACTATGGAATGCAAGATCTTGTGATTTTACATTAGATAAAACTATTACTATATGTTATATATCATCTAGAGATTTACTTCAGAAATGATTTCAAGCATACTCGCCTTTCTTTGATACATTTTAGTGGTTTTGTGGAAGGATCATGAGTAAATGTATTCTTTCACTTTATTTCTTCTTTCTTTTTGATAACGTAGGTGGCTCTTTAAAGGGAAAAATACTCTGTACAGGACAGCTTTGCATAAATAAAGTTGCAAAGCCCTTGTGATGGGGGCAATGATTTCATTCCATTTAAGAATTCATCAAATCAAGGGCTTCTTGGCCTTTATTCTCTAAGTTCACTTTGAGCCTTTCTGGTATGTGGCACATGTCAAGTATCCAGATTTGCCTGGAAGAAATTAACTTCTTAATCAAGATTTTAATTCAAATCTCTGGACACATATTAGACACATGAATTTAACTTCTCTTTGAGTCTTCTTAAAGAAAGACTCAAAGAATGGGTCATTCTTTGAGTCAAATAATATTTTTATTATATTCTCATTGGACTTCAGAATTAAAAATGGATTCAAAAATTTCTTTTTATGAATGTTCCTTAACTTTTATCTACAAAACATAGTAAATACTTGAGCCCTTGGAGATGTAGGTCCTATTATCATAACTACACAATTCTGCCTGTAGAGAAGGAGAAGAGCAATGTGTATAATAAAGGTTTATTTACAAAAATAGGAGACTTTGCAGGATTTGGTTCACAAACCTTAGTTTACAGACTTCTGGTTGAGTAGCATGCACCATATACAATATAGTATGCAAAACCATATAGTGAGCAATACTAAAATAGTTTTATATATACACTTTAGGTTAACTAACTACCTTGCTTATTAACCTTTTAGTGGGTATAATATCAGTGCCTCACATTATCCCTACTGCTGTGTATGAGATAGATATCTTTGCTAAAACCCCCAAAGTGATGTGGTTCCTGGAACACAACCTTCCTTATGAATACCCTCATTGACAAAAGAAAAAAAAAAAGAAAGAAGCATCGAACAATGAAAATCAATGAAATAAATCAGCCAAAGGAAAACATGTTAAAAAGCATGATTCTTGATATATTTAATTCTGAAAATATATATAATAATAAAATTCAAAATTTCTTTGTCAGTTTTTTGTATGCAAAACAGATGGGAACCTGATTAATCACATATTGTTTAATGGCTCCAGAATACTCTTCAGCAATACAGCAGTGCTGCTGACTGATGGGCTGGCTTGAGTGAAGGATAGAATATAATTTTTAACATAATTATATCATTATCTTGTATGAATGTTCAAATATGTAACAATGAATCCCACTTTATTATAATGGACCAATAAAAATAAAATTAAATATGAATTTAATATTCTCCAAAAATAAAAACAAAACAAAATGAATATAAGATAGTATTATAATGAAAATATTATTTTTTGCTATTTGAGCATTGACAGCTTTCAAGATTTAACCCTCCCTTTTCCCTTTGTTCCCACATCTGGATAAGAAAGCCTGTGGCTCTCTTCCTTGGTGCTGGCAGGAGATTGAGTTCAGGCAAGTGCCTGCCTCCTCAGGTTGACTCTCATCCCAACCCTATCCTATCTATAATAAAAACCCTAAGCCAGTCTCCTTTTCTTCTTCTCTCAAGCCATTATGGACCTGCTTGAGAGACCTCTTTTTGCTCTTCCCAGAGACTTTAATCATGAACTTATAAATCTTGTCATACCCAGTTGGTGTGTGTCTGTGTGTGTGTGTGTGTGTGTGTGTGCACGCACACATGTGTGTAACATCATTCTCAACATCCAAACCAAACTTTGGGTTGGGCTGCTCCTGCTTTTGCACAGTGACTATAATAAATGTGTAAGGACAAGAGAATGATACAAATTGTGAAACAAGGTGAGTTTCATCCTTGCTCAGATATGAGCGTGACCCCCACCCCATCAATATTATAACCACCCATTCCCCACATGGATTGCAATTAGAGCTTCACAATAAATAAATAAATAAATAGATAGATAGATAGATAAATAAATAAATAAATAGATGATGGAGAGCTTCTAGGGTTACTACTCAGAGGGAAGATGCTTTGACTTGAGCAGACTATAGGATTTAGCCAGGCAAAGGAAGAAACAAGGGCAAATACAATAGTTTTATAAAGCAGGAATCAAGAGAATTCAGCAGGTTGCTGAAAGAGTGTCCATGCACCAACATGGATGAGATGATAGAAGAACACAGGCAAAAGGAAGGCAACCAAAGACTACATTGGGCTTTCAGTTTTGGCGATGCAACCTGGGAAGCCAGGAGGATGAATAGGATTTGTGGGAAAAGGACAGGTTTTTGTTAGCTATGTCAATGTGCTAATGGATTATCCAGTTAGAAGTAACCAGAAAAAAACTGGAGCTCAAGGCAACTAGCAGAAGACTGCAGATGGGTTTAAGGAGTTATCTCCATAACTATATTAGAAACTATATTACTGGATAAAGTCTTTAGCATGTACGTGGAAAGAGGAAGGTGGGGAGTTGTATATAATGTAATTATTTGTCAGGAAAGATACTGAGGTAATTAAAAGAGTTTCAAAATACTTTAATACCAGAATGAACAGTTCTCTCAGAACTGCATAGCCTCCACACCAATGTCGAGTATGTATACTAGACTACATTCTGTCAAAAAATCAATTGTTTTAAACATAATGAAAGGAATTGAAAGTGCTGATGCAAAATGTTATTGATTAGAATTATATTTTATTTTTTGAGTTAATTCAATTAAAATACAATACATTCTGAATACTGCTGATAGGATTTGTAAACTGTCAGACTATTCAACTATTCTGGTCAAAGAGGCTAAGGGGAGGAAAGAGATTTATAATTTCATGGTTCAATGACATAATGAGTACTATTAACTTAATTAGTTATTATTAAAAATAACACTCTGTGCTAGAAAGAAATAGTGAATCTTTGGGGGCACACAGCTTTTCAATTTCACCTAAGATGTTTTCATAAATTAAAGATGTCCCAAATCTTTAAGTTAAGAATTAATGCATACTTCTTTTCCGAGTGTATTAGGGCTTTATCAAAACACTGCCCTTGGAATATTGTTCTAAAAAAAAACATATAACTAAATTACATAGAAATGGCTGTACAAAAATGAAATCATTAAAAAGGAGTTTAGACACATTTCATTTACCCCTGAAAACTAAAGAAAAGCAAGTTGGTTTAATGTTCTTGTTTGAGTTATATAAATGTGTTTGAAAAGAAGAAAATATGCCCTCCCTGGGAGACAGTCAGGTGCAAGGTGGGGCAGCTTGTCATGGCAAGTGACAACTTGGTGATTCTTAGGTGACTTAAAATCATCAAATATTTAAGCTAATAATGAATGGTGGAAATTTATAAATGAACAAAGAAAGAGATAATAAATAACAGTTAAGTTTCTTTTTTAACTTGAGAAGGTTTTGTCATATATTCTTTGACATGTACAAATTGAACACATGCCATGTATTCTATAATTCTCAAAAATACACTTCTCAGAAGTACAATTTAAGACTGCTACAAACTCTTCAAGGCGGCCAAATATATATAATTTCCTTCACATCAAGACAGGTATTGTGATGCAGATTGAGTTCCTTCAGTATTTCTTTGGCTAGAAGCAGAGCTGATCTACTTGCCTCCATACTTTGGAGAATAGTAAAGGATAAACAGCATGTTTCAAAGGTGATGGACCATGGTTTGCCTTTTTGCTTAAGTCCTACAGTGATGAGGGAACATAATCACACAGATAAACAATGGCAAACTTCTTTTTTAATAAGGTCGGTAAGCTCCATTTGAACCCTCATGTCCTCAGAGATTCAGGGTTCATGTGCCTCAATAAACATGGCCCCATCTATTGTCAGACCAGAACTGTACAACTGCAGGCTTCACACAAACTCTTCAAACTTGTTCACTTGCTATGGAAGCAACATATAACTCTAACATTTACAAAGATGAAAGAAAACTGAATGATTATCTTAAAACCCACTTTCTCCTCCTTTAGTTCCACAGTCAAATCAAAGACCCATCACACTTTATTGTCTATATTTCATCAGGGAGACATTGTAACAGTCTTTAATTCCATAGATAAAATAAAAACTCCCTTAAAGCAAAAATATAATAATTCAGTGAAATCTATGAGGTGTTTGTTTTTAACATTATAAACATGATTACATATTATAGTATGAATTTTCCTAAGGTAATATATTGCATATTTTATTTCTATAGCAAGGCATATTAATTGCCTGGGAGTTGATGTACTTTTATTGCCCAAATAAGCAATTGTAAGGAGACTATTTACTAAAGGCCATCTTCATGAATAATATGGCACTGAATTGTCTAAAATTATTAGACTGTTTAACAATACTTTTTATTTTATTTGCATCTTAAATATTTAAATTGAATTGTTTTAAGATGCTATTCCTTTAAAGTTTATTAAATTTATGTAAAATGAGATTGTTTTTCTTTGTTTCAAAAATTTTAGTTTTTTATCTGCTTTTGGTTTCTAAAGAGTGAGAAAAACTCTATATGGATTGCAATACAGATTTTCAAGAAAAAATAATGACCAATAATATTTCTATATAGTTTCAAATTCTGAGATTTTTTTAAGGCAATGATATGGTTAGCCCACTTAATATGGTCACCACAAGTGGATAATGTTGACTCCAAAGAATGATTATTTAATAAATGTCTATATTTTGTAACTATGGAAATAATTGTTTCATACTTCATTCATACATCCTTCTTGTGTGAACAAGTCTGAAATTTAATGATTTTCCACTTTATAATTAATTTGCTTCAATTTCCTTAACTATTATTGCTAAAAATCTGGAAGGTGACTAGTTGTTGCATAAAAAAGCAGAATGATAAATGCAGATTTAAGAATCAAAGCAAAATTTCATTGGATTTATGTGGTTGGTATGCCTAATGCATCCTCCATTGGTATATTGCTAATTAGGTACTTAAAGAGTATCCAAAAAGCTCAGTTGCTGTTTTAAAAAACTATGGGACTAAGCAGAGATATTCCAATATTTATAGCTATTCATAAATATATAGTAGAGTAACTGAGAATTTCATATTCAATAGTAGCTTTTGAGCTGTATGCATGAATCTTAATTTTGAAATGCCATTCTCAATTCTTGCAAATGCTGCAGTTTTTCTTGCTAATCTATCACATGAAACTATAATTTAGACTGATGTCACAGATGATAGAAGTTTTCTTTCTTTACTTTCTTAAAACAAAGAAGAATCACAAGGATAGAAAACTTGCATGCCAATGTGTTTGATATCCAAAGGCTTTGATGATGGGTATGTTACTATTGACAGATCACAGCTGCTAATGGTGGTTACAAGTTAATGGTATTCAGACAATTGTTTCACACTATCCATCCCAAATAAACACACCCATTTCATTTATTTAGTTACAAGTATACTATGAAACATTGTAATTAATATTGTCTGCCAAAGACTCATGTTTGGGAGTAAATGTGAATTTATCAGTATGCTTTCCCTATTGTTGGTTTCCAAAATTTTGTAATCAGGCAACCTATAAGGAACTACAAGTAAAGATTTTGAGATATTAAACCTATGTATTTCCATGTCAGTTATATTTAGGTTTGGCAGTACTAATCAGAAAAAGAAAAAAAAATCAGGCTTAAGCAATGTAGAAGTTCATGTTGTTCTTTAAAGTTAAGCCACGGTATTAGGACTCCATACCCGAGAGGGATAGATGCTCTTCTATATATTTTTTGCCATTATCCAAGATAATTTCATGATCTAAGGTATTGCTGAATTTTCCTTATCCCAGAAAATAGCAAAGGAGAATAGAAGCTGTACTCAAGCAGCCTTCTAGGAAAACTCAGAGAATACACTTGATTGTTCCTCAGTACCCAGTCATTAGTACCACGTTCAAATGAACTACAAAAAAGCCTGGAGTGGTGTTGCACGCCTGTAATCCCAGCAGCTCGGAGGCTGAGGCAGGAGGTTCAAAGCCAGCCTCAGCAACAGCAAGGTGCTTAGCAACTCAGTGAGAACATGTTTCGAAATAAAATGTAAAATAGGACTAGGGGTGTGTCTCAGTGGTCGAGTGCCCTGAATTCAATCACTGGTACCAAACAACAACAACAACAACAACAACAACAAAAAACTACTACAAAAAAAGAGAAAGAAATGAAGTATTTTGGTGGGTCACATTGCTATGTAAGTTAAAATTATACTTATATTCCAAAGAAGAGTGGAAAATTTAAATTTAGGGAAAACAATCTGTAGTTTGTATCATGAAAAAACTGTATTTATGGGTTTCTACATTCAAAATATGAACTATTGTACTAGCCTATACATTATGAAATATAAACACATAATTTATAAACTATGGGATAGGAATATTATAAAAAATAGAGCTTCTAGTACTTTCTCAAGCACCCCAGTGGATAACCCTGTACATCCTTTGAAGTAGATACTCACCTACTTTTTCCTGACTAGAGTCACCAAATCAGATGTAGGAATATTGTATGACAAAAATCAGGACTGAGTTTCAAGTACTCCTGCATAACAATGTTAGAGTAGTTACTGCATAACTACTTAGTGTAGTTCTTATGTAGCAGATTGAGATTTTCTGAATCTTGCTCTTTGGTTTACTTGATTTAGAACATTTCAAAAATAAGAGTTTAGCTCTAACCTCTATAAGTTTCAGAGGTGGTTTAGCTGAAGATGTTGAAGATTTCAATCATAGAATGCCTTTCACAGTCCTTCATACCCACAACTGATGAGAAGAGGCATTGGAAAGTTTGCTTCTGTTTACTCTTTCAATATTTAAGAGTTTGAGATTTTGATTGATTTAATAAATAGCCTATTTGATTATTGGTAATAAAATTGGATGAGAGAGAGGTGAACACATTGTTATTTATGACTTGATTTTATGCTGCCTTCATACTGCTATGCTGGACTATCAGAAGCTAAAATAAATGTCAGGATTGGTGTATATAGAAATGGCTAAGATATTTTATTTGTACAACCTGTACTTGGGGAAAAGATTCTGAAATCCCTATTATGCCATGCATCTTTTTAAAAAATATTGTATGCTGCTTCAAACAAAAGTCACATAAAAATGAGTTGAAATTTAGAATTTGTGTATTAATATAATCATGGATAAAATGAATTCTCTTGAATGAATACACTGGGATTAGTCTAAAATATAATATATACATACACATATATATGCCATGTTTAATTTGGTTAATATTTTTTAAAATTGTAATATTGATATCATATATAACCCTGTTAGACTCCTCAGACACTACTGTTTTTGTTTTGCCTTTTTGGTGCTGAGAATTGAATCCACAGCCCTGTGCATGCTAGGTACACTGAACTACAATCCCAGCCCCTAGTTTACTCTTATTCTGAGCTCTGCAACATCCTGAACACATAGTTCTTTAATATTCAGTGTCTTCCTCTGTGGTGAAATAGATGGCATATTTATCATCCTTACTTAGGGACATTACTATATATATTCTGCCTATTCTAAGAAAAAAAGTTGGTAAAAACTTTAATATTTATATTTAATAAGCTACATTAAACAATTTTGCATGCATGAAACATTTTTAAAACTATTATTTTCAAATATGGTAATATTTTATAAAACTGAAGTCAAATAATTTGTATAAAGTGTATGAATTAATTTCCACATTTAAAATAATTCTATAATTAATGCTGTAAAAATACTTACATATAATTACATATGTACATATAATATTTTATTAATATTTAAATCACCAGATTAGAAGGCATGGTCATTTTTTAAGATTTAAGGTCTATATCATAAATTGATAGGTCTAAAAAGCAAAAAATATGAATTTTTGCTCCCTTTGATTGTTTCTAGTTTCACCTCCCAAAATTCTTTTAAAAGTTGTTTTCAATTGCTAATTGTCCCTGAATAAAGTCTTTTCTATTTCACAGCTGTCATTATCATAAGCTCTTCTTTTAAATTTTACCTACTTTTACCCATTCCAAGGCAAGGACAATTTGCATCTCTCTCGTTCTAACAAAACATTATTCAGTTGAAGGCCAAGTTCCTTACTTGGAGACTCAGACTTTCTGTCCTTGCAGTTTTGGGCTTTTTCAAAATAATACAATATTTTTCTGTCTGCAGTCATTTAACATGCCATTTTTTTACCCTCTGAGGCATCTGGCGTTCTCCATATCTACTCTTCTTCCAGCTCCCTTAACTTTACTGGGCTGTTATTAATGGGTGAGTGAACAGCTCTCCCAACTCTTTGACAAATAGTATGCATTCTTTTATTTGGAGGAAGAGGGTTTTGGAAGATTCATTTATTTTCTTGCTGATGATATCTGTCTACTGTGTTGTGTGTATAGGTACACATATGCAGTACTCATGTGGACCAAAGGTGATACTTGAATTCAAAGGAAATTTTCCTGGTTTCTACATGCATTGTTTTGGAATTGTGTTTATTTATTTATTTTTAAAATATTTATTTTCTAGTTGTAGGTGGACAGAGTATCTTTATTTTATTTTATTTTTATGTGGTGCTTGAGGATTGAACCCAGTGCCTCCCGCATGCTAGGCAAACACGCTACCACTGCGCCATAACCCCAGCCCCGGAATTGTGTTTATTTTTAAGTAGAGTGACGACTGAATTGAATTACACTGATAAGCTTCTATGTTTTACAAATGATGATAATTACAGGGGTAGGCAGTAGTTGTTAGTAGCTTAAGTTGGTGAAGATAAAAATATTTGTGGTTTTCTTGGTCTTTTCCTCAGAGTGCGAATATGACTGTTGAAATCCCAGTCATTAGGCTGTAGTTCTGGATATGAAGTAAAAAATACAGTGAAGAAGTCAAGGTAGCTGTTAGTTGATGTAATTCCCTTCAAAGAGTGTCATCCTAATTTCCATTCCTCAGTTTCGTCTTATAACTCATAAGTCAAATTTATTTACAGAGACCTTGGAAACACAGATTTTAGAATCACATCAGTAAAGTTTTGTTTAAATGAAAATGAGCCAGGTATGGTGTCACATACACGGAATCCCAGGAGCTCAGGAGGCTGAGGCAGGAGGCTCATGGGTTCAAAGCCAGCCTCAGCAACTTAGCAATGCTGTAAGCAACTTAGTGAAACCTACCTCAAAATAAAATATAAAAAGAGCTGGGTATGTGACTCAGTGGTTAAGAGACCCTGGGTTCAATCCCTGGTGTGTGTGTGTGTGTGTATGTGTATGTGTATATATGAAAATGAAATGAATATTGTGTATGAAACTAGTAACTTTTGCCTTTATAACTCAGGTAGTTGCTATATGTTCTAGAAAATATATTGCCTTTAACATGCAAAAATGCAGTTCTATATAGTGACCTAGTGCTGTTGTTTTTTTCTGAAGTTTATCTCATTAGTGGTCATAACTCACTGTGAAAAGACAATTATTTCAGTTGTGTGTTCCATCTTGCAAAAGATATAGGAAATATATTGAAGTTTCCAATTTTATTCCCAAAGAAAATGTCTATTAATCTCATTTCTCTTTCCTTTAGCCAGATTTCATTTTCCATTGTAAAGCAATGAAACTTCAACAGAGGGATCTATTTGAAGGATAATAATATAACTCAAATAATTCCAGGAAGATTTAAAGATATTTATGGAAAACTTAGTGACTAGCACATAGTACCCCAGTTGCCACCAGGGTTTCTGCTGTTTGTATTTCTGTCTTGTCCTTGCTTCTCTCTGTGTATTGGTCCAGCTCTCTCCTGCAGCAATTGATTTCTTCTATGTGGCTGAAATACAGACTCTGACTGAGTCACATGCTTCATCTCAATGACCCAGGAGATGAGAGATCCTTTCTCACATCTTTCATCACCACATCCTACAAAAGGATTCTAAAGGACCGTTCTTAGATCTCATTTTCATTCCTGGTGTAAACTCCAGATTTAGGACATTGGGTACCATATTTGGTTTAATGAAAGGAAATCTGTAAGGTCCTATGATGTATGAGGGTCTATTGTCAAAGGAGATATGTGCTTGCTGGGCTGCCCAGGACAGAGCAACACCATTTAATCACTATTATTTTCTTCTTGATTTTTAATATTATTTCTTTTGACGAGTTTCTCTCATTAATCCCAAATAAATTATCAGATGATTCCAAATATCCAGTGCATTGGCATGATGGTGAACTAACAAATTAACTAACTAAATAAATAAATAAACAATAACAAAGAGTGAATACCTAAATTAAGGGAAATATCAGAAGGGACAAATAATTAAATGTAATACTTAAACATAGCCTTGAATTCTGTATTCATCCTCTGACTCTTGTATAAGCCATTTACAAGCTGTGTTAACAGCCTTGAAATTTTGGGTCAGAACATGTTTTTATGGCCCACCTGAGACAATTAATTTAATCACTATAATCTTTGAAATAACAAACAACAACAAACATGTAAAATTCAATCCTACCTGAGGTCATGATAAATACATTTTAATGTCATTGAGTCAGGAGGACAGAAAGACTGATAGAAAAATTTTGCTTTTCCAGATGTTAAAGATTTGTAAACAAGTTATAGCAGGAACACACTCCTCTGAGTTAACTTTGTCAACTAGATTGCTAAAGCTAAAGGAAAAGAAAAATGGAATGCCTAAGCAACCCTGGGGATTTTCCAAGGAGAAGATTGCAAGGGACGTTTGCATGTACAGATTGCTACATGAGATAAACCTGGTTTTATGTTTCTATTTACATATTAATTGTAATTCAACCATGGCATAATTAAATAGGCTCAATACAAGGTTGCATAAAAACACCATTGCATAAACAATAAGTATTGGGCTTTTGAGGATTGTTACAAAGTTTACTTAAAATGCTGTCACAGTCCTTGTTTCTTGATTTTATTCATGTGTAGATTCCATTTTAATGATTGATTTATTATTTCTCATAAATTGAAATGAAGCTAGTTTTGGCAGTAATTCTCTCTGATTCCATTATACATTCTCATGGAAAAAGTATTCTTTGAGGGCTTTAGATGTTGCTATTAGTATTTTTTTCAAACAAGGGAGCAGATTAAACAAAATCTCTATCATAGTAGGTTGAAAATTATTTGTGGGTGTTTTTGGCATTGAAATTAGAATAATATAATGTTAAATTGATATTTTATATTCTTTAGGGATTCAAAAGACAAAATATTTAGAATTTTAAACATTGAAGCAACTGTACAATGGTATTAGAACTTAAATATTTCATAAATATACAACATAAATTTTGAACAAATATCAATTTTTTTAACTATTATATATCAGCTTTGTCATTAAAAATAGTCACTATATCTGGGGAAAAGGGAGTTGGTTTTAAATCACAGAAATTTTGCAAATGTTAGAAGTATTAAACAATATAAGTTAATTATGCAAATAATATGTTAACAATATAATATATATAATCTAATAATATATAATATATAATTTAATTAACAATATAAGTTAATTATACAATATAAGTTAATAATGCAAAAGGCAGAGAAACCTCAATGTAATAAAATATGAGCTGAGAGAGTAAGGAAGTGTTGGGTGATATTTTCTAGTTGACTGAAGTTAGTCAGCTGGACATCCAAAGCTACTGTCTGAGGAAGAGAGTGGAAGAAATGCCTACTTTAGCTTCAGTCATTTTTATTTATTTTCCATCTTATACTTTTCTTTTATATTTTATCATATCTTTATCTTTGGTTATTTTTATCTTTTGCTTGTTTTTTCTATTGTATCTCTTTTCCTCCAAGTCAATCTATTTATCATGTACCTATCTATCATCTATCATTTATTTATTGATTGATCTACAATGAATAGCTACATAGTATTGTTTTGGTGTGATGGGGGCCATAGCACATAAATGTAAGTATTTACTAGGCAGTATATTAGAAGTGACAATACAGTCACGCTGCCTTTCTACCTACTTTTTAGGGGTATTACTTTATCCACTGTAGAACAACTCTAGAGTAGCAAGATTGTAAAGGTTTTATGCCCTAGACACTGTGAAATATGTGATAAAGTCTAAGGACCCCATCTCAGAATATTTTTTAAAAATATATGAAAGAAAATACCTAAGTTATAATGGAAACCAATTACACTAAACACATTGGATTGAAATATAAAACATGCAAATGTGTAATCTGATGATATATATGCTTTTAGATGAAATACTGAATAACCTGGTCTAGTTTTATTACAATAACAATCATAAATTCAAAATAGTAATGATGTTAATAATATTTATAGATATCTAGTTCAATATGAAAAGTATAGATGTGAGAGTATCCGTGGCTTTTATTAAAGACAAAGTCATTGGTAATGCTTGAGGACACTGTGGTTTGGAAATATTCTTGCCTAAATTCCTGTTTGAGGGAAATGCAAAATTTGAGTTAAGGACTGATGAAAATAAAGATGGAAATTGTTTGTTTTTTTGTCCACAGTCAAAAATCATCTCCATTTCATTAGTAGCTACCATATTAACAAGTCTTGCTGTAGATATTAGCAATTACATTTCTTCATATTTCAACTTTATACCATTAATTTCAAAAAGCCACAAATGTACAAATTTATGGACCAGTGAATCACCTGGAGGTGAGTTCACTTTAAAGGAGTGATTTTCTTTAAAAAATATAGATTTTCATGGTTTAATCTCAAAACAGCTCTGGCCAGTAGTGTTCTAGGGAACTATTCTGCTTACCTGTCACAGAGACCATTAAAAGAGAAGATTTGTTAGGATCCTGGGTGGATAACACCAAGAAAATTTCCTCCGTTTAAAACATAAAACTCTGAACAACAAAGAGAAGAAAAGCATTTCAACAAATAGGTATGTGAATGGAAGAAAATAACCTTGTACCCACATAAATTTTGACAAATTACTAGATACTTAACTTCTCTGTGTGTATGTGTGTGTGCACATGAGAGAGAGACAGAGACAGAGACAGAGAGACCTAAACTCTCAGCATTATAGAAAAATGGAAAGGGTATGAACATAGAATGTTAATGGATAGGAGATAAATTTAACTTATTCTGATTCACTGTATGGTATAAAAGATAGTTATTCTAAGTCTCAACTTGGAGGAGACAGAGGAGCTACACATAGAACCTACTATAGACCTCTTAGTGTGCACTCAAGTAACAGTTCTGGCTATAATTATTATTACTTCTGCTGCAAGACTGAACTTTTTTCACTCCCACCCTCCATTCTTTTCCATGCCCATGTCAGTTTGGGAAAATATCTTTGTTAACCTAACAAACAAGACTTATAACATAAAGCAAAAGTTTCTCATTCAAGACCTTCTCACTCTATAGTAATCTCCATTCAACAAATAGTCTTCTAGCTCTGTCTTTTTACAGTTTTTAAATTCATAAATAAGATACTCTTTTTTTTTTTGGTACTGAGGATTGAACTTAAGGGTACTAGACCACTGAACCACGTCCCCAGCCCTATTTTGTGTTTTATTTAGAGACAAGGTCTCACTAAGTTGCTTAGCTCTTCACTTTTGCTGAGGCTGGCTTTGAACTAGAGATTCTCCTGTCTCAGCCTCCCAAAGTGCTGGGATTACAGGCATGCAACACCACGCCCAGCAAATAAGATACTCTTGTTGCCATTGTCTTTATACAAAATTTAGGTATTTTCCATTGTTTAGGCTAGATAATATTTAGCTCTGTAATGTCATTTCTACAAACTCCTCATTCCATTAATATCATATGTCATAGTATATATTATATTGTGTATAGTATAAATATACTAATATTATAATATATAACATAGTATGTAATATAGTATGCACTATATCATATATATACAGTGTATTACTAACTTTAATCTATTATTATCTTCAAACTTTCAAAGCATTCTCATACCTTTTACTTGTTTTATTAACTCTACAGATCTCACCTTTACTTGCCACCCTCAATGTAAAAACATTAGCATCCTTCTATTCATCTCAGTTCCTCTTCTTTCTCCTAAATGTAGCCATTTGCAATTACTTTTTATTTTTCAGAATTAGTAGTTACAGTTACAAAACAGAATATAAAATTAGTCTTCGTGTTTTATCTATTTTATAAGTTTCAAATAAACATGCAGTGATGGATATTGGATTCTTTAATAGTAATAGAAAATATGTTCAGCCAGTATACACATGAAATATAACTATGTTCTCTTACTCCTCAGTGAGAAAAGATTAAAACAAAACACAAAGTGACTATTCGTATCTCTTATATGAATTACACAAATACTGTTTGTATAATGTTAATGGACTTATTTAATCTTCTAATAACCTCATCTCATGACCCAGGGTTTCACAAAATTAATCACATCACCAGATAAATCTGTAGACATTTGTACGAAAAATAAGAGTCTTTACTTAAACTGTGGTCCTCATAGGGTCTCCAGAGAAAATATAGAATGTTTAGTTAAATGTGAATCTCAATAACCAATAAATAATGTTTTAGTAAATTTTTTCTATATATTTAGTATATACTTATACTGAAAAGTACTTGTTGCTTATTTCAAATTCACATTTAATTGGGAGTTCTGTATTTTAACTGTTAAATCTAGAAACCCTAAGTCTTCAGCACAGCCTCATCAGCACCATCCGGGGATTTATTGGAAATGTAAATTCTCTATCTCTGGTTTATATTTACTGAATTAAAATTTGCTAGTTTAACAAAATAGCTAGGCTACTTCTGGATTCCATTTGACATGTAAGGAATTTAGAAGTCATTGACCTCCCCCTCCCCAAAATTCAACTTCTTTTTGATACCTCCTAGAACTAAGATTACAAAGGAAAATGCCACCTTAAATTTGGAGGAGCAAGTGAGTAGTCATAACCAAGATCTGCTCACCTGGAGTCATAAACTAGAATAGATGCTTAAATAGTAGCTTTGGTGAGTTGCTGGAGGCTGAATAAGGACTAGAATGAGAGAAACTCCTTGGATCTCCATTCTTAGTATGAACTTCACAGTTTTATGGATTTTACATTTAGGAAGTCCATTGGATTTCATAATAATAATAAAAAAATCCCTTCTAGGTCTCAGAAGGACAGGGGAAGAGAAATACCTGAGAAATATGTCCATTGTACTGAAGAAAACAGCAGCCTATTCTCAGGTCAAAGCATTGATCCTCACGGAATAGGGCCTTTCTCCAGTTCCAGACCCATCTAATTCATGTCTCAGTGGGGAAGGAGGAGTCAAAGAAACACTTGTGAAAATTAGAGCCTAAACATGAGATTAAAAGAATAAAGTATAATCATGAATTTATGTAGTACTTTCCCTCCCTGATAACTTGCGACCATACCAGTAGACTCCAGTTTAATAGTGGATCACAGTAAAAGATCTGCAGAATGCAGCCTACTTCTTTGTTAGAAAAGGCCAAGGACAGCAAAACAGTGGGGCGATTTGAAGATTCTGAAAACTATATATATCTCCAGTAAACATCAGACACAACCCAATCCCTAGATGTATAAGATGAGGCCTCACGATAAAATTATATCTACTTGAGGTCCTCTTATACAGTATCTTATGTCCAGCATTCAATTACAAAAAAATTACAGAGCATATCAGCAGTCAAGAGAAACATTCTCAAGAAACAAAACAAGCATCTGAACCAGATCCAATGTGATAGAGATTTTGTAACAATCAAGCAGGGAATATAAAGTAGGTATGAACAATATGTAAAGAGCTGTAGTGGATAAAGTATACATTATGAAAGAAAAAAAATGGGCAATGTGTTAACTCAGGTTTTTGTTGCTAAAACAAAATACCTGACAAAAACAACTTATAGAAGGAAAGAATTATTTTTGCTCACTGTTTCAAAGGTTTCAGTTCATGGCCAGCTGGCTCATTGCTCTCAGCCCAAAAGGCAAAACATCACAGTGGCAGGAGCATGTGGCAGAGGAGGATATAAACCTCAGAGAAAGAAAGCAAGGAAATGGTGGCCAAGGACACGATATACATTTTCAGGGCTTGCCCACAGTGTACTGCTTCCTTCCAGTAGGCCCCACTTTCTACAGTTTTCACCACCTCCAGTCATACCATCAAATTATTAATCCATTAATGAATTAACCATTGACAATGTCAGAGTCCTCAGGATCCAATCACTTCCCATCTCTGAACACTGTTTCAGATCCAAACCATAGCAAGTAATGTAAACAAAGAGATAGAAACTATAAGAAGGATTCAGAAAGAAATGATTGATATTAAACAAGACAGCCAGATGGTTTGCAACTGCAAGAAGTTTGAGAAGCACCAGTAGAGAATACGGTTAGCAAGTTTGACACAAATTCCAATGTGCTCTCTCACTTAATCTGCCTCTCAAGGCAGCTATCTACTTGACTTTTCCTTGAGTGTCTTTTTCAGAACAGGTTTTCATCTTTTGAGCCAGGAAGCCACCACTCATTTTATGTTTTCTATCTTCAGTAAGAAGGAAAAAAAATCATAGGCTGTTTTGTCTGGATAATTCCCAGGAAAATTTAACCAGGTATTCTCATTCTAAATGAATTGCTGCTAAGACTTAGAGTCACCCTCTTATGCCTTTTTTTCGCATTAGCAAACTGTCACTGCAATTTTCACATAGAGAGCCTGTTATGCACAACATGAAACAATAAAAAAGATGGATTATAACACTTAGAAAAACTTTTTAAAAAAATTTACAATGATCTATAGGTTCTTAATGCATAATAGATTTCTAATATTCTAACTACAAGTACAAATCTGGTAAATTTTCATCATCCTCACAGTTTAATCCTCCTCCTTTGTCTCATCATCATCATCCCTGCTTGACAGTGCCATCAAAGTCAAAAAGCATGTTAAAACTCAGTACTGAGAATTAATTCTTGCAAAACCCTGATCCTGAAGTTCAGAAGTTCAAGATCATCCTTCCCAATTTTCGGATGAGAAAACTGATATCTGAGCACTAAAGCAACGTACTCCAGGGGATATCACTGAAATGATCTGCAGGAGTATTCAAATGATGCTTCATTAGTTACTGAGTGGATGAATATATCAATGCATGAGTGTTTTTATTTATAGTATGCTGGAAAATAAACTAGAAATGTTTTAAAATATGCCTTAAGAAGTCAAACCAGCTAGCTAGCTTAAAAATACATCTAGTGGGATTCAGATCTTTGTGTGTTGGAAAATAACACTGCACTCTCCTTGCAATAGGTTGTTTCCCTTAAAATATCATAATAAATTCTGATAATTGGAGATAAAGTCCTTTGAAAGTCAAACAAGTTATAAGCTAAAAAAAAAACACAAAAAGTATTTTTTGGCTATAACCATCAAAAGTATATTGTGCTGAAGTAAATTTTACAATGAGGCAATCTCCTTAGGAAATGCAACAATAAACCCAATTTTCTTTTAGGAGAATTTTCACTGTTTTAAATCTCATTTTCTTTTATTTTTTCTAAATTTTTTATAATACAGCTCAGGAGATTGGTGACAAAAACAACATAATGAATTTCTAGGCTGCATAATTTATGACTTCATACTCATAGCAACAGTTTTAACCTCCACTCGTATTTACATTTGCCCTCTATTTCCCAGATTCAAATGGTCTTTCTAAGGAGATTGGTTTCATGCAGAGACAGGATAGTAATCAGAAATTTCTATCTTACTCACAATAAATCAGAGTGATTTCTGTCCACATTTGTGGCCACCATTGAAACAAAATGCATCTCTCACTGGGGGATGCATGTGGGCTATTAACTGCTGGAATTTTGATTTCCAATAAAGATACCTTTTCAATTTGTTTAATGCTTTTAAAATAGAGGTGTGGTTTCTTGGTGTATTAGAACAATTTAAATGATGAAGTCCTGACTAGTTCATAAAATCATGCACAAATATAATTATAGCAAATGTTTATAACACAGAGAAGGAAAAGTAAGATAAATGGAAACAGAGATTTATATATTTTATTGATATTTAAAGAACTGAATTACAAACACAATCACCTTTAAATTTAGACTCTTTACTGAAGCAAATCAAAATATGAAGCTTCCTCCCCATCACATTAAATAGACTGAGTCACATGAGAGGATTGCAGCAGAAATGCTATCAACAATAGCAAAAGATGCATAAATTACTTGAATATTTGAGTCAGAAAAAATTGACATTCGAAAGACCCAAGCAGCCCAGCCAGTCCATTATCCATTTAACCACATAACTGACTCAGACACAACTGCCTCATCATCACTGGCCCAGATGGTTTTGCTAGAAAACAGCAGCAGCTAGGCATCTGGATGCAGCAATTGCTACGATGTGGATGAGGTAATTTACAAGAAACCTTAAAATGATAGGAATTTTTGCTTTTCCAGAGAGAACCTGTGGGCAAGTTAACAAAGTAGCACACACTGCATATCATGGGCTTCAGTGGGGAGCAAGCTATGTGTTGTCATGCTATATTTCAAAATCCACAGACAGTCTCAGAATTGAACACACTTGAAGTTCTTGAAATTTCTTAATACAATTTAGTAAAATGCTGATAAGTATGCTCTTTACTGTTTGTGTTATTAGAAATTGATCCAACTCTTCCTAATTTCCATTTAAAAATCTATTTTTTGATTCCCACTAGTCTGATTTTTGAAGATGCAATGTTGTAGACAAAGATGTGAAAGGAAAAGCCAATTCATGTCATGAAGTAAAGAAAAAAATTAAAGGATATGTGTCCGTTAGTCTACATTATGACAACAGCTCATAAATTCTGGAATAAATAATTTCAAAACAGCAAGCTGGAGTTTCAGCTATCACATGCAAAATAAAGGGCACATTTTCCCAAATTATTCAGCTATTATATAGGTATAGTTATTTCAGCAGGTAGAATTAAGTGGTTGCTGTTTGGCCACATGAACTGTCATTTTCACTTAGCCTAACATGTAGGACTAGATTGTTGACTCCAGGAAAATTCATTAGAACCTTTACTAGAAGACACACTAGAGAGTGCTACACATTTACCCAAGACAATAAAAGCAAGAGTATTCACAAAGTGAGTCCTAAAGCCATGGGTCAAATTGTAGAGCCACAGTCGAAGCCACAAAGATGGTGCAGAATAGTCATTCATTCACTTATTTATTCTGCAGATATTTCATGAGCATTCCTGGCTAGCCAAATTTAATAAAAATTAATAAGAATGAACAAGACAATCTCTGTTTTCTCAAAATGATCATTTGACTGGTGATTGCTAATAATATTTAAAACCACCATTTCTGGGCTCCATGTCAGCCCTACAGAAGCAACTCTAAGCAGCTTGAATTTTTCTCAACCTGCATATAATCAAGCTTTCAACATTGTATTAATCAAATTAAAATTTGACAACCACTGGTCTAATGAGATTGAAATTGCTAAACTGTCAATTCCAATGCAACATCGTGACCTGTAACCTTATCCCTTGTTCTAGATCAACTGTTTTATGATTTTAAAATTATATTAACAAGTTACATGTTATTTGTCCTGACCTAAGATTTTTTTCTAATAAACTAGGTTATGCATTTAAATATAGTTGAAGTTTCCCTTATCTAAACTAATTTTGAGGAAGTATTCAAGAGATCATAGCTTATAATTCTATGCTATAAATATCACTTACATGAATTCATTTCTAGAATTGTTTTTATTACTCCAAGAATTTCCCTCTTTTTGCTTTCCAGTTAATTCCCCAGCTTCCCAGCTTTGAAGCTTTCATCCAAGAAGAATCACTGGGTTCTCAGAACATGTGAAATAAGCTAGCAAATGACTGCAAAGGCATTTGAAGACACTTCTCATATCTGATTGAGTATATAATTCCATAAATACAAAAAGCTGAGCAAGCTCTACATACAATAAACTCAAAAGAAATCAGTGCCAAAACTCATTACAATAAAACTTCTGGAAAAAAAAATTCTTGAAAACCACCACAGTGAAATTATATTTTTCCTATAGATAGAGATTGATTTGAATGATTTCTCAAGGGTTATTCTTTAAAAAAAAAAAAAAGGATTAAATGTGGAGTCTTGGAGGATCAGAAAGAAAGAATAGTAGAAAAAGGTGATTTGTGAGCAATGGTAATAGACAATACTCTTCATGAATTTTCTAAATAATATTGGATGGTTAAAATCAAAATTGTAAAACAATCTGCACTCAATAAAATGATATTGAGGTGTAAGGATGGTAAAGGAAACTAAATCGAAGAACAATTTCCATAGTTCATTTAAATTGTGATAACTCTCATATATGTGTGAATTGTAGTTGCTATGTAGAAATACATATGTATCATATTTAATACTCATAAATTATTAAACAAATATTTCAAAGAGATATTCTCCAAAATAGTAACACATTTAAAGATGAAATGTTAAAAAGTGTTCACATAATCCACAAGAAGGCAAAAAGAATGAGAAACAGTGAACATAAACTGAAAAGAAATGGTTGATTTAAGTAGTAATATATCATTAAGTAAGTTCAATGTAAATGCTCCAAAAATGCCAACTAAAAGGCAAATACTCATGGAGTATTTGATTAAAAAATGACCAAACTAGGTGCTGTGGCCATAGCTCTGAGAGGGAAAGCCTGCCTGGCCATAGCTCTGAGAGGGTCACAAATCATATTTCAATAATAACCCTGAGTATGAATGGCCTAAAATCAGCAATTAAAAGACATAGACTGACAGATTGGATTAAAAAAAAAAAGACTAAACAATATACTGCCTTTAAGAGACTCATCTCACAGGGAAAGACATCCACAGACTGAAGGTAAAAAGATGGGATAAAACATATCACTCACTTGGGCCATGTAAACAAGCAGGGATTTTCATCCTCATATCAGATAAAGTGGACTTCAAACCCAAGTTAGTGAAAAGGGTTAAAGAAGGACATTTCACACTACTCAAGAGAATCATACATCAACAAGACATAACAACCATAAATATCTAAGCCCCAAACAATGGAGCATCTGTGTATATCAAGCAAACACACTCAACTACAAGAATCAAATAGACAACAACATAGTAATACTGGATGACTTTAACACACTTCTCTCACCACTGGATCGATCATCCAAACAAAAACTAAACAAGGAATTTATAGAACTCCATTAAGCAATCAATGATTTAGAATTAATAGACATACATAGAATATTCCATCCATCAACGAGTGAATACACTTTTTTCTGTGCAGCACATGGATCCTTCTCCAAAATTACCCATATGTTATGCCACAAAGCAAGTCTTAGCAAATATAAAATATATATATATATACAGATACTACCCTGCATTCTATGTGACCATAATGGATTGAAATTAGAAATTAAAGATTAAAAAATAGAAGCTACTCCAGCACCTGGAGGTAAAAAATACACTATTGAATGATGCATGGATAACAGAAGACATCAGGGAGGAGATGAAAAAATTCTTAGAGGTAAATGAGAACTTTGATACAATATATCAAAGTCTCTGGGACACTATGAAGGCAGAGTTATAAGCAAAGTTCATTGCAGTACACTCATTCTTGAAAAGTAGTAAAAGTCAACAAATAAATGATCTGACATTACATCTCAAAGTCCTAGAAAAAGAAGAACAAACCAACTCAAAAAGTAGTAGAAGACAGGAAATAATTAGAATCAATGGAAATCAATGAAATTGAAACATAAGAAACAATTCAAAAAATTGACTAAAAGCTGATTCTTTGAAAAAATAAAATTGATAAACTCTTGGCCACCCTAACAAAAAGAGAGAGAGAAAACTCAAATTACTAAAATTCAGGATGAAAAAGGAAATATCACAACAGACACTATTGAAATACAGAAGATAATTAGAAATTATTTTGAACACTTATACGCCAGTAAAATAGAAAACCTTGAAGGCACTGACAAAGTTTGAGAGGCATATGACCTACCCAAGCTGAACAAGGAAGACATACATAATTTAAACAGACCAACTTCAATCAGGGAAGTAGAAGAAGCCATCAAAAGCCTACCGACCAAAAAAAGCCTGGGGCCAGATGGATTCTCAGCCAAGTTCTACAAGACTGACAAAGAAGAATTAATACGAGCACTCCTTAAATTATTCCATGAAATGTAAAGGAGGGAACTCTTCCAAACTCATTCTATGAGGCTAGTATCATCCCAATACAAAAACCAGGCAGAGACACATCAAGGAAAGAAAATTGCAGACCAATATCCCTGATGAACATTGATACAAAAATTGTCAATAAAATTTTGGCAACTCACATACAAAAACATATTTAAAAAATAGTGCACCATGATCAAGTGGAGTTCATTCCAGGGATGCAAGGTTGGTTCAACATACGGAAATCAATAAACATAATTCATCACAATAGACTTAAAGATAAGAATCACATGATTATATCAATTGATGCAGAGAAAGCATTTGACAAAATACAGCATCCTCTCATGTTCCAAATACTAGAAAAATTAGGGATAGATAGTAGGAACATACCTCAACATAGTAAGAGCTATCTATGCTAAACTCAAAGCCAACATCATTCTAAATGGAGAAAAATTGGAAGCATTCCCTCTAAAAACTGGAACAAGATAGGGATGCCCTCTTTTACCACTGCTATTTAACATAGTCCTTAAAACTCTAGCCAGAGCAATTAGACAGAAAAAAAATTACAGGGATAAAATAGGAAAATAAGAACTCAAACTATCATTATTTGCCAATGATATGGTACTGTATTTAGAGGATCCAAAAAATTCCACCAGAAAACTTCTAGAAAAATAAATGAATTCAGCAAACTAACAGGATATAAAATCAATACCCATAAATTAAATGCATTTCTATACATCAGTGATGAACCCTCTGAAAGAGAAATTACAAAACTACACCATTCACAATAGCCTCAAAAAAAAAAAATACTTGGGAATCAATTTAACAAAAGAAGTAAAAGACCTCTATAATGAAAACTATAGAACACTAAAGAAAGTACTTGAAGAAGACCATAGAGGATGAAAAGATCTCTCTTGCAACTGGATAGGCAGAATCAATATTGTCAAAATGGCCATACTACCTAAAGTACTATACAGATTTAATGTGATTCCATTTAAATTCCCAATGTCATTCCTTATAGAAATAGAAAAAGCAATCATGAAATTTATTTGGAAAAACAAGAGACCCAGAATAGCCAAAACAATCCTTAGCAAAAAGAGTAAAACAGGAGGTATCATAATACTAGATCTTAAGCTATACTACAAAGATATAGTAATAAAAACAATATGGTATTGGCACCAAAATAGACATGTAGACCAATGGTACAGAATAAAAAACACAGAGACAACCCCACATAAATAGTTATCTCATACACAAAAAAGGCACAAAAACATGCATTGGAGAAAAGATAGCCTCTTCAACAAACAGTGCTAGGAAAACTGGAAATCCATATGCATCAAAATGAAACTAAACCCCTGTCACCATGCACAAAACTCAACTTCAGGAGGATCAAGCATCTAGGAATTAGACCAGAGACCCTACACCTAATAGAAGAAAAAGTAGGTGGAAATCTTCATTAGGCCCTGACTTCCTTAACAAGACTCCTAAAGTGCAAGAAATATAAGCAAGAATCAATAAATGTGATGGATTCAAACTAAAAATCTTCTCAGCAAAAAAACAATCAATGAGGTGAAGAGACAGCCTACATTTTGGGAGCAAATTTTTGCCACACACACATCAGATAGAGCACTAATCTCCAGGATATATAAAGAACTCAAAAAACTTAACGACAAAATAATATAACCCAATCAATAAATGGGCTAATGAGCTGAACAAAATTTTTTCAGGAGAAGATATACAATCGATCAACAAATACATAAAAAAGTTCAACATCTCTAGTAATTAGAAAAATGTAAATCAAAACTACTGTAAGATTTCATCTCATGACAGTCAGAATGGCAGTTATCAAAAAACAATGTGTTGGTGAGGATGTGAGGGAATAGGCACACTCGTACATTGCTGGTGGGATTGCAAATTGGTGCAGCCAACCTGGAAAGCAGTATGGAGATCCCCTTGAAAACGTGGAATGAAGCCACTATTTGACCCAGTTATCCCACTCCTTGGTCTATACCCAGAGGACTTAAAAACAGCACACTACAGTGACACAGCCCCATTAATGTTTATTTCAATGTTTATTTCAGCACAATTTACAATAGCCAAACTGTGGAACTAACCCAGATGCCCTTCAATAAATGAATGGATAAAGAAACTGGGTATTAGTCAGCAATAAAAGAGAATAAAATTATGGCATTTGCAGGTAAATGGATGGAATTAGAGAATATCATGCTGAGCAAAGTAAGCCAATCTGAAAACACCAAAGGCCAAAAGTTTTCTCCGATAAATGGATGCTAATCCATAAAGACATGGGGCATGAGAACTTTGGATTAGCCAAAGGGAAGGGAGGGGAGAGGAGGGAGCATGAGGAGGGGAAATATGGTGGAATGAGATGGTCCTCATTACCTCAGGTACATGTATGATTGCACAAATGGTGTAGTACTTTGTGTACAACCAGAGATCTGAAAAAATGTGCTGCATTTATGTACAATGAATCAAAGAGCATTCTGCTGTCATGTATAGCTGATTACAGCAAATTAAAAATAAAGTATACAGGAGAATATACCAAAAAACTACTATTTCATGTGTTTTCCACCCTCAGCAATGTTGAATGAAACTTACAGAATGAAAATTGCTTTGTCTTTTAAATGACCCATTTTCAGATGTTAGTGCTGAATGTGTGATAAAGCTATTTATGTATACATTGAAAATTATTTTTTAATTTCATACTTTAAAAAGATTTATTTAGGATTAGGAATTGACATCATCTTAGTTAACAGGCTGCAAATCTGCCACATATCTTGATAACACTCTTATAAATTATTTTTAAGGTTGTGATAAGATTTTTGTTTGTGAAAACTTGTGTTTTTCCATTGCCTTCATTTTTGTCTTGAGGTTTATTAAAACAGCCTTACATTTAAAAATTGTAAAGAAATATATACCACCAATTTAGCAATCAAGGTGTTCATTTAGATGGTATTGCTCTGTTGACACTGAGCACAATCCTGTCCCACTGCTTTGGTGTCTACAAAGTACAGATCAAATGACCAAAACAATATATAGTACTCACCTTCTAAGCTCCCAAGAATTCAAAGAGAATAAAATATGTCTAAGAAAGTTAGCAACCTCATGCTCTAAAAAGAGAAAGATGTGAACGATTTGTAGGGTACACAGGGAACTTTATTTTCACCTCTAGATGGAACAAGCAAAGTATGAATTTCTGTTTTCAGGACTTAGCAGCATGATTTCTAGTACTATTCAGCTAACATTTTCTATAACCACGTAAGAGGCACTCCTGACCTTATTGATCATAATTCACTTAGTTTCTTTTTCTTTTTCAACTACTTTGGATTGAACCCAGGGGTGCTCTACCACTGAGCTACATCCCCAACCCTTTTTGAGACAAGGTCCCACTAAGTTGGCCAGGCTGATTTCAAACTTCTGATTCTCCTGCCTCATCCTCTAGAGTAGCTGAGAGTACAGGCATGTGCCACTGTGCCTGGATACTTAGTTTTTCAATACATTTATTTATGATTATAAGAGTCTTAATAAATGTGGAAGAGAAAATTAAAAAAAAAACTAACATCATTCTTACCAATCACAGATTAAATGATTTTCTTCTAAGATGAGGATCATAGCAAGGATATCCACTCTCATCGCATATTTTCAACAAATCACTAGCAGCTCTAGCCACTGCAATAAGTTAAGAAAAATGAAGGTGTAAAGGTTGAAAAGGAAGAAAAAAACACTTGTCTGAATTTGCAGATAATTATCCATGTTGAAAACCTAAAGGAATCCATCAAGAAAAAACTCCTAGAACTAATAGATGAGCTTATTGAGGTTACAAAATATAATATAAACAAATAAAAATCAACTGCATTGCTACATACTTACAATGAATATACAGAATCCCCAAATTTAAAAATGTTACTGTTTAAAACATTAAGGAAATGGAAATACTAATTGCTCTGATCTGATAATTACATATTGTATATATGTATCAAATTATTACATTATGCCCCCAAAATATATATAATCAAAATAAATAAATAATGTATAATTCTAAATGTATCATTTATAATCACTCTAAATAAAATGGAATACTTTGGTACATATTAATAATTAATATGCAGGATCTATATTCCAAAATTTAAAATACTAATTTTAAAGTATCAAAAGGACCTTAATGAATGAGTATATATACTATATTCATAAATTAAGTACTTCAATATTAATGTCAATTCTCTCAAAATGAATCTAAAGGACCACAGTGATTCCTATCAAAATTCCAGAAAAAGTTATTTTGTGAACATAGATAATATTGTTCCAGAATTTTCATGGAAATATTGTTATGTTTGGATCTGTGGTATTCATCAACAGCTCATATGTGAGACAATGCAAGAATGTTCAGAGGTAAAATGCTTAGATCATGAGAGTTTTAAACTGATCAGTGGTTTAATCCACAGCTATGGTTTAACTAAGTGGTAACTGTAGGCTTGTAGGGTGTGACTAGAGGAGGTAAGTCATTGGGAATGTGCCCTCAGTGTATGTATTTTGTTCCTGGTGAACAGAGCTGTCTTTCTGCTTTCTTGTTGCTATGTTCTAATCTACTTTCCTCTACCATGCCCTTCTGCCATGATGTTCTGCTTCACCTCAAGCCAACCATGGACTGAACTTCTGAAACAATGAGTCAAAGGGAACTTTTCCTTCCCTATGTTGTTCTCACTGGTTCTTTTGGTCACAGTGACACAAAGCTGACAAAATCCAATCCATTGGCCCTAGAATAGCTAAAAGAATCTTGACCAAGACGAATAAAGTGCAAGAAATCACCCTACAGAATATTATAGCCTATAATATATATACAGAAATCAAACAGTATGGTATCAACAGAGGGCTGGACATGTAGAAATCAAGTGTAATAGAGCACACAGAAATAGAACCACACAAATATGCCAAGGGATGTTTTGTACAAAGTTACAAAAGCCATTCAATGGAGTAGGATAACCTTTTAAATTTACTAATTTAAGCTTAAAATATAGAGAAAATATCATGATCTAGCTCTGGTACCCCATAAATTTGCACAATTATTAGATCTTCATCAAAACTTTAAAAATGATTTAAAGAGATGGAAAAGCTAACTACTCTGGTGTGCTTATTGCATAATATATACATATGTCAAATTATCACACTGTATCACATATGTATGCACAAATTTTTTAAAAGCCATGCTATGAATGTCAGAAAATTTATGATGAAAATAACATGCTTGACTCCTAAAATAAAATAAGATAGTATATTTTTAAAATCAGATTAAAAAAAGAAATAAGTCTTAGGCTTGGTACTAACACTGCATTCCATTAAAAAAATGGTACATTTAATGTCATGTAAATCAAAACCCTTACTTAGTTCTAAGATTAGGTGGAGAAAACTGTGTTATCTTGTTACTCTGTAACACAACTCACCAATAAAAGAAATGAAATGTTGATGCATGCGACAATTCAGATGAATCAGACATTCATATTAATAATTGATTATCTTCACATTTTGTGGAAGCTAAATTTATACACTATGACACAGTGCCTGTGCCAGTTTTCCCCTTAGCTTTAGGGATATTACTTAGTCCAAAGATGCAATTTTTATTACAATAATATGCCCATTGAACAGTTTCAATGGAACATATTTAACATAACCTTTTAACTGGGTGGAATTCAAATTTCATTTTTTCCTTGCTGTTGACAATAACCAAGATCTCTCGTCATATTTTCCAGCTTCTAATTTTTGCTTTCTGAGAGAATTCTCTTCTCCTGCACATGCCTGAACAGTCCCAAAGTTTTGTGTGAGATGCATGTGCAAAACAAAGACTCTACCTGCCATGACTGTCTCCTTGATTTCTAAAGACTTTGATATCCTAAACTCCATTCTTTGACACCTCAATCCACAGAGAATATTATAGGTTATTTCTGCCTGAGTTATAGCTACCCCATACGATGAAACCTGGTGAAAGGTCAGGGGAAAGACTCTTAAGAGAGATCTTATCCAGTGATGTAATGTATTTTCTTTCTAAAGTCAAATTCCTTTATGCTGTTCTGTGCTCTTGATTCTAACGCATGCAGTGTGTAGTTGACATCTATAGTAAGCTTATTCCTATACAAACTACCCCACCACTCTTATTGAAACTGGGCCTCCGCCTGGGTGCCTTGGAAGTTCAAAGTCGATTTTTCCAAAGTATCTCAGTATTAATCATGCTTTCCTTTTCCTTTATTTTCTGATATTTTGACTTCTTGGGTCCTTCTTGACACTAGGAGGACTCCCTCTTGCAATGATAGCTAGTTTCTAGTGATTGCAAACAGCTCAACTGGGGGCACAAATTTCACCTCCTGTTTTTAGGAATCTTGGAGTATTATAAACTTCCCTCATGTTGATCATTTTGAATCTGCAGGGCTTACTATGCCTCATTAAAACAAATCACTTATTTAATAGATATGGCAATCTATTGGCTCAAAAATTTCCTCAGGTATTTCTTTTCCTACACAAGTTTCACAAACTGTGGTGGGCATAAGCCACTAAGAAGGAGATAAAGTCTACATTAAATCTTAAAGAGTGAGCAGGAGTTAGGCTGGTAGAAAATTCCAGAAAAAAATAACAATGAGTATTTAAAGAGAAAATACAAAGGTTTGCAATATGGCTCAAGTAAAGTTGTCAAGATTGGGAGCTAGTGAATTGGTACATTTTATGATGGACTTATAAATATTATTGAGGAGGCCGGACTTTACCTAGTGGTCCATGGGGGAACCGTTGAGTACTTTAGCTTGAGAAATGATGTAATCAGGATGTATCTAGAGCTTTGGAGCCCTTATTCTTTTCTCTTTTTTACATATCATGTTGTCACTTCATTAGAATTACCACCTGATATTGTCCCCCTTGCTATCCTACACTGGGAAGAAAGTGGAGATATTCTACATAGCTATAATCATGGCACAATCAGTTTTCAAATGACACAGCACAAAATATTGGAATCGTTTTAAGGCTAGGCATGAAGAGAATTAAAAATGAGCTAAATAAAATTGATTGAAATCAACTGTAGCTTGGGAAATTCACCACACAGAAATATGTGCTTTCAAATAACAGGTAGGTGACTAACAATCTATAATCAGTCAAGTGGAATATGGATGTCAAATATAAGCAAAGCCAGGGTAATCATAGTAAAGACACGTCTGATGGTTAATTTGGAAAGGACAGATACTTATGACATTGACTTTACTGCAGAAACAACAGAACAATATTTGGAAGATGAAACATAAAAATGAACATTTTGTTTTTGTAGTGCAAAGCACATTGACCATGGCTTTAATTGTTTTTCATTTTGTCTTGTTTCCCTGTTGGGGGAGATGTCACAGGGATATAAGCAAAAATTACATTGCAGCACATTGAGTCAATGCAATGCCACATAAACGTTATGAGAGATTTTTGAATTAAATTGGCTCATGCAACAAAATTATTTGATATCATGCAAACAAAAATGTGAGTGAATTGGCTCACAGAAGAGCAGGGGTTCCTGAAGCTCATCAATCCAACATTCCATTATATTATTTTTAGGTAGTGTCCTTGATTCTGTTCATGATATAAGGGCTAACATCTTTCACTCTTGCCTTTAAGCCTGTTTAATTTCTTAGAATTTGCTATAGGTAATATTAATCTACTAATGAAATCAAAGTTTCCTCCAGGGCAGTGACATTTTTAGTTATCAGTATGTGCTCAGTGCTAGGCATAGATTAGATTTTCAATATACATCTGATGTTTGTACAGATGAGTAAATGAGCAAATAAGGGAATTTTTATTGAACATGCAGGTAAAGAAATAATAATAGTGAATGATTACTTATTTAGTATTTATCATGCTTGGAACTTTTTAATTATTAGTAAGAATAATTATAATAATAATTACATGCATTATAATATTAAGTTCACAAATTTCTCGATTCCTGTGTTGTTATCATTTTAAGTAAAAATATTGAAGTTCAGCGAGATAAGGCAGTTACTTACTCAAACGAGGTAGCGGTTTGAGGAAGCAGCAGATTCAGAATTTGAGTTCAGCCAGTCATTTTCCCAAACCTATATTATCAATGTCAGATTCAATCAGGGGGAGAGACAATTTAGGCTGTGGTGAATTAATTGAGTATATTGTTTTATCTCTCGAGTTAAACTCAGTATCCCAAGTGCCAAATGAACAGAGTGAAGATTTTTTAGGGAGTATGAAACTAGGTAAGTAATTTAAGTAATTTATGTAAGGCTTTTAACACAATGGGTAATGATTACAGTATCCTTGCAATAATAAAGACAATGACAATAACCAAGCTAATAGGTAGTGTGGTGACTTAGGAATTTATTTAGTTTTGGGTGCTGAGGGGTTAATACTAGCATGTCTCCTCCATATAGTCACAGTCCTCTTCTTAACCTAACAAAAGGATAAAATTCAAAATTGTACCTGAATAGTTTATTGGCTATGCAAGGGTGGATAGCCAGTAGAGAAATCACTCAACTGTAATTTTATTAAGGTTTGAAGACTTTCCACTTTATTGCCATTAACTGTCCAGGCTTTCTTTGGGTCACTCTTCTCCTGATTTCTCAGTCCTTATATATGAATATTCCTTTCTGTAAGTAAAGATCATTCAGGTGGAGAAATTTAACTACTTTATTGATCTTGAGTTCAGAATACTTTTAGATGTCATTTTGAAAGGCCAATACTTAGATTTTTAGTTTTTAAATACTCCTCAGAGAATTAAAACTGTTTATAAGAATATTTCCCATACATATTATTAAAGTATATGTTAAAACTTAGGATCTCATCTTCTTAGATTTCTGGCTGGTAGTAGGACAACAGCTCCTAAGAGGTCTAAGAGGTTTAGGAACCTGTTAAATTAGGGCACATTGGGGAACAGAAGTCATTCTCTTGACTATGGTACTTCAGATGCACACAGGGAATTAAATATTTAATAGATGTTAACAATGGGGTTTTGGATTCAATATATTTGGCTAAGAAAAATTACCAAGTGATCTAAATGTGATTGTCTTCTAGCTATTTTAAGTCATGTGCTAATAAATGTAAAATATACAATATAGACTATTATGGTTGTTATATTGCCAAGCAGGAATGATGGTGATCATGGAAGATAACAAACATGGATAAATGAACCTCTAGATGAAGTTTCTATTTCCATGTAGCATGATTCATTAATTTAAAAATAGCTTTTTTATCACTTTCTAAGGGAAAGATTCTGCGCTGGTCAGTGGAAAAGGAAATAGAGAACAAAACATAAAGAGAGGGTGTCAATTACTACAATGACTCATAGTGATGGAGAAAGAGAAAACAATGGATGTTCATTCAGTGAAACAGTTTTTCCACTAAACTAAAACCATACATAGCATGAGCTGTCAAATGAAAGAAGTTGCTTCCCCAAATCTCGTTAGCTAGACAACCACAAATAAGCTGTTTAAACCCTTGTGCCTCTGTCACTTCAATTACAAAGTTTTATTAATAATAGTACCACACTTTATAAAGTTAAGAGAAATGAGGTCATTATTATAACTCCCCTTTCCTCAGTATGGTATCTGGTACCTGGAATACTTTGTAACTCTTGGCTTTCATTATTATGTAAGTCACAGATGGAGAGCCTCTAACCCAGCTATAGGGTGCTGGATATGGGGGAACCAGGCAAGCTTGCAAAACAAAAATGCTATTAGAACTCATACTTCCCAGTTGAGCTTCTAGTGCTTTCATTTGAATCAACAACTTGTGACACAGATGTGCAAAAACAGTTTCCTTCAGATGTCTTTTGTTCTTCCTGTAGCTACAGTTTCCTAAATGCTGTAATTCAAACCTCAGATGTATTTGAACCAACTGTTCCTATTAACTTTGTATAGTGATGAAAAGAATTTGACTGTTCTTCACACTGGAAAATAGGAATTACAGTCAATGACTGAAAGCTTTAACTGACATTGATTCTCAGATTGGCTCTGTTCCTATGTTTGGTCAGGCATTAATTTAATCAGAGCTAAAATCTGCCTGTAGCAAGGACCCAGCAGCTTGAGGAACTGAGCCTTCTGCTACTCTCACTTTTAAATACATCATTTGGAATTTGTGATATTTACATGATTTTATTGCAGAGATATGACTTATATATTGCATGTAAGCTTATGTTTTATAAACATTCACAATTTTCACCATTTGAATGACAGGAAAACACTAAGATTATGAAATATGAAAAATTTATACTTTACATATTACATAAAAATATTTTATATCATATGAGAGCCTATTAAATGTCATGATATATAAGCTGAGTTACTTTAGGAAATTCTACTTGCCTTCCCTGAGCTTTGATTTCTTTATCTCTAAAACACCAATAACAACTATAGAATTATCAGGGATTGAATTATACAATATGCATGTTCCAAATCCAGCATCTGCTGCAGTGATTCCTATTTGATAAATGATTGGTTATGTTCTTATATTCTAGTCTAATTCATTGATTTTTACATATAAAGAGACTGAATCTCAGAGACAGCAAGTAAATTGACCAGGGAATTGTAGTTACCCAGTTCCACAGCTGAGATTGAAACTCTGGTCTCCTCATGCCCTCATCAATATTCTCTTTGGTTGGAACATAATGATAACTGAAATTGAAGATGGTGAGCTAAGCCTCCAGATAGGAACAAACCAAGTATTGAAACAGGGTAGCATAGGAAAAAATAAATAAGTATAGCTGCATGTCTGAGTTCCACTGATAATTTCTAGGAGGGGTCTATTATTTCTGACTCCCTTCATTTATATCTGGTTTATCTTGACTTCTAAATAATCTATGTTATTCCATAGAGAAGTGAAGCCATAGTAAATAACAGCATTCTGTGCTTTTCAGTTATAACCCAGCTACATGAAATCAAAGTTGTAAAGTTATTAAAACATAATTAGGATATAGAATGTCAGGATAATTTACAATTCACTTATTGTTGCTTTTCTTGTTATTATTATTTTGGCATTAAAAACATTTGGTAGGCAGAAAAATGACCCCCAAAGATGCCCTTGTCCTAATAGCAAAAGCCTGTGAAATATGTTAGGCTATATAACAAAGGGGAATAGGTTGCAGATGGAATTAGGGTTACTGATCAATTGACTCTAAGTAAGTAGATTATTCTAGATCATCCACAAGGGCCCAATGCAACTGCAGATGTCCATAAAAATGGAAGAAGAAAGCAGAAATTCCATGAAGACATCAACTCTTTCTGCTTTTGTGAAATCTAATGAGGTTTTGACAGATTCTCAGGGAGTATGGGATGAGAAGAAAAGATAGTTAAGTCTTTAAATCAGAAAGAGAGAATTGTTTGAGCAGAGGCAGGTATGGCTAGTTCTCTGACAGCTTCTGGTAGATAGGGAGATGCATACTTTGATTTATGGAACTGCTCCCAAGAGAGTGGCAAGGACTTCGTACAGATGGCTCAGACACGTACTTCAGGAAGCCGGGCACTGAGCACAAAGCCTCTGCAGATTCCTCTCTTGTAAATAGGTCCTTTAATTATCTCAGCTTCTGACTTTAACAATAAAACAGTGACTATTGTAATAGTGATGACTTTGAGTTTTGACCCATGCTTAAGCAAGGTGGCTTTGCAGATTTGTTGAGGATGTACCTGGGGCAGGTGTGTGTGTATATGCATGTATATATGCCTATATGTGCACAAGCACAAAAATTATTGATATTAAATTATTACTATCCTGGAGGAAAGGGACCTCAGAGTCAGATTTAGACCATTTTCAATGAAATAGTCATTCTTTTTGTTTTTCATAGTTGATATTGCATATACAAATAATACCATAGAATAAAATAATATAATTGAATGAGGCTAAGGGAAGGAGCTTCAGACCTATGTGTCTGAACTTCAAAGATGAATGTACTATATACAAAAGTGTAGAAGAAAATATGTTACAATTACTTGGGCACAGTAAGTTGGAAAGAATATAGGTAGAAACATATTTCCTTTTATCAGGTAACCTGCCTAAATTTTTGTGAACATTATTTTTTTCTCAATTAAGCTATATATTGTCCTCTTTCCCAAGTTGTAAAACACACTCCCATATAATTCCAAGTACTTGCATAGTCATGCTTTGTTTTTTGTTCCAAAAATGACTCTGCCCCTTTAAAGAATATATATAGTTAATTAAAAGACTGGAATGTTGGTGATTTAGGTTAAGACTTTTTTTTTTTGGTAAGTATGCAGACAGTTGTTTGGAAGCAAAGTACTCTGTAATAACATCAATTATCTTGAATATAAACTTAATGTTACCAGTTACTAGCTGAGTGGTCTTATTTTATTCCTCCAATATTTATTTTCTATTAAAAGAAACTAAAATATTTTGCTTAACAGCACTGTTTTGTATAGGTTATTTACACAGTTCAATTATTTACCTGTCTACTACCTGCCATTGCCCACGAAAATGAAAATTATAATGGTGACAATTTTGTGTGTGTGTGTGCATGTTTATATACAGCGCTACCCTATCCCCACCCAGTTTTAGTAGGCAATTTTATTAGCTTTCATTGCTGTGACCAAAATACCTAAAGGAAGTAACTTATAGGAAGGAAAGTTTGTTTTGGCTTAGGGATTCAGAGATTTAGTTCATAATGAGCCAACCTCATTACTGTAGACCCAAGGTGATGCGAAATATCATGGCAGAAGGGCATGGTGGAAGAGCTTGCTCACACATGGTAGCCAAGAAGCAGAGAGAAGGATCTGGGTAAGGGGCCACAAAGAGGATGCACCTTTCCAGGAAAGGCCCCCAGCCCATCTGCCTATAGTTACCACCTAGTCCTTTCAACTAGGGTAGACTGATTAATCCATTCATTCTCACAATTCAATCATTTCACCTCCAAACATTCCTTTATTAACACAGGAATTTTTAGGAAACACCTCATATCTAAACCATAGCAGCAGTCAACTGATGTTTGTTCATTAAATGAATGAATGCCTCTGATTCAGACTCAATAAAATGCAGTTGCTAAAATGAGTTTCATATGAATTCTGAAAATTTGAATAAATACTGAATATAGAGTGATATATATAATGCTTTGAGGCTTTCGATAATGACAGACAACACTTTTATTTATTTAACTTTTTAAGTAAAAGAAGTAGCAAGAAAATGACTTTAACTAAAGATGGTAAATGATTTTTTTTGGTACCGGAGATTGAACTCAGGGGCACTTGACCACTGAGCCACATTCACAGCCCTATTTTGTGTTTTATGTAGAGACGGAGTCTCACTGAATTGCTTAGTGCCTCACCGTTGCTGAGGCTGGCTTCAAACTCGCGATTCTCCTGTCTCAGCTTCCCTAAGTGCTGAGATTACAGGCTTGCGCCACCGCGCCTGTCTGGTAAAATGATTTTATAAGGAAAAAGTATAGAATATAGAAAAGGGTGGAGGAAGGGACACTGATAGAATGACCATATAGCTCATGAACACAGCACATACTGTCATGCTCAACAGAACTTACTGTAAGGATGCAAATGTCTGCCTCTGCCTTCTAATATGATAGCTGCTACCACATATGGCTATGGAGCACTTGAAAGAAGAGTAGTGCCACAAAATAACTGAAGTTTTGAATTTTTACTTAATAATTTATGAGGGATTAAATTTAAATAGCCACATGTGGCTAGTGCCTACACTATGACAGAGAACATTTTGATCAGTGATTCCCACAATTAAATAACCTAAGTAGAAACTTACTTGGGAGCACGCCTTAAAAGGCAAACTTTTAAGTTTTGCTTCTGAAATTCATTTGCATACACCTGGAGGTGAGACCTAGAACTCGACATTTTAAGGAATCATTTTTGAGTAACTGATGGAGAGTATCCATGAAGCACCTTTTGAGTTTGTCTTTGTGTCAATTCCTGGAGGTCTCTTCCTTTTATTCTCTTCCCCTTCCTTTCAGTTCCATTCACTCTGAATCTTGTCTGTGGTTTTCTACCACTAGTCCAGAAATAAAATTGTATTTAGGAAGCAAAGCTGCTCCTTTAATTCTTTTGATGTTATTTTTAAATGTGTGCTGGTTTGTAATTCCATTATCATCATTCATTTCTAAATTTAACCTTTCTTATACTTTAGGAGAGTGAAAACTTCACTGTAAGTCGGATGAGGAATCCTGGTGGCTGCATCATTATATCTAGACTAAATTTAGTAAAGCCCATTTTTCAAGTTTTTAAATATTTCCAAAGCCACTTCTGAAGAAGATAGAATTTTAGAAACTGTGGGGACCTCTCAGGTCCTACACTTTCATTTTCAGATGGTAAAATTGATAGCCAAAAAAATCAGGGTCAAAGAGCTAATCGTTACTGTTTCCTTTCCTGTACATGTTCAATCTTTGGAGGTCAAAGCCAACATGGTCATGATCAAAGGTTAGTGATGATTTGATCAATAAATGAAGAGTTATTGATCCTGCATTTTCTGTAAAGGATTATGTTTCTGAAACTTCCCAAGAACAGAAGTTTTCCTGTCATCTTCTTGCTGTAGTTCTAACAACTGGAACATGGATCCGTTACTGTGCTTTTGACTGAAAAGAAATGTCTTAAAACCCGAGAAAGCTTAAAATGGCTTCCATAATAAGTTAATAAAGACTACAATTCACAGATTAGGAAATCTGAAGGGAGGCAATTGCAACATTAGCCCCATGCCTAAAAAAATGCCAAACAAGGTGTGGGCATTTTCTCTCTTTGGTCCTGTTATACTCTGCATATTAATTTTCTATTCCCAGTCTTATAAACTCCTGGTGATGAGATGGTTGTCACAGATTCCCAGATCCACGCCCATCACTTCCAAAGACAGAATGGAAGACAGTCTGATAATGCTTGGGGGCTATCTCTTCATCACAGAGGGAAACTTTTCACACAAAAAAGTTTAAGCAAACTCTTTTGTTTCCCTCATTGGCCAGAATTTTAATGCTGGATGGTTCTGAACTACAGACAGTGTTTGGAAGGCAAGGATCTACCACTTCTCTCTCTATGATGGGGATCAATTTCTGCCAGAAAGGAAGGAAACTGGTTAAGCAGACAGTTTCTTTCAGAAGAGGATATGAATTTGCTATGGGGGAATTAAAATTCCTTAGGAATCTAGAGGTTGGTTATAAAAGACATTTCCATCTTGAAAATTAGTATAGAAGACTAGCTTTCTATTGGATGTTAACGGGGAAATTCTCCCTTTCCTCAAAGTGTGGAGAAAATAAAGAAATGATCAGACGAGACAAATGAACAATAAGACAGTAAAAGAGTCCTGAACTTAAATAAAACAAGGCTTTAACATTTGGATCAGAAAATAATTTAGAGAGGGAGTATAGAATAAATTCTTTATAGCTCAGTCTGATATTGAGCTGCCATTGAATAAGATAAACAGTCTACTAGTGTGTGAGGCAGAGAAACAGCGTGAATCAAAGCAGGCAATGTTATTGCTTTCCAAGGCAGTGGTTTGGCTAGATGGAGAGTACTATATCTGGTATTTGTCACTATTTCTTAGATGGGGTATAATTTCTCTTGAAGGACTATTGCACTGAGTCACTTAATGATACCAAGCTTCTAAGATTTAAGATGTAAAAGTAGAATGTTAAAAGTTGTGCATTTGTTCACTCAGAGGTAAAAGGAAGTTTAAATTCCTATTTAGGCTTTGCAATTTCCATCACTGGCAAAAACCATTTCTCTCCCTCATTTTTTCCTTTTATTCAGTGCCAGTCCATATTCCATTGCTGCTTCCCTTGCTCACCACTTTAACTGCAGCCGTTTATGTGAAGGGCACAAGTAAAGCGACAATTCAGTGTCGCTCTATGAATCATCCATCAGAGGGAGATTTAAATACATGTTTCTTACCTGCCTCGAGGCAAATGCAGTAAGTGTGTGTTGAGGCAGGAGAGAAAGTTATGTGTTGTTAAGAGCTGGCATATTTATTGTGATCTAAACAGGAAATTGCATATTTGCAGGTTGACAACCACGACTGGGTAGAAAGATCAGCTTTCGTCCACAGGCACGATGACAAACAGGGCTCTAGTGTATGGCTCATCAGGACAATTAATAAAGCAAGGCAGACTCAGGTTAATTCCCTGCCTCTGTGACTTGGTCATTGTGACAACTTGAGAAAGGTACAAACCACTTAGAGCTTCAGTTTCCTAATTTGTAAGTTGGGGATGAAGATAGTACTCATAAATTTAGGTTGTGATTGCATTAAATGAGATAATACTTTTAAATTGCTGAGTAGGATATAATTTGTAGAAAGTACTTAGTGCATATTTGCTATGATGCTTACAATAATACCAAAAAATTAGACAGCAGATATTTAAATAGTGCTTTTCAGTTAAAAGAAATGAGAAATTCATAAACATTTAAGACTGAAATTTATTAAAAATGAATTCTAGATGTCTAGTTATTGGAGGTTTGGCTATAAAATGCTGAATACCTAGCAGAACTTATCTTGATATAACAGGGCTAAAAGCTCTATATTTTAGCAGAAACTGCTGTCCCATTTAAGTAACACTATATTAGTCATATTTAGTCATTTGGCTTTAGTGGTTAGGAATATGGGTGTCAACTCGTGTATCCAGGTGGTTCATACCCATCTTGATAGTTAGAAGCCATCTGACTTAGGAAACACTATTTAAATTCTCTATGTGACTAAAATTATTTCCTTTGTAGAGAGGGATCAGTCATAATAGCTATTCCTTATGGCTGATATTGAGGATTACATGGACTTATTTTGAAAAGCACTTAGGATAGTACATGGCCTATAGAAAGATTCGATATAATTTAACTTTTATCAATCATGGAAAGAAAGAACAATCCATGAGTTATAGGAGAAGTGGCTAGATCCCAACAATACATATTGTAACTTTGAATGGGCATTCAACTCAAATCACTTTGGGAATAGAACATGATCTTATTCTGCATATATTAGGATTTGGGGCCAAGAATAAGAGGTGCTAAAATAAAATGGAAGCTTATCTTTTTTTCCTGTGAAGCTGTGCAGACCAGGAGGTTTAGAAAGAAGAGAGCTCAAACGGGGGAATATGCTGCTTCTCAAGCTTAGAAAATCGGCTCTTGTTTGACACCATTCCAAAGATATGACAGTCACTTTTTAAGTATAATAATGGTTTGAAAGGTTTTACTACTTCATTATTCAACCTACATTTCACATGCTGGACAGCCACATGTGGCTAGTGACTACTTTACTGAAGAGTGCAGATGGAGGAATTTTATATTATCACAGAAAGTTGTAATGGTTAGAGCTGCTATAGCATTTCCTTAGGACAAATACAGCACCCCCCTGTCCCCCCATCCACACACAGTTCTTCCATCCATACCTACCTACTATATTCTTACAAAGTTTCCATCAACCTGTAGGAAATTTTGTGTTCAAACTTAATGTGAAACAAATTCCCAGAGAACTCAACTCATTTCCTCATTTTGAATCCAGGAGCTGGAGCTCTTGGAAATGGCCTGTTACGATCTTCTTCATACTTACTATAGATCTATAAGATCCCTTTCTGGGTCTCCCCTTCATGCAATGGTTTAATTCATATATCTAGTGGAAGGCAGTTCTTGCGGCCACTTGTCCTGTGCCATAATCATGTTTGGGAGCTGTCCACACAGTACCCTCTAAGCAAACACCTCTCCATGCAGCAGTTTTTTAAACTGAAAATATTGTAACACATCCTGCACCTCCCTTCAGTGAAAATTCTTGGATGCCTTTCTATTTTTCTTTAGAAATGGCCAATAACATCTAATATATATATATTTACTTCATTTAGATGTTGTTCCATATGATTCAATTAATTATTTAATCCTCAAAACTATTTTTTGAGGTAGTCACTCATCCCTGACACTATTCTGACACAAGCATAGATGAGGAAACATGAACAAGAAGGGATAACTTTCTCAAGGTGATTTCTAGCCCATGACTTTGGAATTGACCTTAGTATTGGAAACTAAGAAGACTGGCTTTACCAGAGAGCAATCAGACAATGATATTTGGATTGACTCATTTAGCATATAGAATAAATCAGTCCCTGCACCTAAACCTGTGAGGGGTAATCTTCAGAAGAAATGGACATTTAGATTTCCACATCTAAGTGTTTAGTAGAAGAGATTGAACTAGAATACATGCTCCTAGTCTTTTTGCCTTTATCTTTGTATTACTCTGAGTTATTTAGCCTTTGCAGGCACTAAATCATCAGCAGAAGAATCATTCTCAAATTATTTACTTGAAGCCTCTTATCTATCAGACTCTTTACTAAATACAAAGAAGAAATATCAAACATATGAATCACAGTTACAAATATCATAAAGAAATGACATGCAATGGAATCCCAGTTGACCATTCTCTCAAGTGACTGAGATCTTAAATACTGTTGCATTTTGCATAAATAAAATTTCATTGTATGACAACCCTATTGCATGAAGCTCATTTCTTTTTAAATGTTATTCTCTAAGACGGCAGCAGCCTGGCATCACGCAGGCAAGCATAAAGCCTCCATTAACTACTGTGCCCAAAGTTTCATAGCTGTGGCATAACAAGCTTTGGAATTTATAGAACAATTATAGAATTATAGAACGATCAAAGCTTTATATAACTGCCACAACTGCTAGCTTCAGCACCACAGGTAGGAGCTTAGGAAATGCCAGTGCTACTATCATAAATGTTTTTAAAAGTATTTTTGTTACTTGTTTTGCCTTTTTTAAAAATAAGTGTGTGTGCATGTGTGTGTGTGTGTGTGTGTGTGTGTGTGTGTCTGGTCTGGTTTGTCTTTGGTTGTTTCATTTTGTCTGTTTCTGGGCAAACCTTATTCTCGTCCTTTTCATTTTTCTCCTGTATAACATCTGAAATTACCTAAATATCTATCCATCTAAATAAGTGTTTAAACATGGCAGTTGCTGTAACAAAATTACAGCATTCAATTCTCACAATAATCTTCATTTGAGAGATGGAAAAATTGATGCTCAGAGTGATGAATAAATTACTCAAGGTGAAATAGCAAATAAATGGTGGAGTAAAGATCGAGTCTGATTTTATTGACCTGCAAACTTAAGCTTTTTACACACTTCCTTTCTGGTCTCTTCAAGCAGGCCCTCATTTTACCCACCTCTGTCCTGGAGGTGTATGAGATAATTTTTAAGAATTTTGACATTAGAGTGATCTAGTTTACAACTGAGATCCTGGAAAAATAGTTCATGTTTTCTAGCCTTCTTCATTCCTTATAAATCAAGATAACCATCTTAATTTTTAGCTAATTCTTGGAAAATAAAATGAGATGCCAAGTGGACCAGCAAAACATCTGATTTATAAGTTCCAATCTTTCTTCTTGCCAGGAGAGGGAAAAAGGGGTCCCCTTAACTCTTTTATTTTGTTGTTGTTGTTTTTGTTCTTTGATTAACAACATTCTATTTCTCTTTGATTTTCTCCTCTCCTCTTCTCTCTTCCTCCTACTGTGCCTTCTCCTTTCTCTTTTCCTTATCCATGCAATTTTTAAAATCAAATGATGTCTAATTCAGGTCAAGTCCTAGCTGTGCTGCTTAATTGAACTGAAGGTTTATGCAGCATTTGAAACTTGAATCTATTTCCTAATCTGTAAAATATAGAGGTATTCTCAAAGAACCTTCTTCAAACTTTTATTTTCTAATGCTGAAAATATTTCTTTCAGACACTGTAGGCATTTATAAAACTTTATTTTACAGGGCCTAAAGTCCCTATATTTCCTGACTGCTGTACCTTTCCTTAATTTCCTAATCTTTTATCTACCAATGGCAAGTCATTAAACATTTGAAATGGCATTAAACATCTTGTTCCATTGTATTTCAGTTCTCCATCTGGCTTTTGCAATTGGAATTTAGGAGCAAATGTGATTTTGAGCTTTGGGGGGCTATATGCAAGCAAGAAATACTGATGCCATCAGCCCACATGTCTATACAATATGAACTTTGTAGCCTCCATCATTTTCTGAGGAACAGATGGCGAAGAAAATAATCCTGAAATACCCCAATCATGCGAGCAAGAGAGAGAGAGAGAGAGAGAGCAAGTGAGAGCAAGTGAGCCACAAAATGCACTTTTGCAGTTATCGGTTTGAAAAAAGATCTCATTGGAGAAAGATAGCCTTTGCCTTTTGAGGGAAGCATTCTGATGTATTGTAAGAAAGAGTGCTGGAATCAGTGATGGATAACTTGTTTAAAGTCAAGGGTATGAAAGAGGATACTACAAGTACCACAGAGGGAAATATGAAAGAATGTTTATCCTCTTATTTATCCTGGTGACCCAAATCATTCCTCCATAGAAATGGATTCTGTTTTACAATTTAAATCAACTCTAGGAAAAGCTTTGTAGGATGACAGTACATGTAAAATGTCAGACAGGCCTGGATTTCATCCCTGAAATGGAGATCTCCAAAATTCAAAAAGTACAAAAATGGAAATGAACATGGCCACCTTGTTTTGTCACTGATCAACACAACTATATAGTGAGAGACCATTGATCCATCAATTATCTTTAATGGCAGCAAGAATTCTGGGGTATAGTTTTCTGCTCTTGCTATGTAATAGACTACCCTCAGAATAGGTAGCTCAAAACAACAATTAGTTACTCTCACCTGTGAGTATGTAAGTTGGATAGTGGTTTGCTGATCTAGTCTGGATCTGACTGAACATCTGTGCTTCAAGTGATGGAGTCAGCTGGGCTGGCTCCTCACAGCACAGTGGATGCAGATTTGCTCTACGTATTTTAGGCCTTCTGTGTAATTGCAGGCTAGACAGAGTATATTTCTATTCTGGCAATGACAGTAGCACAAGAAAAATAAGATGAGTTGAGTAAAACCTGAAGTCTAGAACTACACATGACACACATTCATCTCTACCTATATTCATCAGCCAAGGAAGTCACATGGTTTTTCTGGTTATCTACTGTGAATCAAGTGCCAAAATTTATTGATATGATTATTATTGACCCTGCAAATTACTGTTGGAGAGGCATTTGGAAAGAGAATGACATGGATATCTGTTTTTGTGTGAGGGCCGGTGCTCATTTGGGATGGCACAATGACTTGATTAGCTGGGTTGGGGGATGCCCTCCTAAGATGATCTATCTCTCATATTTCTGGTCTGGTTTGGAGTGATTCTAGAACAGACTCAGCCAAGGCTGTTGAATGAAATGTTTAAGGATGGCCTTTGTAGCCTCAAAGTAGTAAGTAATAAGGCTTCTCACAAGGCAACTCACAGCTTCTCAAATAAGTGTTTCAGAAAACCAGGCAGGAGCTGGATAACTTCTACTAATATGGTGTTAGCTACCATTATGTCTTATAAATACTCCATTAACTGTAAGCTCATCACTAAGGCCAGCTGAATGTCTAGAGGGGGGAAAATATCCCCAACTCCTTTATGGGAGGGGTTTCAAGATTTCTGGTTCTTGTAAACCATTCTGCATAGCTGAACTAGACTCAAGTGTCAGAGAAGCATTTTCTTCCTTAAGTAAAAGGGATTGCAAAACCACTTGGCATAAACCATGGACATGAGGATCTGAGAAGTACTAGAGTTAATTAATCAATAGCATCAGAAATTAGTGAAAACCCACTGACAGCCATAGGGGATGGTGTCCAGTATGGCTAATATGTTTTATGCCTGTGAAACTTGGAAAAGATAAATGGTCCTCAAGGAAGATGAGTGAGTCAAAGTCAGTCATGATTTTAGGATGAATTTCATATACACTGGGGTCTAAGTTTAAGCCAGTGTAGGGCTAAGTAAAATCATGAAGCAAAAGAAGTCAAGTACTAAGGATTGCACCCAAATGATGTTATTGATACCATCAATTACCAGATCTCAGGGAACAAGACTAATATGAAATCCAACTTCCCCAAAGGAGCTAAACTTACATTACATCTATGACAACATGTTTGAGCTCTGGAGCTGGGTTTCCAGATCAGCATGATAAGTTATCAGTAGCTCTAGCAGGAAAAATAGGGAAAAACTGGGTCCAATATACTGTAACAGATTGAAGATTTCTAGAAATATTTGAACAACACATTTGAAGCACCAAATGAAGATTTGTTGAATTTCAGTGTTATTGATCAGAATGTCTTGTACTAGTTTATGAAATATCTTCTACAATATTTCAGAAACTGGAGTTTTTTAAAAAACGTGTTTTATTGTCAAAAGCCATCCACTCTATGAAAAAATAAAAGGTGAAAATATTCAATATTTTTGTCTCCTTTGAAAGTAAAAGAAATAATTTACTGATTTAGACATGAGTATTTCACACAAATTAACACATTTGTTTTCACTAATAGAGTACTACAAATTAGGTTTATTAGCACTAACAATAAAACTGGACAATTTGGGGAGGTTGGTATTCTAAACCTCCAGATATGAAAGCCAAAGTAATGCAAATAACTTACAATCACAGATTAAAATGAGAGTGTTTTCAAGGCTCCTTTGCCAAGAGTCTACTATATAAAAGTGGAATATGGTAATATTACTCAGGGATCATTGCTGTTATAATTATTTTCACTGAAACAAACTAGTCAGACATGAACAGAAGATTAGCTGTGAAATCAATGTTTTTAGTTGTCAAAACAAACACCATGAAGAGTTAATCCATAGCAAAGCAAATTTATTTAATAATAATAATCTCAGTACAAAATTAACTATTTAAAAATATAAGTGGCATCCTCGTAAGGTCTGTGGAGATGTATGTATGTTTGTGTTAATCTACCTATCCATCTATTTATAACGTCTCACAAGGTACCATCCTATTTCCTTTTTTAAATTTTTTTGCCATCCTATTTCTTAAGGTGTCTTTGATCTTTAGATATCTTGATAAAAAGATCTTGGCCCTCTTAGGCACAAAGATCTGAATCAGATAACTGTTCTCTGCCTGGAATGTTATTTTTACCATAGTATTTGGATTATTTAAAGGTTGCTAATTTCTAAATTTTAAGTTCAAATACTACTTGTCCCCTAAAGTGATTTTGTCCTCTACAATGACAATGTCTGGCCCCTCCAATGTCTAGCCCCTCCACCATGGACCTTCCTGTGCACCTGTTCATGACATTTAGCACTTTCTGTCTTCAGCTCCCTTCCCATTTAGAACCCAACTTTATGTTTCCCATAGAACTCAGTTCATGAGCTTACACATGGGAGAAAATGACTACATAATTAAAAGATAATTCTAATTAATATGTCTACTCTTCACTTCTGATGAGCACAACACCATATACATTCTCTTGGCAGCATCTTCAATGCTTGCGTAGAGAAACACACTATGCAGTTATGATTTGAACATCTTACTATGTGAAAAATAAGCCTCAATTAAAACAAACACTGGGTTAGTAAGAAAGCCAGCCTATCCCTTAGAAGGAATATGGCCAGCTATCTTAAAACTATGACCTGAACACTTCTGAGTCTAATGTTTCATTCTGAGCTGTTGTTTCAATATACAATAGAAATGGAACTAAGAAAGTTGGCATGACCTGGAGAGCTAGGGCAATATTTCTCTAATTAGAACTGTATACTTCCACACTTTTGTCTTTTACAAAGGCATTTATTTCCCAAGGATCTAAGTAAGATAATAGTTGCAAAGCAATCGATAGGTCATTGACACTGATAGATAATAAGAAGCAGGTATTACTTTTCATCATTATCATATATATATGTATATATATAATGTCTTGTTCTCTTACTTTGTTATAAATTATCTTTTCACTGCTCAATAATTAACCCTAATAACATTTAAGTTCATCAAATATAGACTTATGTTTAACATATTGACTAAATAGCAAATGTAAGGGATGATCAGGCAAAGGCATTAATTATAACTCTGTTCTGTTGGGAAAATTCTCATATGTTTTTGGATGAAATTTGATATTTGAAGAAAATTTTATACACAAGCTTCACTTTGGTTCAAGTATAAGATTTTGTTAAAATTAAGGCGCTTCTTATTATAGATCTTTTTCCTTGATAAATAATGTCTATTGGTTAAAATTGCAGGCTTAGTCTTTTTCTCCAGGGATACAAACAAAGTTACTCAAGAGAAAATATAGGTGGAAGAATGACGTTATGCTTTCTATTACCCTTTTAGGAAAAAAATTTAATATAGTAAATTCTATTCCTAAGTTTTATTCCTGTGGATTTGGGGAGTCTGTAGGACATGGATACCAATCTCCCAAATGATGCAATTGAGATATTTGGGTGGAGGTGTAATATGGCAGCTATGGGTAAGGACCTGAAGATAGGTGGCTTGGATTTCACCTGTTGCTTGACTTTGGTCAGGTTACTCAATTTTTCTATGCTTTAGTATACCTTGTATATAATAATGATAATGTTAATACTTATTCCCCAATATTACTGTGAGAATTAAAAAGGATGTACTGGCTAGATCACTTACTATAGTACTTCTTTCCATATGGCAGGCTGCATCACTTTTATCTTGAAACCCTTTGGAGATTTTCTCAACTTCCTGAGACTGAAGTCACATATTACTGGATAGATGATGAAACTAGACCTTCCTATTTTGGTCCTTCTTCATTCTTGTTGCTATAGCTCAATTGCAAGCTTATTGCTTCTTGCAAACCATTAATGTATATGACATATAGACAAGGCATGAGTATCTAAAGTGATTTTTGACATTACATTCTTATCATATCACCTTTCCTCTCAGAATTTATAATATATAATGGAGAACAATGGTTCCTATAAAGAAAGGCTAAATTTGTGTGTATGTGTGTGTATATATATATATATATATATATATATATACTTATATATACTACATATATAAGTATATATATATACTTTTTAAATTATAGTACAAAAGAATTCCATGCTGGGACATTAAAATAACACAATCACAAGCATACACATGCCATTGTAGAAGAAGCCTGGATTTCTCTGCCTATTTGCTTGCAAGCTGCTTGTTCTCTCCTCTCTCTTCCAGCTGGAAGTCACTTATAGCCCTTCTCAGAAGGAATTGTGAGTACAAACAATGCAGATTGCAAAATGAGAAAATCTGAAACAAAAGCACGTGCTTAAATCTCCTAGGTAAACATGTTTCACAACTAAATCTTTTCTTTTGCAGTCTTTTGTACCAAGAGAGTGATTTTTGCCTCTGGTTCTAAACCATTCTGAATCTGTATTGTGTGAAGGCAAATCATTTGTGGGAGGAGAGTAGTCTACATTGGCATGATTTCTGTTCCCACAAGAATACTTCATGTATTTACCGTTCAAGCTACACTCTATAAGGAGTCTCTTAATACATGCACTAAGTTCCTTGAGCAACAGAGCACATGAGCAGACTTATAAAATGAAGAAATAATGTAAGAGAAAGGGTCTGTCATGAGATTCTGGTTTCTAGGGACATGCTTGGTTCTAAAACTAAGCTGATAGAACTGGCATCAGAAAGCCCATGCCAAATCTGAGCATGAAACTAAGCAATAAGTATACCCAGTGAAGAATTAGAGAAGCCTAGCTAGGCCCATAGGATGCACAATAAAAGCTAATGTGATCCTGCTAGCATGCTCAAATCCAATCAGTGATGATAGCTGATATGTACAGAACAGTTACCATGTGCCAGGAGCCTTTTCATTTTATCTCAACAATGCCCTGATGAGGAAGTTACAGTATGCATCTCATCTATGTAGATAAACTCAAGCACAGAAAAATTAGACAAGTGCCCAAGTTCAAATAAGTTCTACATAGAGAAGCTAAGACTTGTATTGTGCCACACTGTCTCTAGAAACTTTACTTTTAATGATTGTCTACTTTGTCTCAGAAATGGACAAGAGAAAGTAGAGAGGGAAAAAACTGAACTCGACTATGCACTTTCCTTTCACTACCTAGCAGTGACATATGAGGCCAAAACATTAAAACAAAAGAATTCTTATAATTCAAATAGAGTATATAATTATGGAATGTGAATTTGTTGACATGGAATTGTGGGAAAGCTGGAAATAAACATGGAGGAGGGAGAAGAAACTGAACCATCATCCTTGTGCTGGCGAGTGGACAGAAAAGGGCATTATGTAAAGAAGGCAATTTGTTCTTTGCTTCTTAATTACCTGGACCAGGTATTTGAAAATCAGCCTTCAAAATTATGGTCACCATGTGTGACCACTCACTTTAAAATAACTATTTCTTCAGATACAATTCTATTTTTGGTCAATTTCCCCCACCATATGTATCCAGGGCACATTACTCTTTCCTCTTATCATAGCTATTATTCTTTTGTACAACTCTCTTTTATTAATTGCATCTCACACTCTCATTCTATCGTGGTAGAGATTACTTTAGTTGCTTCGAACATAACATTATCTGTGTTAAATATTGACATATAACAACTGTCCAGTAAATGTCCCTTCAAAAGAATAAAGAATAGGTTTTATTTTGTCATCCCCAAGCCTAGTGCTTATTAGCTACTGTTTTCACAGTAGTGAAAACCATCATTGTTTTAATGGTGAAGGAAGATGACTGATGGGAATGAAAGACAGACAAACCAGAAGAAAACATTAGAGCACTAAAATAACAAAAATAAAATCAAATAAGAATGCTGGACTAAAGGCTTTAGCCCCTCAGTTAAAAGAATAAACATCATTATATGATTCAGTAGTCCTTTCTCTAGCCACATGAATGTATCACTATGCTAGATGAACTGTGTGGCAATAGTTGAGGTTTTTGTAAAAATTGCTTTTAATAATGGCTCTAGTTGTGTACACGCACAGAAAGAGAAAAGAGAGAAAGGAAAAGAGAACAGCTATCTTATTTTTTTATGTAGATACTTTTGAGCAGGAAAGAGAAAACAATTGAATACATAATAGCTCTATCTAGTATCTCCTTTAAACTGGAAACAAAATAAGATTACCCTATAAATGTTGCTTTGAGAAGTTTCTTTTTGCACATAACCCCAAATTTCTCCTAAATAGCTTTTGTAGCATGCCACAGTGCTGAAACTAATTCAATAATATTCCCATTAAAATCTATCCCTTAGTTACTAGTTGGAAACATTTATTTTCTTTTTCTACAGAGACTTAACATCAAGAGATGGATGATAATTAGCAAGAGAACAATTGGATCTTCACCTTTAAAATGAGAATACTAAGTCCTAACTCACAGACATAGTACCCAAGATGTAAGACTGCAGTGAATGTGAAATGCTTAGTAAATAAATCTAGTGTAAACTCAGCCATAACACCCATACTCCTACTCCCTCCTTATATCCACTGAATCACATTCACATATGTACTTACAGAAAGTCCAAGGAGGTCTTATTTTAAAAGATGGAAGGATTCCTGTCACATCATCTAAAATGAACTTGATATAAATATTATAATAATAGTATAAATATTAATACTATCATTTTCAAAGATCTGATATTCACTCCTGCAATTTGGTTATGGTAATATTATTGTTATTATTATTAGTAGTAGTAGTATTATAATTATTATAATACTAGGAATTGAACTCAAAGATATTTTGTCCCTGAGCTATATGCTCACCCCTTTTTATTTTTTAATTTGAGACAGGGTCTCACTAAATTGCTTAGGGCTTTGCTAAGTTTCTGAGGCTGACCTTGTGATCCTTCTGTCTTAGCCTCCCCTGTCAATAGTAGATTGTTATTTAGTACATTGTCTATATAGTGTTCCAAATTAACTGCTAATTGATATTTACTTGAATAGATGAAGATTGGTAGATATTTCATACATACAAAAACATACACAAATGATTCTGAAACATAAGCATTTGGGATTACAGCCCTTCAATGAGAATGCCCGGCTTATGATCCTAGCTCCATGATGCAAAGACATTATAACCTTTGGGTATTGTGTCTGTGCTCTTTGAGCCTCTGACAAGTAGGGATAACAAGTTCACAGTTAGGGAGAGAGAATTAAATTATATATCAATAGCACTAAAAATGGGCGTATGGTAAGAATCCAGTAAGTCTTATGAGTTCTGCAAGTTATAGCTCTGACTGCTCTGTGATTTATGATTGCTTTTGATTTGATTATTGTGGTTGCCAGTATTTAGTAGACCAAGCATACCAATAGTATGTATTATGGAAAGAAAAAAAGATGAAGATTCAGATCTTTTAATCCTGTTCTGAGTTTAAATTTGAACATCTGTGAAATGATAATGTTGACCTTACAACAGTGTTGTAAGATCTCAGAGAATTAAATATTGTGCTCATTAATTTTATGTGTCAATTTGGTTATGCTAAGGACTGTCTAGATAACTGATAAAAACTTTATTTCTCAGTGTATCTGTCAGAGTGATTCTAAAGACATTAGCATTTGAATCAGTAGACTGAATAAAGAAGATCCCACTCATCAGTGGGGTTGAATATCATTCAGTTCAATGAGGGCCCAAGAGAGCAAAATGTTGAGAAAGGGAGAATTCATTCTTTCTCCCTCTTTCTCCTGAAATATTCAAAGTGTCCTTCCCTGGGACATCAGAACTCCTATTACTCAGGCCTTACGACATGGGAACTCAGACTAGCTTCCCTATTCCCCCCCTTACTATGCTTCCATATGCCAGGCCTTAGAATTTGGATGGAATTATACCTCTCACTTTCCTTGTTTTCTAGCATATAGTTGGCATATCACAGGATTTCCTCTTCCTTTATTTATTTATTTTTTTTGGTACCAGCGATTGAACTCAGGGGTTCTCTACCCCTGAGCCACATCCTAGCCCTATTTTGTGTTTATTTAGAGACATGGTCTCATTGAGTTACTTAGCGCCTCAACATCGCTGAGTCTCAGCCTCCCAAAGTGCAGGGATCACAGGACTTCTTGACCTCATGATCCATGAGTCAATTCTCATAATACATTTTCTTTTATTTATTGGTGCATATCTCACTGATTCTGTTTCTTTGAAGAACCTTCACTAATACATCTATGGAAGAAACTTGCCTCATTCAAATAATGGCCATGTATGAAACTCTCACAGGGAATATTATATTCACTGGTAAAAAACTGAAAGATTTTCCTGTAAGACCTGAATCCAATCGAGGATATACACTCTCATGACTTCTATTCAGCTTGGTACCTGTAAAGATTAGATAAGAAAAAGAAAATAAAAGCATTCAAATCAGAAATCACAAAGTAAAGTTATCATAGATGGCTTGATATTATATGTAGAAGACCTAAAAGACAACACTACACACACAAACACACACATGCACACATTGTTAGAATAAACAAATTGTAGTAATTTAAGGGATATATAATAAAAATTCAAAGCATAGCTGCATTATATACATTCACAATAAGTGATCTGAAAAAGATATCAATAAAACACTTCCACTTATTAGCATCAAAGGGAATAAATTAATTAAGAATAAACCACCAAGGAGGCAAAAGAGTTAAACACTGAAAACCATGGATCACTTTCTTCCCATATTTTTATTGATACATCATAACTGTTCACAATGGTGTTACAATTTGTTGTTACATTTTCATAACTCAGTTTTGAGGAAAATGGAAATAAACTCAATAAATATAGATACCCCATGTTCATGGATTAGAAGGACTAATCATATAAAAATATACAAATTGCCCAAAGCAATATATAAATTCAATGCAATCTCTAACCAAATGCCAATGATAATTTTTACATAAATAGAAAAACAAAAGAAAAAAATTTATGAATCCATAAAAGATCCGGACTACCCAAAGTAGTTTTGAGCAATAAGAAATAAGTGAAACACATCACAATTTCTGATTTTAAAATAAATTACAAAAGCCACAGCAATCAAAAGAGTATGGCAATGGGATAAAAACAGAAAATAGACCCATAGAATGGAAGAGAAAGTCCCCAAATAAACTTGCTCATGTACAATCAACTGGTCATTGACAAATGTGCCAATTTTGTAAAGGGAAAAGAGACTCTCCAATAAAGGTTATTAGAAAAACTGCATATCCAGATGAAAAAATGAAATTGTACTCTTATCTTCTATCATACTCTCTCTCTCTCTCTTTCTCACATACACACACAGAGACACACACAATTCAAAATAGAAGATTGAAACATAAGACCCCCAAACCCTATAAATCCCAAAAGAAAACATAGGGAAATTTTTCTTGACATTGCTCTTGGCACTGCTTTCTTGAACATGACATTGAAATCACAGTTAACAAAAGCTAAATTAGAAATGTAGGACCACAACAAAATCAAATGCTTCTGTACAGGAAAATAAATAACAGAATGAAAAGTCAATTTACATGATTAGAGAAAATACTTGCAAACCACAGGTCTGAGGTATTAATCTTATATATAATTTCTACAACTGTATAACTAAGAAAAAATAATTTTCAATATCCTAATGAAAAAATGGAAAATGGTGAAAGGAACTCAACAGATGTGTCTTCAAAGAAGATGTACAAATGATCAATAAGTAAATAAAAAGGTACTCAACATCACGAATCATTTGGAAAATGCAAACCAAAATCACAACGAGATGTCATCTCACTCATGTTAGGTTTTCTGAAAAAATAACAATTGAAACCATGCATTCCTGTAATCCCAGAAACTCTAAAGGCTGAGGCAGGAGGATTGCAAATTCAAGGCCAGTGTCAACACCCTAAACAACTTAGTGGGACCTTGTCTCAAAATAAAAAATGAAAAGGACTGGAGATGTAGCTCAGTGACAAAGCACCCTTAGGTTCAATCCTAGAACCAAATAAAAAAAGAAAAAAAATTTAAAAATTATAAATACAACTATACATGATCAAGGAATCATTCTTCTAGATATATGTCCAAAAGGAATGAAATGAGAATTTTAAAGAAATATCTTAACTTTATGTTCACTTCAGCTTTACTCACAATGTTGGAAAGATAATCAAAAGTCCATTGATGGGTAAATAGATAAAGAAAATATACTAAGAATACATGATGAAATATTATTCAGGCTTAAGAAAAGAAGGAAATTCTGTCATTTATCACACCATGCATATAATCTGGAGGTCACTGTGTTAGGTAAAATAAGTCAGTCACAGAACAAATACTATGTAATACCACTTAAATGAGGAATTTAAAATATCCAGTCTCATAGACACAATGAATAGAATGGGGGTTATCCAGGGCTGGGCATGGAGGGATTGGAAGGTATTTGTCAAAGTGTGTAAAGTTTCATTGTTTCAAGATAAATAATTTCTAGAGACCTACTGCATAGCACAGTACCAAGAATTAACAATCCTGTATTGCATAGCTTAAAATGGGATGAGAAGGTTTATCTTATACTAAGTTATCTTATTTCACACATACATATGCACTGTCAAACATGCAGATAACAGTAATAAATAAAGAGGATGGGAGGAAGCTTTTATAAGTGATTCATATATTTATGGAATTTATTATAGTAATAGTTTCATGGTGTATATGTCCCCAAACTCATCAAACTGTATATATTAAATATATATAGATTTGATATGTCAATCACTCCTCAATAAAGTGGTTGAGAACCAAACCAGATTATTGATAGACATAAATGATTTTTTATATATAAAGTAAATAGCCTGGAGCCTGTCACAGTGTATGCACATACTTTTTACAACATAATTTTTATAGTCATATTCATATTATTTGTGATTATATAAAAAATTAAGCACATGGTTGTAAATACTTCATATTTACCAGATTTGGGGGCTTGCCTTTCCCTCTGTAATGTTTTATGTTCATCTCTTTCATTTCTGTGGATGCTTAATGGGCATAATAGCTAGACAGTAACACAAACAGACTTCAGAATATATCCTTGATGTATATTTCATTTTTTGAAATGGGAGAGGGAAAAGAAAAATTCTTTATTCTATTGTCTTCTGTCTGTCTACTTCTATCTAGAGTCAAATGCTATTCTTTTAGAGAACAAAATATATCTTTGACATGATTGTCCAAAACAAATAGTTTTCCTTGAACATTAATTGGAAGTGTTGGTGGCAAGAAAATTCCAACATCAAAATGGCCTACAGAAACGTTTCCTTTTTTTTCTGTTCAACTCTCAAGAATATAGCCAGTTTGATGCATTTGTTAGAGTTTTTAAGAAACTTTGTAAAAAGTAGGCCATCTTGTTTTTCTGACACAGGATATAGCTGCTGAACAACATTTCATGGGTAGAATACAAGTCAATAAGCATTAAATGAGCATTTGCTTTGGATTAAGTACAATGTTAACTCTGTAAACACAAAGATCATGCAGTTCATTTGCAGAAGAAGTTTGATTTTAATAGAAAAGACTTGTATGAACAAATAGAAACAATAGGAAAAATGAGCTAAAATATAAATGAATTAATAACAGAATAAACAGATCATAATTCTACCTAGGGATAGGCAGTCTCTTTCCAAAGATAGTGACTGGTAAACAGGACTTCGGTTCCTGGCATGTTTTAAGTATACAAGATGGGAGAAGGATGTCAAATGGATAAAGATTTTTATGCAACTAAGTTTCAGAAGCATAAAGTAACCTCGTAGCTTTAGGCAACTATAATTATTCTTTATTGTCCAACCTTCGATTGCTAGGAGGAGAAGAGAAAATAGAAAATACAGACTAAAATAAGAATCAAAAACCTGTACAAAGAGTGTTTTCCCTTAAGCCATGACTAGTAGTATGGACCATTATTGTGTTGATGCCTGAAAGCCAAAAAAATTTTAGCAAAACTGCAACATTCTCAACATGGTTTCATTGGTGTTCAAATTTTGTTGTTTTGTTTCCAATGCATAATAGAACTGCAGCTTTTGACAGATTTCCTCATAACTTTCTGTATAGCTTATCAGAAAACTATTCTTGGCTGCCTCTAATACCGTGCTTAACAGGGCAAACCAAACTTTCCCAAGTAGAAGCAGTTATAGGACATGGTTAAAAGCAGTCACACTACTTAGGTTTTGTCATAGACAGATTAATTAACCTCTCTAAATCTTAAATTGGGATTTTTCATGATAATTGTTATCTCCTCCTCTTCCATGCTTAGATCCCTCTCATCCCTCAGGTCTCACATTCTCAGAGAAGCCTTTTTGACCTTTGTAGCTAATTATTCTCTGTCCCTCACCAGAGCTGGATTCACGGGCATGTGACTAGTGTAGTTACACAGGGCCATTCACTCAGAAGGGTCCTGTGTTTAGGGTTCAATGTTAAGTTGATTTCCTGGAATTTTCAACAATTTTATCTATAAATCTGTGTTTTATAGGTGAAGTTTAAGTGAATGGTGGACACTTGGAGCTTTGGTTCATATGTAATATAAATTTATATCATCTCCCAGGAATGAGTTCTTGTACCTCTTGCCCTGCCTCCTAGTTTCCTAAGCTCATTCAGCTGCCCTCTCTTCTTCCACACATAGCTACCCTTCTTGCTGGCAGAAACATGGATAGAGCATGAAGGGTCATAGTTGGTCACACCTGAACCCTGACTGGGGCATAATAGAGGCTCTCTCTAACTAGGCTGATAGAGTGTGTGGCTCTTGACTGACCTTGGGCTGCATCTCAGCAGAGGAGTATTTTGCCTCTCCTAATTCAGATGTCATGTGTTTCCTTGTGAATAGGTTAAAGACCTTAGGGTTGTCCAATTTGTTGGGTTACAGTGGTAAGCCTGCAGGATAAGGGACACCTTACTTCACTCCCAAGACCCCAGCCCTGGCCAGCACACAGCAGTTCACTTCATTAGCTGATGTAGGACCTACATTTTTGCTCAACATGATATCCCATCACTAAGTTCAGATCCTCTTGGCACATTGTTGCTCCTAAAGTGCATTTGCTGCATGAGTTTGTAATTAATGTAATAAAACAAAGTGATAGGAATAAATGAAGTGGGCGGAGGAGCATTATTTTAAGTTGTGAAAGCATCTTGGTCTCTTTGTTCTTCAGAGTCTCTTTATTCCTTTTCTTTCAATCCCTTTTTAAATTCTTGTGATGCCTTTCAGGTCTCTGTGGGTATTTATTTCTTTGTTCTTCTTGGAGTTCCTTTCTTCTAAAGAGCCCTCCTGGTAGCTCTGAAAAGTCTAGAGAGGATATTCATTCTCTGGGCTTGCAATGTAGCCTTGGGTAAAACTGCATAGAGCCCCAAAGGAAAGTAAAAGGCCAACTGAACATGAGACATGATGTCATCTTCCCTTTATGTTTACCATCTCTGCATTTTCAAGTTCACACTAAATTGCTTAAATTTGTACTTCTGTTCAAAAACTTGAAATATCCTTTCATATCTATTTAGAAGACATTCTAGAAGAAGTGTGATCCTGTTTTATAGATCTTTAATCTATTACAATTTGAGTGACTTCTTCTTTAAGATAATGAATATGAAATGATTGAACACAAGTTTGATGAGAGAAAGCATGTATTTAAAATGAGTAAAGAAATAACAACCGATTCTAAATTGAAAAGCTTACAAATACTGCAAGATCCAAATGAACAGCATATTTTTAAATTAATTAATTTCTTGGAACACTTTGATGGTAACTTTTGTTCCCTAACTTATTTGACTGCTGAGCTAGCTTTGTGTAGCTATGAATAAAATACCTGACAAGAGCAACTTAGAAGAGGGAAAGTTTATTTTGGCTCATAGTTTTGGAGATTTAGTCCATGGTGGGCTTATTCTATTGTTCTATGTCCAAGGTGAGGCAAAACATCATGGCAGAAGGGCTTGGTGGAGGAGAGCTGCTTCATTCATGACAGCAGAGAAGCAGACAGTGAAAAGGTGAAAAGTGCTACAGAGAAAATGAACCTTTCCAAGGCACATCCCCAGTGAACCTTCTTTTCCAGCTATGTCCCACCTGCCTGTACTATCACCTGGTGAATCTATTCAAACTCGGATGGAATGATTAGTTTACAACTCTCACAATCCCATTGTAGTTAGGAGATATCCAAACTATAACAACTGCATAATCATTTTTATGTTGTTATTAGTGCATTATAGTTATGCATAATAGTGGAGATCATTGTTACATATTCATACATGTATATAATATAATTTGCTCCAATTCATTCCCAGTATTCTCCTTTCTCTCCCCCTGGTCACTTTCCTCTACTCTGGTGGTCTTCCTTCTATTTATTTACTTTTTTAATTAGTGCATTATAATTATACATAAAAGTGGAATTGACTGTGATATATTCATACATGTGCATAGCATAATTATTGACTACATACTCTCATGATGATTTTGGATTGTAATGTTTTATAGAGTGAATAGAAAGTAAATTTTAGTCTTTTCACTTGCAAGTTTGATAGTTTGTTTTTTAATTATTTTTTTAATTGCCAAGTATGTTCTTCATGAGTTTAAAAATTGTGATTTGAACAGGTCTCAATGAAAAGTAAATATTTTCTTTAAAAAGTTACATATATTTATGGTTTGAAGATTATTCCATAGATGAGTTTTACATTTCAAATCCTTTATTCTCCTTCTTCCATAGTCAATCTGGTACTGGGGGCCCAAAGGACATTTTTGTATGAAGATACTACCTATCTGTGTGTTGCTATGGGGTAGATAGGCATTCCTTTGGAAGTCATTCCTACTTTGAAACAGCCAGCTAGATTTATGTATAAATATATCCTGCTAAATCCACATAGTTCTGGTAAAGTTTAATTTTAGCTAGATACAAAAATTGTTCCCAGAATCCCTCAAGTCTGAGTAATGCACTTGGGGAGTGAGATATAGAAGGAGTTGGGAAGGGGAAAAAAATGCCCTTTGTCAATTGAGGTTAAAATGTCTTATATAGATTTTATGAGATTAGGACCATTGACTATAGTTATGGGCCTTCTGTGATAATATGCCATTCAGGAGATCTTCCTTCCTGTTTTTACAAATATCTCCTCTTCCTAAACAAATTATCCTTAGCAAACATCCTTTAGTCAAGACAACCTTCCACATCAGTGAGATAATATGCTATTAAGGACAGTCTAGGGATACAAAATTTTTGGCATATTGACCTTCAGAGATGGAGTCTTATATCAATGTGCTGATCTATATCTTAAACAGTACTAGATTCTAGACTAATCTAAAATGAATATAGTAATAGAAAGTATTATTTTACCTCTCACAGTAAGGATGGACTGCATACTATGCAATAGTATGATATTGAAGGCCCACAAGCTGAGATTAATTGGTTGTTATAACATCCCCTGAGGATGTCTGATGTCTGTCTTTAGTTCCATTATACAAGCAAAAATGCTTAAAAAAAAAAAAGAGTTAAGTATAGTGCCCCAAGTTCAATGTGGTAGAACTGGCATTTTCAGTATAGAAATTTGATTTGGCACTTTTGGTCATTATATTCTACTGCTTTTTTGTTTCTCTCTCAATTTATCATAAATTAATATACATATTTCTTCTCTATGAAATAGGAAAAACAACCTAAGTTTTGATATGAGACCAAGTTCATTAATTTTCCCTTTGAATATTATTACTTGAGTGAACTAGTTACAGTGTAGTTGTTAGTTTTGTTTACGTTTTTGTTTCCCATCTGTGGAAAAACTCTTTTCACATACCTATATGATACTACCTTTTTTTGAAGAATGACTGAGCTAATAGTGTATAAAGTAACTTTTAGTTCACTGAGCAAGTGATGCTTCTGAACTTCAGATATTTTACATAGTAGATATTTGAAGTTGGGTAATTCCATATTCCTTATGTGCACAATGAAGTTACATCATTTACTTCCACTGAAGAGAGGGCACAGTAGGAAAAAAAAAGAAGTAAAAATAGTGTTAGTTTTAAAGAAATGTAAACAATGTGTTTGTTACTGATTACTTCTATTCTAATTCATAGAAATGATTACCATATTAAATTGATAAATTTATCAATTATGACTATTAACTGTATGTTAGGTATTGACCAAAATATCTGACCAGAACAACTTAAGGGAGGAAAAAAAAATACGTTGGATTTATGTTTTCAGAGGTTCAGCCCATGATCAGCCAGCTCCATTGCTCTGGGTCCAACTTGGAGCAGAACATCACAGTCGAAGTGTATGGTAGAGGAAAGCTGCTCAGCTCATGGCTAATGAGAAGCAGAGAGAGAGAGAGCATGCAGGGAGTCAGGTATAAAACATACAATCCCCAAAGCACACCCCCAATGATACCCACTGTCTTCAGCCATGTATGCTCCACCTGCCTACAGTTGTCACCCAGTAATTTGTTCAAATTTTTAATCCACAAAATGGATTAATCCACCAGTTAGATAATGGCTTTTGTAATCTAATCATTTCACCTGCTGCTTTAACACAGTTACTTTTGGGAGACATCTTATATCCAAACCACAGCAGAGTATATGAGCAGAAGGTATTTGAATAATCAGAGAAGATTTGTGCCTGTGCCTGTCTCTGAGGAGGGGAAGGAGACAGGAAGAGATTTGTTCGATCAATCAAAACAAATTTATGGTTGTGTAAGTTTTCCTGGTTTTGATATTCTGTTCCCATAGATGGTGACCACATATCCTAGCAAAATACTTAAATCACTTTAATTTCATTTTCCTACAAAGACAGAATCTGCCTGAATTTCAGTAATCAAATTTTAAAGAGTAGAAAGTAAAAGATAATAATACACACTTGTTTACACATTGATGTAACTGCATTTCAAACATATTCTGCAGTTACCTCCTTCTTTATTTATGAAAAAGATGACATTTTCTTCACTGTTGCTTTAAAAATGAAGACTGTCTATATTGACAGAGGAGTCAATCCTTACATAACACACTTGAAGTGCATTATATTAATCAACTTGCATGTCTTTACAGATCTCATTTATTCAATTTGCACGTCTTCCCGGGATCTCAATTTACTATGGACAAAATGTCTCACCATCCACTTTAATTTGGACTGAGCCCCAGGATAACTGTAAGAGAAGGCAGACAGGAAGAAAGGTAGACATGGTTTGTTATATGGAGAGAGGAAGCAAAATGGCCTCTCACATCCTTAGATGTTTCCAACTAAGGACATGACATTTGCAGAAGAGTTTAAAAAGAAAAACAAAAACAAACAAACAAACAAATGAAACTGCAAGTCACCTTTTCCATTTATTTAACATTGGTATATTCATGAGTGTTTATATGAAAAGTGAGGATAAGTCACACTAGGGAACAGTGATTTGCTATGGATGATTATCAGAAAGGAATAATGAGGAAGTTTCTAAAATGCCAAGGTACACAAGATATTGTTATGGTAACATTAATGAGCTAGGGGAGAAGTACCCTTCAAGAAGCCACATTGCCAAGTGTGGTGACATTTTACCACAGTCAAGTTTGAAGAAACTTGCCACAGTTTCTTCAACTCCTTCTGATGCTGAACTCCACTGTAAGATCAGAAGGGCAAAGGACAAGAGCCAAAGTTCATTGTTCTTAGGAATTAAAGTTTTCCCTAGTGTAGCTTATGGATGTCTAATTGCTGCTGCCAATAATGTGTGGCCTTCTTATTTGATCTTTAGTCAGTCAAGCTCCCCATTAAAGGATTTGAGGTCTGTTAAAGCAGTTTTCAAACAACTAAAGGGTCTTTATGATAAAGTACCTTTCTCAGGTCTAATACGGTCTGATTTTCTTTCTACTGTTCTGGAGTGTGTAGTCCAAATTAGTTTTGGTTTAGATCTTTTGTTGTTGTTGTTGTTGTTGTTCCCTCCTGACAATTTCCTATCTTTCATTTGGTCATTCACTCTTAGATCATCTTTCCCTGACATCCAACACTAGCAGACTACCATCAGACCAGTGTATTCGCTCAGATCCTCCTTCTTATGGTCCCACAAAATAAGTGTGTATATCTCTTTTCTTTTTTAAGGATTTACTTTTTCTAAAATATTAAATCCTGATTCCTAAGGAAAAAGCAAAGGATACTGGCAAAAATTTGAGGCAGTGGCAAAATTTTTGGAATTATATGAAGTTATCACAGTTTAGGTCCTTAGACTGATTTCTAACTGTCCTCTGAAATGATAAATGAACCTTTCTTTTCAGTCATATTCTTTATTTTATCCCCTGTGCTTTTGTCCAGCTGCATATTTCTTTCTCTGACAATCTCAATACTCTGACACACGTTTTTACAGCCTTTAAAATGAATACATCCCGTGGAAGCATACAGCACAGCATGGAGGAAGTTGCTTCCTTATTCAAAAAGTTAATTTGCATAACTGTGCACTGCAGCTGGGGTTAGATTTCTTTCACCATTCATTCTATCTGAAAACGAATGAATGAATGATTCTTGCCTCCACCCCCTAACACAGCTTTTCTCAGAATCTGGGTCCAAGTCAAGAAGACTTTTAGGATCCTCAAGTTGGTGACTTAGTACTTAAGCAGTTGGTCATTGCTGGCACCTGGTGTCCAAGTCCTTTTCTATCTAGTAACAGGTCCCTGCCTCGTTTCTCCCGTACCTTTTAAAATATTACCCTCTATGTTAGAACTATCCCTAGATACACATGCCACACAGCATTTCACCCGTGGCATAGGAAGTGAACACCCTACTTGGAGGATTTGGAATCCTCCTTGGCTACTTCCTATATCTCATTTCACTGCTTATACAAAGTGTAGACTTCTCTGTAAATGTGACTTCATTCCAAATTTAGACATTTTGTCATAGAGAAAGGTGAATTTTGATACACATCAAGATCTCTGGTCCTTTAAGGATCTATATTTTAGGATCCTTCAACAGTGTCACTAGTTGGTCTTCATCTGTACCAGTCCCTCATAGATTACCTCCTAGGTATATCTGTGTCCACAGGTTCAGCTTCATCTCAGTGTCTGAAAAAAACAGACCAAGAATAATAACAATTTATTTTTTAAAAAAAATATTACTTTTGTGGGCCATTGTATGAATGTGTTTATAGCAAATCTTTGAATTCCTCTTAGATGAGAAAATGCAGTCTCAAAGTTTAATTAATCTAGCCAAGATGTCAAGGCTATTAAGTGACAAAGAGTCAGTTTTCAAAATGGAAGTCTTTCTAATGTCTCCAAGCTGTGTTAAAAATGCTTGCTTATTGCAAAGCATTCTTGAAGAAGAGACCTGTGTTTTTGACTCCAAACAGCCTGGGAGAAAAGAAGTCACTACTGAATGCCCAGCAACTAATGTAGTGCCTGAGACATTGCAGATGCTCAAATATTTAGTAAACTACGTGGTAGTCTAATATTAAAATAGAATGGAAACAAATTTTGGAAACTTCCAATCTCCCAGTATTGTGTTAATCCCTAAATAATCAAGCACTGTCTGAAAACCAGTGGCCTGGCTCCTACAAAAAAGCTTGTTAGAAATGCCAGATTTCAGACCTCACCCTAGAGCCAGAGGGGCAACATCTGGATTTTAACAAGATCTCTCAGATAATTTGTATGCAAATTGATGTTCCAGAAGCTTTGGTCTAATCTTGGTCAGAGTTCACTGAAGCAGAATGGCTTTGAATATCTCTCCTCTGGATAATGGACTACCTGCTGATTTTCTGCTGATTGAGTACCCTCCCTCAGTTAAAGACATTGCTGTTCATGACTAGTACCCAGTTACAGCCCTTTATAAATAAAAGTATACATAGAGAAGGTAGAGTTGTCTTTCTTTAGGAGAAAGCGAGAGTTCTATGCTTTTTGTGGTTTAGCCAAGGAACTCATCTGCAGTCTTCTCCCCTAATGGTATTAGAGAAATATATCTTGGCAAAGGGCAAATGCAATCTCAAGGAGTGTTTCATTTGCACACATCTTACTGACTCTTCCCCCACCAGCAACAAAACAGTATAATCACAAACATGTGAGTAATTATTATGTGTTAGAAGAGAAAAAAATTGTGGGGAAAATTAAGAATTTTAAAAAATTCTTTGTGCAGTCTCAGGTTGTTAGCTTTCCCGTGTTTTATTATTTGTATTATCTTATTAACTTTTCAGCTTAGAGATCCCTCTTTTAAAAACTACATTATAAAATAAAACAAGCAGCCAATAAATCTAATATTCTCCCATATACATGGCAACTTTCCCTTGCATCTTTATTTATATGATCTGAGCAATATAGAGAACATTGATAAGAATGTGTTTCTTCAAGGAACTTGTCCCTTTGTTAGTTTTCAAACTGCAAAGCACATAAGGCTACACGAAATGATTACTTAAGTTGTGTTCAGTGCTATTAGAGGAAAAAAAAGTACCAGTAATCTCATTTGAAATTATCAAGAGAACCCACTAAACTGTGGTGACCTTGAGTTGAAACAAAAGTGGAGAATTTTTTCTACAACAATGCCTAATTGATAATATCTATTTCTGATCTCCAAAATAATATTGCTAGATCTAAAAATGTGAATTCTGTTCTAACTACAATGCTTAAAAATATTATGGATGAACTAGAATTCTTTCAATTATGAAGAATCAGGATAATAAAGAGAAATTTAAGGAATGATGGAAGGAACTGGGCATATTTCAAGTAGAGACAAGCATTCAGGGAGAGATGAATATCCAACATCTAGCATGGAAAGAGAGATTAGAGATCCTATGAGTAGCCTCATGTTATACACAGTCTAGTTGAAAGGAATTTGTCTGCAAAAGAACTACCTGAGCAATATTCTTACTACAATTAGAGACTAAAAAACAATAGCATCTTGGTGCTCCTGGAGGAGTGGTGGTTAAGAAATAAGTCTCATTCATCTCAATATCCAGACCTTGCTGTTCAGTTAAGGAACAAGAACTGTTTTAATACAAACCTGTTATTTTTTGCCTCACTAGATTTGTATTTGGCTCTCTAGTATCAATTTCTCCCTCTAATCTCAGACAACTCATTCTAAAACTGAACTAATAAACTCAGGTACTGTAGTATTTCAACCCCTTGTCCATACATGTACACTCTTTCTCAAGTTCAATAATTATATTACTCTATCATGATTGTTGTAATGTCTGTGTCCAGTCTCTACTTATTTTCTTTAAATCAACTTTTTTTTTTCTTCCCTTTCGTACCAGGGATTGAACTCAGGGAGCAACATCCCCATCCCATTTTATTTTATTTTATTTTATTTTATTTTATTTTATTTTATTATTTTGACACAGGGTCTCACTAAGTTGCTGAGGCTGGCTTTGAACTTGTAATCCTCCTGCCTCAGCCACCAGAGCCACTAGGATTACAGGTATGTGCCACCACGCATTGCTCAATTTCTTTTGAATGGAGATAAGTATCTCAAATAGAAATCTTACATCACTACATAGGAGAAATTGACAAGTATTAAGAGAGTGTCTAACACATTAATGTAAAACTGAGACTTTTTAAATTAATATAATTAGAATATGTGAAGAAGAATAGAAAAGGAAATAACTTTCTCAGCAATTCAATGGCATTAGGTTTTATTATTGGTTTAGTATCTAACTGTTTTTTTGAGTATTACTTATAATTTCCTATGAAATGTTGTATGTCTTAAGATAGTATATTCTTGATACCCATTGAACTGAAATCTTTAGATGGGTATCTAGTTCTAAAAGCACTAGACTTTACACTCTGAAGCTTTCCCCTTTAACACCAAACCCCTCTGACTGAACAAAGGCAGGCCTTTGTTCTACACCCTGTGCTGTGCTGTTTCACTTGAACTAATGACTCTTAACTCCTTCATCCCTTCTGTTATGAGAACTTTTGACCCATTAACTTATTTGGGTGACAGCTTTTATTTCCCACATTCCACAACACCTCATTCCACTTAAATAACACTATCGATGACAAAATCCTGAGATTCTGTTTTCAATACTTGTCTGCTTTCTCTAGACACATCTGACTAATCTTACGGGTAATAAAATGATTGGGTGAGGGTGGTGGTAGAGGTGAATCTGCCCTGTACAGTCCAGGAACAGAGCCATCATTTAAAATGTAAATTCCATTCCCACATGAGCCTGGCTTTTCAAGTCACGTGCTGTGTATGAGAAAAAGGCAAAATGATTAATGGTAGGATCTCACATGCAGAAGAGGATCGATTCTTTGTGCTGAACATTCTGGTGATAAATTCTAAATCTGACATGTGTCTGTGATTTTTACGCCATTAAAGTTGGCATTCTTCAACTTCTGGGAGCTGTGTGATATTACAAAGAACATAGGCCTTTAAATCTGACGAGCTTCAATATGTGTCTAAACTCTCTACTAATTAACTTTGAGGCTCTGGGCTAGTCTTTGAACCATTTAGAGCTTTATTTGCTGTCTCAGAATACTGAAGCAAAAATGTCTTCTTGCATGGTCAAGAGCCATCTTAAAATATGTTCCAGTGCCCTTCAAGTGAATTGAGCTTAAGGCATGTAGAGAGATACTGTGTAGTCTCAAACCTGCATATCTAAGACACAGAGACTAATGCAAAAAGATCTTGATAGTATTGGCAAATACTAGATACCTCACACCATGGGCATAGGAAATAAATAACTTTAAGGAAGTAACCCCATGTGAAACGTTAGGTCAATTTTCATCTATTTTGAAACATCAAAACAAGTAGGCTTATCAAAAAGACTGGTTTTTTTTTTCTTTTCTTTTACTGAATACTACTATTTACATAACCTACATAAGCATTATTTTCATATCTTCCAAATGAGGAGTCATTATTTTTCTTTCATATTTTCATGACTTTACCTTTCTTGGTCTTATTTAGCAATATATAATTCTCAAGAAAACAATGTGTAAGAACACAAACATCCTATGAATTAAATAATTTTTGAAAAAGTTTACATGCATACATTCACTTCAATTCACACACACACCACACACTCACATACACAACATTCAAGAATGCTCTGAAAGTGAAGAAAAATGAATGTGTTTTTAAGTTACTGCTTAGTAGTTTAGAAAATTGGATTTAAGATGGGTTTAAACAAGGCCATAAAGACCTTTCAACCCCTTTTTTTTTGCTTTGTATTGTTTCATTTTTTAAAAAATAATCATTTTCAAGGCTCAACAATATACCCTAGACAGATATCTACATGTTTGACATAATGAAACAACGTAATTACTCTGTTGTAACAATTCCCAGTGTAATAATAAGCCAAATCACTTCTTATTCACTACAAATACCTGTGTCAGAAGAGGAAAGAGAATTACATAGACTGGAGTTATTTCCCACTCCTCAGACCTCCATATCTCGGTGTCTTTTTTCATAGCTTAAGCTATAAATTGAATGGCATAATTTGATGATGGACATAGAACTGTGTATTAGTTTTTATTTTGACAAAATCATTAAACATCACATGGGTTGAAAAATGAATCACGAGGCCCTAAGCCTGCCTTAGAAGATTGCACTTCATAAACTGAATTGCTCACATGGGCAACATTTGGGTGGAAGTTATAGATTTTCTAGCATATCTCTGATAGATAGGACTAATATAACTTCAATAAAAACTTTGGATATGTCAATATAAAATTTCTCCTACCATTGAAAGATGTAAGATACTCCAGCTAATAAATCGGATGACAACTTATTCCTTGAGGTATACTAACGTACATATTGGGTTACAACAAGCAACAAAATCATTGAGGCAATAAAACTCAGTCACAGAGGGGCCATTGGAGGTTTCTCTCCTTTGCCAGAGCCTAGCACGATGGCAGCAGATACGAAATATCCCCAGAATGTTAATTTACACTAATCCATTCAGTTCTATGTGACGATTCAGAATTATGTATAAACTGTACCTAAATATCATATATACTTATGACACTTCATATGAATTGTACCACATGAAATAGTAACAAGCCACAAATCTTCTATGGGCTACTAATTGTGAAACATGATAGTTTGAATTTAATGTAACAATTTGTGCATAGTACATGAGATCAATACCCAAATATCTGGTTCATAGTAGGAGTGGTATCAGGAAGGGGTTGTTTGGGGAGGGGCTAATCAAATTAAGCCTGAAGTGCTAGGTAGACAGAAACAAACCTAAAAAAATTTATCTATTTGTCAACAATTTTATAGTTGCTTATGAGTTTTCAGACCTCATTATCATTATTTAAAAATTGAGGGTAGTAATGAATATCTATGAGGGAGACTATGAAGGCTAACTTTTGAAGCAAGTAGCATCATCCTTGGCAGCTAAAAGATGTTGGTTTCCTTGCCTTACCCTTGAGGCCACTTTTCATCTTCATGACATATGCTACTCTGGATAGAATGCCTTACCTGTGATCCATTGCTTTCCTTTCCGTTTCATTTATTTCTGGAGCATAAATCACTCCCTTTTCCCTTTGTGTTGGTCATTGGTGACTCAAGTGATTTTAAAGGCTGGCAAGTCCAAAATCTGTAGTTCAAGTTCACAGACAAGCTATTGTTAGGATTCCCTCTAGTTCAGAGAAGATCAGTCTTTTGTTATGTCAGGACTTAAACTGATTGGATGAGGCCCACCCATATGGAAGACAATCAGCTTTCCTCAAAGTTTGGCCATTGAAATGTTAATATCATTCAAAAACACTCCCATAGTAATATTCAGAAAAAATGTTGGACCACACATCTGGGTACAGAAGCCCAGTCAAGTTGCCACATAGAATTAACCATCACACTCTTTTAATCAACATTCTTCTTTTTCTGTCCAGAGTCCACCTGTATAATAACTGAAATTTCTGAAATTTACACTTAATAAGTTATATTAATTATTGTACCTCAAGTCATAAAATGGTCAGTTCATATTTTTAATACAAATGACTATAAAATGTATTTAATAGAAATGAGGTAGTTTTTATTTTAATCTTTGTAAGCACTAATAGTCAAATTGATTTTCAAAGGTTCAGATTAACATTATATCATGTATCTTAGAAGGTTTTAAAATATCAGTTTTATTATAAATTAGAAGGGTTTTTAATAATTTTCTAATTATTTGGCAGTAAGTTACGTATTTAATCTAGAATTTAGTATGTGTCCTTAGAAAACAGTGCCCGCTTAAAAGCGATTGCAGCATCATAAAACTTAATGTGGGGCTGGGATTGTGGCTCAGTGGTAGAGCACTTGCCTCGCATGTGTGAGGCACTGCGTTTGATCCTCAGCACCACATACAAATAAATGAATAAATAAAGGTCCATAAACAAATAAAAAAACTATAAATAAAAAAACAACATGTATTTTCGATATGCTAGATCTTTTATGATAGCAAATTTACCAATTCATTGCATCAATTTAAAAATTAGTTTTAATATGCTGCTTGAAACGTAAATAAATAACATTTTACATTTGTTCTTTTGCATTTTACATGTCATCTATCCTCCTAATCTATTTGAAATTTGAAGATATTAATAATTGTTAGGGACCTTATGGAGGTTAGCCTTTGAAACAAGTGGTAAAATGATTTTAATCTAAAATGCTTTGTCCTTATTTCCTCAAATCATTATATATTTCATCTTGCAGAAATTTTTCTTTTCTTCCTCTTCATTTATGGCTTTTTCTCTAGATTTGTGTGAAAATCCAAATTTTACGAGATGCTCGTAAGTTACAGGTATTATGACAATCTTGATCAGTGGAGGAGCTCTAACTTTTCTGAATTTGAAGAAACTATAGTGTTTTCTACCTGTCCTTCATCATAGTCCCCAAATAAACACAACTCTCTGCTCCTTCAGAAACTGAGCACATGGATGTTATTATCTTAATGACTACTCCTTCCTTTTCTAAAGACAGTGATCAAATGGGTTTATCACTGTTGATGGTGTAAGGTACAGTCTAAAGATGCTCATATGATATAGAAGATGAACAGTAACCATCTGATCTCAAAAGCAATCTTGGAATGCAATCAGGATTCAAGATAAGAGACTTAAATGGGTTTTTCTTTTTATTTTTTTTTTTCCTAACAGCTACCATAGGCACTTGCTTTTCACAATTTGGGCTGCATCCTTCCATGAGAAGGGGAAGAAAAATCCTAACCTCAATTAGATTTTACCTTGGGGAAAGCCTTTGGTTGAGTTACTGTCAGTCATGTCTTGCTTGGCAACAAAGTCACTAATAAAGTAACTTCCTCATCTATTGCATCTATTACTTTGCCTCACTTACAGTTTGGCAGTCTCTCTCAAAAATTTTAAGTTCAGTTTAAAAACTGTAAGTTGTGCTTAATGTTTCAGGAATTAAAAGGTGATTAGGAGGTCAAAATATTCTCAAATATCTCAAACCAGAATTGAAGAGAGAAGATTTCAAAGTCCTCTGGGATTCTAACATTTTGGGGAAGAGATGAAATGAAACCATAACAAAATCAATATGTATAAATCTATATTAAATGTAAAATGTAAAGTGGTTTGAACACTCACATGAATAAAATGGAAGAAATTGGTTTCTACCTGTAGTAGGTAGAGCAGGGTTCCCTAAAGGATGTCTGTGTCCTAATCCTCATCCCTAGAACATTTGAAT
>CM053414.1:22142496-22202363 GCA_028644305.1 Xerus rutilus | reverse complement strand
AGATGTGTAAATCACAGGAAATTGGAAAGGCTGGTCAACTGCTAAAAGGAAGGTTTGAGAAGCAAGTTCCTTTAAAATGGCCATATACTACTATTGTGGAATTTCCAGTATATAATAAAGCTTTTGCAAAGCAAAGGAAATTATCACCCTGCTTGCATAAATGTTTGCATTTCAGTGTTTCATCATAAAAGCTGATTTGATACCGATACATTACTTAAATGTATACAAACTTAGTGAATGTAATTTTTTTTTTAAATATTTTTTTAGTTGTAGGTGGACAGAATATCTTTATTTTATTTTCATGTGGTGCTGAGGATAGAACCCAGTGCCTTACACGTGCTAGGCGAGCACGCTACCACTGCGCCATAACCCCAGCCCCTGAATGTAATTTATATGTGGAAATATTAGATATTAATGCATGAGTCCTTGATAGTCATTAACCGATAGCAAATTACTATTATTAAATAAATACTAGAAGTTTCTCCATTTTCCTTGAAATTCATTGTGTCACTATATTCTTGCAATAACTTCTGAAGATGACAACATTATCCCTGTTCTGAAGAATAGTCAATGGTCAAGTAACTGGGGGAAAGGACCCAAATTAAGATCTTATTCTTATGTAAAGACCACAGCACGAGGCTAATTAATGCCTCCCCCTCAAAAAAAAAGACTTTTTCATGTAAAGACCATAAAATTTACCTGTGGGCACATTCCAGCCATGTCCTTTGTCCCAGAGGACACTGGAATGAACCTGAATGGGAGTTAAAGGAAGAACTGGAAGGATTAAAACTCAAAGGCTAAAGGACACAGCCAACAGCCTTGATACTTTTTCAAACACCTGTGTAACATAGATTTTGGTCAATGGCTTTAGTACTTTTTCAATGCCTATTTTACATAGATTTTGGTCAATGCTCATACCCCAACACCATAGAAGGTCTTCGGCTAGCACACTAAAATGAGTTTTCCTGCTATCACATCCTCTTCTGCTTGGAGTGAGTTCTCTTTCTCCTCTTCTCACTTAAATAAATCCTATGGCTTTCACTCTTTCCTTCCTCTATTGTACATGGATTTTATCGAGACAAAAACCCAGAACGAAATTGGTGAAGCAGGAAATCTAGTTTCATCTCAAAACTGGTTTTGGTTCTACAGATATGAAGTTTATAGAATATGAGTTTTAAGGAGTTTGCTACTTTTTGAGGGTAAGACTGCTAAAATGATAAGAAATTGAGATTTCAAGCTCAGTTTATCTGATCCTAGAGTTTTAAATTTTCTAATAGCCATATGCAAATGCACACACACAACACAGAGCCTATCCTGTGTATGTATGTATGTAGGCATCTATGTATGTAACTATGTATCGATTCACATACTATCAGTAGGAATTGTTCTTATATAGCTTTTAGAATTGTCCGTCAGCAGAACCATTTGGGGAAGTGATAGGCACTATCTTTCAGGTGAGAATAGAGTGGCCTTGGACAAGGAGGGCACACAGGTAACAAGGAAATACAGAAAGAAAGAAAAATTGCTAAGGTTTATTTCCACTATGAGAAGGTAAAATGAACCAAGGTTGCAATTTAAAATCCCATGTATCTTTCCAAGCATTCAAGAGGCACATTAAGCCAAAGTGAGAAATTGATATGGGATCTTACTGAAGTAGTCAGAATTTTTAGATTGAGGAAAATAAGCTGTTAAACCCATCTTCAGTTTTTTGGATATGCCAATATCTCATCTTTTACCACAGATGAAGCATTCTTTTTAAATACAAAGGCAGTTTTTATGAATGTGGTAGTATTTGTTTTTCATATAAATGCTATTTAAGTGTGTTATGAATATAAGTCAAGATACATGTCTCTGAAACATAGATAAAGGCATTTCCTGTAATGCAGAGACCTTCTGCTGACAAAAATATCATTGAAGTTCTGATTCTGACAGGGATTAGCTTTGGGTTCAAATTCTAATTCTTAATAAATATCATTTGCTTTCTGAAAATGAAAACAGTACTACATACTCCATAGGATTCTTATGAAAAAAATCATGACATTAAAATACCCAAAAAATCACACAATAATTACAAGTCTTCTTAGGGCTTCAAAATGTTTGTTTTTTTGTTGTTGTTTGCTTATTCTTCTTATCCTCAATCTTATTCAAATCATATGGAAATTTTAAATGATATATGAAAAGATTTTTTTATTGTCTAATTTCAGACTTTTCAGCACAAGATGACTCTTGGCTTAAAAGCGAATAAAATAGCATTGTACACTGAATATGTGTTTTCATCTGTTTGTACATGAAATTACATGTGACTTCTATTTTGAGTTGAATTAAAATGCAACAACATCTATCCCTATGCCTGACATGTGCTGGACAGAAAATACATTGTAATTAAATCTACCTATGAGTTTAGTGGACATATGCAAAGTCCTGGGTATGTATAGACAAAGAAAATATTATTATGACTCTTGATAACTTCAGAATGTGAGTAGTGACAGAAAGATGAGTGAGATTCAATATGAAAACTCAATACGTTTTGTTGAGTATTAAAGATAAGTATGAAGATAAGTATGAGGAAGCTACTATATCTTTTGATAATGTAGGATAGATCATTTTATTTCTCAAAACTCTACAAAAGCTCATAAGTTTACTCAGGGTTAAATCTCCAATCCTCACAGCAACATGCAAGGCATTACAGAAACATTTTTCTCCATTTAGTTTTATCGTTCTTACCTCCTGCCCCTTTTCTCTGCTCATTCCAATCCAACCTTTTGCTGTTCCTCAAACATGGCACAATACCTTTACCAATAAGACACCTGTCCTATAACTTTTCATTTTAATGTGATTCTTATGAAGTGATTTAAAAGAAGCTGAGATTTGTATAGAATCCCTAAACTGTCAGTACTTTTCATGGTGAAGGCAGTTCATATTATTAGCTACTCTACTTATAAATTATACCTGAAACTTCCACTTTAGGCTCTGATGCATCAGTATCACACCAAATCTTTCACCCAAAACAAATATGAAAGTGCTTGAAGAAAAATAAAGAACAAAAGGAAAACGCATTGGGACAATGCTGTTATTTACACCTACTTTTATATATTGCTTTTTCTGAGCATTTTCTTATTCTCAAGGTGAGACTTAGAGAAAGCTGTGGCTTAGAGTAAGTGGCATTCTTCCAGGAGTGGGAACACACAACAAAATACCCAAGAGACTGTTGAGTTCCAAGACTCAAAGAGTTAATATCCCTGAAAAAGAAACACAGAAAAGGCAAGCCGTTATTTGCTTAGTTGGATCACAAGACACATGTCAACATATGAATTTCAAAGAATAAGAGATTAATTGTGTAAAACTGATGCCTCGGAGATAAAAGGCTCTGCAGAATGTTAACCTCACAATGCTGAAGAAATGAAACAACTGATATCTAGGGCCTGCCAGGGCCCAGGAACTATAGTAAGAACATGAAGCTTTCAGTTAAATCCTAGAAGCACTCAGCTGTAGGATTAGAACAACAGGAAGCAAAACAGCCTAAAACTCAGCCTTGAATTGACCTAAATATTAATTCAATCGAAGTTATCAGGCTACATTTGCAATTGTCCACTGGATAAAAGTTCAATCATCTCTGGAAGAAGATAGCATGATTTCCACTCTGTACTTCTTCCATATACATTGAGACATGCAATGAAAAAATCACCCAGCTAATGCTTCTTCTTAGGATGTAGACAGTCACAGGAGAATGAGCTCTCGCCTTAGTGATGAGAATAAGCCCAATAACCTGCAGAATCATGTTTATAATTCCCAGCAGAGAGCTGAGAATGGGAAGAAATCTACTGAACTGAAATTGAGTGTCGAGCCCATCCTAGGAGAGAACAAACTTATGGCTGCTGTCACCCTTTGCTGAGCAGTGGGAAAGAAGAAAACTGCTATAGATATGGGAAAGAATAAGAAGAAGAAGAAAAGCAGTTTAACTTTTTATTAATTTTCAAAGTTTAAGGGTGAGCTGACATGGCAATTTAGAATCCCTAGGAGCTACAGACAGAAGACAAAAGCTGCGCCAACCTGCCAACTGTTTTTACCATGTGCTTTCAAGACAGAACAGGAGTGGGAAAGATAGTGTAAGGTATAGGGCTCATGGAGGGCTTCTTAAAGATGGTCCTACCCCCATAATTCTACTTGTGCTTTACCAGGTGCCACTTTTAGCCATGTGACATTTTACCTGTCCAGGAAGAATCGGCTCCCATAAAAGCATAAGCCTTGGGTCCCTCTAGGGTTCCTTTTACTACCTTATTCTACCATTTCTCAGCAGTAACTGAGGCAATAGCAATGACTGAGGGATATTCCTCAGGCACACAGCATAAGCCCTACTAAAGGAAGACTCATGATTCAAATCATTTGAACTGACTCTAAATAATTCAGAATGAAACAGAAAAAAAAATATATAGATTGACCAGTCCTTTACCTGAGCAGTTAAATAGGAAAGATGTCCCCTTTAGTGGATGTAAATATTATCTATACAAACTGAATGATTCTTTACCCCAAATATGCAACATTTATCACAAACTGTTAGATAAGTGACTTCCTATTTTAGCCAATACCAAGCAACACAGGCCGGTTATCCCTGAGATACAGACAAGGTGATCCTTACAATTGCCCAATCTTATTTCCTATAAAAAGTTCACAGGCCACGTGAAAGGAATGAGGGGTTTAGGAAGAGCCTGCCAGGATCCCAAAGTTCCTGAGAAACTGGAGAGACAATGGAAGCCCGAGTTTTCAGAGAAGACTATCAAAGAGCACAGATTTATACCAATATACAAGTCCAGAGATGTGCACAGGCTGCCTAACGTATTCAACTGACTGCTGATCAGCAAACAAATGCTAGGAAACTAAAGATAGTGGGAAAAACCAGACCGAAGTTTCAGAGGGAGCAATGCCTGGAGATCCCATGGAAACAGGCATGAAGTCTATCATCCCCAGCTAGTGGAAAACCTCTTATTCTAGAGGATATTGGGTGGAGATCAGCATGGGGTCTTGCCTCAGTAGTGGGTGGCAACTAACTTTAGAATAAAAATAGTTCACCTAAGCAGCAATGTCTGGCATCCAATAAAAGTATTCAGGCACATGGAGCAGGAACATATAACACATAATGAGGAATAACATCAACTGAAACTGCTCAAGATATGACACAAATCATACTGTGTTAATGAAATATATGCAAGTAGACCAAAATCAAACTTCAGAGATTAAACCTATGATAACTGAAGTAGAAAATAGGCTGAATAGAATTATCAGCTTATTAGTTTTTGCGAAAGTAAAGAAGAGTAAAATGGAAGACCTAGCAAAAGAATCTATTCAAAATTTTTTTAAAAAGGTGAAAATAAAATATGGGATCAGTGATTCATAAGTTGGTTTGTTTACCAACTCACATATTTTAATCTGAGTTTATTTATTTTAATCTGAGTCTATAAAGAAGGAAAGTACCCAAAAATTCTTGAAGAAGCAATAGCAAATAATTTTCTACATTTGATGAAAATTAAAAACTTACAGATACTAGAAGCTCAATGTGCCCTATGCTCTAAGCAATGAAAGCAACGGAAATTATAAGTATGAGGATAAATTTTAATGTTTCCTTTTTTATCATCTATAGTTGAATCAAATTGTTTAAAACCAATGATAAAGAAAAAATTTTTAAAAGCTGCCAGAACAATAAGATATTTTATGCAGAAAGAAACAAAGATACAGATGGCAAGCTTCCTACTGTAAATAATCCAGTATAGAAGACAGCAACATTTTTATTTATTTTTTATTTATTATTTATTTTTTTGGTGCCAGGGATTGAACTCAGGGGCACTCAACACTTGACCACTGAGCTATTTTGTATTTTATTGAGAGACAAGGTCTTAGTTGCTTAGCGCCTAGCTATTGCTGAGGCTGACTTTGAACTCACCATTCCCCAGTCTCAGCCTCCCAGAGTGCTGAGGTTACAGGTTTGCACCAACGTGCCCAGCTAACATTTTTAAATTACTGAAAGGGAAAAGAAATGTTGACTAACCTACAATCCTTTATGTGGCAGTAATATCTTTCAAACCTGAAAACCAAGTAAAAACTTTTTTTTCCAGAAAATGGAAGAATTGAAAGTATTTATCACTACAGACCTGCACTGCAGGAAATGTTTTTAAAAAATCCTTCTTGTGAAATAAATATTATAGCAAGTAGACAAAAGAATCTATGCAAAAGAATGAAAAGCATCAGAAATTATATTGAACTCAGGGGCACTTAACCACTGAGTCACATCCCCAGCACTATTTTGTGTTTTATTTAGAGACAAGGTCTCACTGAGTTGCTTAGTACTTCACAGTGGCTGAGGCTGGCTTTGAACTCACGATCCTCCTGCCTCAGCCTCCTGGGCCTCTGGGATTACAGGTGTGTGCCTGGCTCATTTATGTATCTTTAAAGATAATTAACTGTTTAAAGAAAAAACTAAATACATAAAATAGAGGAGTTTATAACATTTGTGGAAATGAAATGTATCACAACTATTGCACAAACCCTTTGAGTAGGGAAGAGGAGCACATTCTCATAGAAAACTTTTACAGCAACTGAACGGACATAGCATCACATATGAGTAGACTGTGTTGATTCAATGTGCATACTACAAATCTTATTGCAACTGCTCAGGTAATGCAAGAAAGAGGTGTAGTTCATCAGCGGCAAAGGAGAGAAAATGGAATCGTTAATACAAAATAAAAAGAAACAAGGAAACATGACAAATAGAAAAAAATGTATTGACACTCAAACTTATTGAAGGAATATAGTAGACTCAACCATAATAATCACTTTAAATATAAATGGCCTAAAAAATCTTATTTAAATGAAGAGATAGTCATATTTTATTTAAAAGAAGGACAGCAAGGCCTAACTATCAATGCTGCCTAACCTCGCTATAACTGCCTCACTTAAAATATAGAGTTCAAATATAAAGTTAAAATATAAGTATAAAATATAAGTTAAAAATGAAAGGTTGGAAAAAAGATTTTATCCTAGTATTTATTAAAAGAAAGCTAATGTGGACATATTAGCATCAGAGAAAACATATTTTAGAGCAGATGTCATTCAGAATAAATAAAGCCATTTTATTCACTATTTAGCTAGATATGACACTTACCTAGCAATCAATCTCTATATTGTTCTCCATAGTAATCTAATCTTTCAATTCAGTCAGACAATCTAATACAAAAGACAAAATACTTTATCAGGTGTCTTACTATAAAAGCTATCTAACATTATCAGTCAATAGATAAATGCAAATTAAAACCATACAACGGTATGTTATAAACCAGAATGAACCAGACTGAAATAAGACATCATGCTAATTGCCACCTATGCCATGAGAGGGACATGTAATCATACATTCACTTGGAAACACATACATACCATTCAAACAGGCATTTCCACTTTGAGGTTCTACATGACAGAAATGTAATCAAATATGTGTAAAATAGATTCATATCAGGTGGTTCAGAAGAATCCAAACTGGGAATGCATTTAAATATATACATACTGTGTAACTTCATTGGTATACATTTTTAAAAGAAGCAAAATTAATCTGTTGTGGCAATTTGTAGGTGTAGTTTCTTTTGGGTGCATCGTGACAGGGATCTCAATGATAGGCAATTTAGTGTCACAGAGGAAAAGCTACATGTCATTGCAAAACATTAATATCATCATACACATTTAATCACAAAACTACTTCAGTCTCCCTCCCTCCATTAAATGCTTTAATTTCAAACTGAATAAAACACTCCAACTGAAAGAATTATTTTGCATTTTCTGTATGCTTGGTGGGTTTATCCTCTCTCTTTTACATCAAGTAATGCATAATTTGGGTCAAACTAGTTTTTATCTTTTAAATTTGCACAAATTATTTGGGATATCACTACAGTTAAAAATACATGCCAACATTAAACAAGAGAGAGGGGAATGATGTTGCTGAATGTTTTATGATCAGCTTTTGCAATTCTCCTTGCATGTAAATACAAATGACACCTTCTGTCTGATTATGGACGATGAGTCTTACACACTTGAACAGCCTTGGCTTCTTCATGCTAATTTCTGCCCTGTGTGAAATTCCGTAAATGTCACATCTGCCACAGTCCCTTTCTCAGTCTGGCATATGCCTTCAATAGAGCCGAAGGTTCATTGTTATAAAATGAGAAAATATATGTGAAGTGCTTTGAAAACTAAAAACCACTATGGAAATAGATATAACCCTCTGTAGTGGCCAAAGGGGACCTCGGTTTCTGACAGCAAATTTGGGCCATTATAAAGTTTCTGGAGGAAAAGGAATGCCCTTTTTTGGAAGACAAAGGCTTGCTTCATAAGGAATTCTCAGAAGCTGAGTGGGACTGACCCATTTCAGGACTTGAATATTGTCAGGGGACATTATTTTGCAACATATTCTCTCAAGAGACTGAGCAAGGTTTAAATTTTTTTCCCCATCTTTACTGAGGTGTCATTGACAAATAATATTGTATACATTTAAGGTGTCCAATGTGATGATTTGATAGATTTGATAGTTGCCAAATTATTATCATAATCAACTAATTGACATGTCATCACCTCACATAGTTTCCTCTTTTTGCCCTCAAGGGAATATAAAATCTACTTTCAGCAAATTTAAACTCTACAATTTTTCAAATATTATTAACTATAATTGTAATGCTGCATATTAGATCCTCAGAATTTATTCATCTTGTAACTGAAAGTTTGTACACTTGAGCAAGTTTTGAATGTAGAAGAGGAACCCCGTGTCCCCCCCAAAAGATGACTTTCTCTTATAGCTACAGGTAAGAAGTTTTGGGGATGAATACCAATGAACCTGGTCAGTCGTGTTAGTTCGGTTTGTTTTGCCTAAAGATAGAGCCGAAATATATTGTGACATCATTAGAAAACACATCAAACTTTACTGAAGTCTGAACTCAGGAAATGAATAGCCTCAGTTTTTTTCTCAGAATAGAATCATTTTAATTTACGTTCCCTAAATGTAAGCCTCTCCCTTTTTTGCCACCAACACCTTTCTATCCCAATAAATACAGATATTTAACAATCAGGAAGGAAGATGATCAGGCAATTAAGGCTTTTAGCTATCATTAAGTGCTAAAGCTGTTTCTTCCTGTTATTGCACACTTCCTCTCTTGGTAGATGAAATATCTGAAAACAATCACGGCAAGGGAGAACTTTAAGTAAAATCAGAGATAAGCAACTAAAATCTTGAGAAGCTCAGAACTCTCATGAATAATTCTTGAACTGTGGTGTGAATGCTGCCTCGCTCAACTCACAGACTCTTTCAAGATGTTAGTTTCATGTTTTATTTAATCTCAACATAAATGTTAACGTGGTCCTCATCAGATTCCTTTTATCTAACTCTGAAGACTGATATGTTGATGTTGTAATATAGGAAGAAGGCCTTGGGGAAAGACTTTAAATGCCCGTCCAGGTAATCTGTGAGGAATCACAAATAAATCTCTTTTTCCAGGAACTGAGTTGTAAATTTGTCTTAGTGCACCTCCTTGGCATACACATGTGCTGATCAGTGTTAATTAGTCTTCTATTGTGCAATTTGTAATCTAGATATATTTTATGGAGAGAGAACTGGTGAAATGCCATTGCTTGTGATCTTTCTCAGAGAGAATTCTGCTGAGCAAGTGACAATAAATTGTGCGTAATGCAAACATTAATCAAAGAGAATGCCATTAAAAGCTTACTATAACAGAGTCTTCCATTGAGAAGGAAAACTGTTGTCATGTCTACGTTATGAATTGTTACTATTATGATTATTTTATGATTGTACTAGTCAATAGTCCTCATGGGATAGTTAAGTCTTTGAGCTACTTACAAATTAAGTCTTGGACCTCAAGTTATTTGTAAATCAATTAGCTATTGCTTAGTGCTAACTCTGCTTTGAGCTACAGCATTCTGTTCGGCAATTAAGGTCTCTGGCTACTCTGATTAGTGTATTGCCATTAGATTTGAATATGAAGGAGAGGAACAAAGAAGATACTTCCATGGTGTCTCTAAATGGATCATTCCTACTAAAACAGTATTCCATTAATGTCAGAAGTTACTTAATGAGAACCTGATAAGAACCTTAGTAATTTTTATGAGGTGCTTAAATAAAATATGAAAATAATATATAGAAAGACTACATTTACTAAGGCAGCATTCATGCTGTCTTAATAGATAATTTTCCCCAAGTTTTCCTAGATTTCAAATCCATGTCTTACCCTATATATGTATAAAGAAAATGGTTCAATGGGGCTTTGTGCAGTTCTTTTTAGAATACAGTTCAGTAGTGTGCATATATAGGATGCTCTGTAGGAAAATGGGCAGCCTTTAAATTTAAAAAAAAAAACTATTTGGTAAAGTGACATTCCTTTATGCCAGAGGGCAACAGTATTGGAATACTGCTATACTTATCCAGAATAGGTTGTTGAACAATTTTGTGAAAAGAAATCCTTTCACCTAGTAGCAATTGTCTTTTAGGGTTATTTAGTTTGAACCAACACATGCCTTCCAACTATGGCCAAATACTTGATTCCCTGTACCATGACTTACAGTTTGGTTTTCATTTGATTGAACTTTACAAGACGGCAAAAGGATTTGAAATCCAATATGTCAAAACAGACCATCTGTCTATGTGTTTTGAAGCCAAGAAGAGAGTAAATCTTTTGGTTTGTATTCATTTATTACATGAGAATTGACTGGTTTCTTCTCATGCTTCTTCACTGTTAGAAGATGGAAACAGCACTACTATGGAAGAAAAATAAATCCATTAGTCCAAACAGCTGCATCCAGATGCAAAGCATTGAAAATCTCCTTGCTAATAATAATAATAAATAATAATAATCATAGCTGCTAAGATACATTGAAGCCTAACTTCAGACTAGACCACTCAACCATTGTAACAACAGTATGAGTTTGGAACTATTATTATGCAAATTTCCTGAAAAAAATAAGGAATTTAGGCACAGAACAATCTATTAACTTGTCCAATGTCACATAAATAGAAGTTATGGATCTTGAATCGAAATTAGAAACATCTATCTCTAGCACAGTGGTCAATCATGGAATTTGTCTCTGTATTACCGCTACTTTGCTACACAGACCACATAGAGCAATATTAGACTTCCATCTGAAATGACTGAGATATACAAAGCCATCTGTTATCAGTAATAGGGTCAATAAAATTTTCAGAATGTTATATTTGAAGTTTTCTTCGAACATTTGCTTGACTTGTGAGTCATTTGGGTCTCAGCATAGAACAAAATTGGAGAGCTGACACTGGGCAACAGATTATTTCCCCATTTCTCCTCCTACCATTTATGTGAACTTCAGCATTTCCTTTGACCTGTTTGGACTGCAGTGTCCTCATCTTTATAAATGAAGAGGGTAGACTAAATTATGTCTAATTCCTTTCCAGCTCTGACCTTTCTATAAAACCATATCCTTTACATTTGTGGCGGACAAAGGCATAAAAATAATAATAAAATAAATGTGTTTAAATGCACTTATATATTTTCTAACCTTGCACTCCCTGGATAGCATCTCTATTGCAAAGCCTGGAATGTCATCTTGCATTTTCCCCCTCAGTCCTGGTTGACACATGCTAATTAGAAGAAAAATGCTTTTCTAAGTGAAGGGGCCTCTTCATTTTCTACTTTACCATATGACTCCTGGGCTCAAAGTAACAATTTTATGGGCATTTTTAAAATATGCTACTGTTTTAACCTATTGACCTTGTCTTGAGCACTTTATTTTCTGTCTTCAGCTTCAATATTCATTAGTAACACTGTGACAAAGAGGAATATGAATGGCATTAAGAAATTGAGCGCCACTCAAGCCACAAAAAACGATGCTAATGCTTACATGCTGAAATATAGGAAAGATGTTTGAGGTTTCCCTCCAAAGGGCTGGTTTCAAATGATCATGAAAATATGCTTAGACTTTTCATGTGAACAGCATATTCAAAGACAAACTCATTTTTAAAAATAACAATAAAAGCAGAATTTACTTCCCCACCCCAAGCTAGAACGTCATTCTGTGTCAAATATATTATTTGGGACTGGTATGGAGCATGACATACTAAATGTTCTGACCATTGTAGCATATGCATAGATAATATATAGCTCATACAACTTTCATGACCCTCTCTGCTGATTCTCTTCTAATATCTCTCTAAAGACATTTGCGGTATCATTCTTCATTTATTTTGCATGCTGCTTTCACCCATTGTGGATAAACACGAATAAAAAATTCTGGAGGTATGAACAGTTATCTTTGCTGATGCTTGGTGAGGTTTTAATAAAATATACATGACACCAGTGTCTGGGTATGTATCTGTGAGTCACATAGCAGTGAAGAAATCCGGAGATAATTATGATATTTTATGATGATGGAGGAATTAGCACCTCGGTAATATGCAATGTAAAGTAGCATGGGCAGAGTCTCCTATTTGCCCTTGAACCATGTGATATGAATGCAAATAACTAACACATGCGATTCTAATTTTGAAGAACCTGTTCAGGGAAAGGAAATCAAATGGAAAGAAAGAGCAGGAATTGTACAAATTTAGTGGTGAAAATTCCTAAGTTAGTTAATGATTATTGCCCAGACAACTCACACCTGAAAACAAAGGGTTCCAAAAAGGAAGTTGGGACCTTTTGACTTAACAAAATATTCCTCTCCTTTACCCCCACTTTACCCATGTTTCTCAACATTCTGTATAGAATGAAAGTCTTCATATATCATGAACTAAATTCTTTGTGGTTGCCTTAGTCTATTTTAGAATACGCAAGACTGAATAATTTATAAAGAACAGAAAACTTATTCTCTTATAGTTCTAGAGTTGGGGACAACCAACCTCAGGTGCCAGCATTTGCTATGGGCCTTCTTACTGCATCCTCACATAGCAGAAGGTAGAAGGGGCAGCGAGAGGAAATACTTGTTCTCTCATGGCAGAGGATCAGAAAAGTGTGAACTCACTCCGAGTACAAGACCTTTTTATGTCAGTGTTAATCCATTCATCAAAGTAGAGCCATCATGACCTAAAGATGCCTCAAAAGGCCACATCTCCCAGTGCTGTTGCATTGAGGATTAAGTTTCAACAGAAATTTGGATGGGAAATAAACATGGAAACCATAGCAGTAGATTATTTATGCATGATCCTTAGATTTCTTGAATTTGTAAAATTAAATCAAATGCATGTCTATAATTTTTTGACTTCAGGAAAACACAAGCCATTTCCAGTATCAGTCATTTCTAGTTAGGTAAAAGATGAAGACATCTGAATCATTTAAGCAAGGCCATATTTATAGCACTTAGCAGACCAAGAATAGCTACAACTCTGCAGTGGGAAAATGGATAATTGCGTCATAAAATGGGGAGAGATACCCACAGCCATTTTCACTGTGGTTGCTTTTATGTGATAAGCACTTCTTTATATTTATATATTTGATATATTATATACATAATTCTATTAGAAATTGAAAGAAATAACACAGTTTATTAAAAACAAGCTAATATTATTAATGGCAGCTCTGGGCCCGTAAGTGTGGTAAGTGTGCCTTTCTTTCATCACCCAACTTTGAAACATTTTCAGTGAGTATATGCTATGCTATTTATTTACATATATAACATGAAAATATCTAGTATGTATCATGTACTAGATACTGAAGAAAATCTATCATGAATGAACATAAATCAGTATGGTATCTGTGAAAAAGAAATTGTTATTGTCCTATAGGACTGGCAAAAACAGAGATTCATAGACTTTATGTAACTTGTAAGCAGAAGAACAACTTGATCTATTATGATTCATATCACATCATTTCCAACATTCATTTTTTTCTTGGAGGACACCCAAGACTATCCTTTTCTTACGCTCCATTTTATGGGTATCTCTAGATCATAGTGTGACTGGAAATATTAAGGTCACTTTAATAGTTGTTTTTATTCCAGTCAAAGCTTCTTAAAGCTTAGTTGACAAGCAACTTAGTTTATTTGTATTTCTTCAACTACTTCACACTGATCTCTAATCTGGCTCCATCATATGATCATGGCAGAGGGTACACAATGGAATAATTCTGGTCATCTAGATTTTGCTTGTTAGCTCATGATGGAGGAGATTTTTGTTGTTTTTACAGAAGAATGCATTCCTTTTATTACTAGGTAAATTCTGTCTCTTATAACTTTTTTACTCCTAGGCCTATTATTTAGAATCACATATGTGTCTATGGTATGGGAGAAATATTTCATTCTATAGTAAATGTTTAAATGTTTTAACCATGACCCTCACCAGATCAGACCCTGTCAGGATGTTTGATCTGGAAATAAGAAGACCTGAATTATTTCATGGATTGCTTACTAGTTATGGTTTCGACTTATTCATTCTCTTCTTAGCATTGTTAAGAGTGTAGGATCTGAGGTTGAACTGACTGAACTGTAGAACTGGCTCTGCCACTGTACCTCTGCGACCTTGGGAAATGACTATTCCCATGCACCCCCACCGCCTCATTGTAAAAGAGAGATTAAATAATGGCTCTAGCCTCTGAATTGTCCTTAATAGGTAAAGTTAAATAATTTACATGGCATGTATTAAGGGCTCTGGATGTTAGTTGTTAATATGCTAATTACAATTCTTGCCTCCCTCTGCAAAATTCCATTATTTCTTTTTCTTAGTCTGCAAAGGAATTTCTTACATCATTATTTTAACTGCATACATTTATGGGGTACAGTATGATAATTTGATCCACGTATATAAGAAGTACTGAACAATAAGGGAAATTAATATTTCCATATCCTTTTAATTATCTTGTGTTTGCTGCCTTTGACCTCCTCTGTTCAAGTTATACATAAAATACATATAATAGGTTATTATGAACAACAGTCACCTCGACTGTGCTGTGTCAATTTTGAAGTTTTAAAAACTAACATAAAACAAACAAATTTTGAAATTGCAACACCCCTTCTCGTATTCAAGTGTTCCTTAAAACTATCTTGATGCAGGGTATGAAATATTCTTGGAAGAAAGGGAAAAATTTGAATTGGATATCTTTCCTCTCTAACCACAGCTCCCTATACATCATGCCATGAGATCATTTATATTATATGTTGCTATTTCTGGTCTCTACTATACCTCTTCGACTCCAAGTCCCTTTAGAGCTGGGATTATATCTTGTTTTCTATTCACAACAACAAATACATATTAGACACACCAAAACAATTGGATAAGCATGTAGTTAACTGTAAATGGTCATGACTAGTATAATAATAGGAGGAAAGTAAAAGTTGATCATCTGTGTGCTCTGACCTTCACTTTCTTTTGCTTTTAGTCACATGACACCAATGATAACTAAACACTAAGTCCTATTGTCATCTGCTCATACAAAAGCAATTCATTTTATAACTTGACTAGATATACCTTGCTAGGAAGGAATATAGTCTCACATGAGATAATTTTGAATAAGGGATATTTATTGTAAGCTTTTTGGGAAGAACAGGAGAAGAGGATTTCCCGTAGAACCTAACTGACAGACAGTCAGCTTCACAGGAACAAGAGACATGTCAGATAGCTCTCTTCTCACTTGCCCTGTTCCTTTCTCTGAGTCCAATTTCCCTTACAATAATAATAAGCCGTCAGTAAATGCTATTAATAATGTGCTGGGCATGGTGCTAAATGCTTTCAATAGATAACTCACTTAGTTTTACTAAAACATCAAATCAAATCAAAATACACAAAACTACGAAGTGTAGATATTGTAATGATGTCTTGGCCATGATAAAGTGAGAAAGAGTGATATAGTAAATTACTTAAGATTATGTAGCTAGCAAGTAGCAGAACCAAGAAGAAAATTATAACAATTTCTAGTAAAACCCATACCTCCCTAACATTTTCCTATTTTAGTTCAACTAGAATTATAAAAGTGCAGAGTATTCTTTTTTCTTGAGTCCTTCATTGAAGTCTACTATTCAGTGAAGTAAATTCAACCAACTAATAGGAGCAAAGTTATTCACATTGTTGATTATGATGAATAAAGGTGTATTTATTTTTACCTGAAAACTCTGATATAATTATAGGTGGGAGAAGATTGCTTGAATGATAAGGTGTTGTCACATAGAACTAAAGAATTCATTTTCTGGTTTTTTTTGTTTGTTTTACTTCTTTCTTATCGAGTTTTTATAGAACAACTTATACCATGCCTTCCACTTTAAAACCCAAAGCATGCATGTTACTAGCAAAAATCCATCAGAATCAAATCCTCTAATTCCATAAATCAGTGATCTAATTCTGGAGAAATTAGGCTTTGAAAGGGAACTGTACAAAACCTTTCTAAGACTAGAAGCATATGACCATTTTATTTTTCCTTTGTATAATTCAAAGACTGAATTTGATTGCTTATCCTACTAATAAGTTTTTAAAAAGAGTAGTACACTTCAAATTTGACACAAACTCTGATTAAGAGACATCAAGTGGCATCAAATTGCTGTATATCACATGTTATATTTGGTTCAGCAGCACTGTGTTTATACCATGTCTTAGACTATTGAGGCTGCTGTAATGAAATCATAAACAAGGAGGCTTAGAAACAACAGATTTTTACTTCTCACATTTCTACAGGCAGAGAAATCCAAATCAAGACTTCAGTAGTTCAATAGACCCGGACTCAGGTTGGGGACCCATTTTTTAATCATAGATGGCTCCTTCTCTCTCTGACCTACTTTGTGGATAGGACTAGCAAATTCCCTTCAGTTTTTTTTTTTTTTTCTTTAAATAAAGCCACCAATCTACTTCATGAGGGCAAACCCCTCATGACTGAATCACATAACAAAATGGTCAAATGGTCAGTGTCCTAACACAATTGCCTTAGGGGGTCAGAATTTTTATCTATGAAATTTTGGAATACAGACATTCAGATCATAGCATATCTTCAGACTTTTCTGTTCATGGGAATAAATCTTTTCTTTTTTTTTAAATATTTATTTTTTAGTTGTAGGTGGACACAATAGCTTTATTTTATTTTTATGTGGTGCTGAGGATCGAACCCAGTGCCTCTCACGTGCTAGGCGAGCACGCTACCACTGCGCCATAAACCCAGCCCCGGGAATAAATCTTTTCATAGTCTGGACACAATCAAAATTATAAAAAAGCGACACAATATTAAAATTATACTATTTGGAACAAAAATGATGTAAGATTTCTTTCAATTATTTATGTCTATGATGAGAAAAATTTAAAAAGCTACATTGTAGTAATTTGTTTTAGTGTGATGTTGCTCTGAAAAAATACCCGAGAAAAACTACTTATATGAAGAAAGATTTATTATGGCTCCTGGTTTCAGAGATTTCTGTCCATGATCAGCTGGTTCCATTGCTTTAGACCTTAGGCTAGGCAGAACATCATAGCATAAAGGTATGTTGGAGCTATTCCATTCAACTAATTTCTGCCTCCTCCAGTTTCTATCACCTCCCAATAGTCCATTAAGCTTTGATTCAGCTATGAATCCCTCAATGGATAATTCATTGATGAGGTCAGAGTCCTCATAATCCAATCAATTCCCTGAATCTACACATCTGAACATCTTTGCAATGGGGAACAAGCTTTAAATGTATAAATTTTTGTGGGACAATTCATATGCAAACCATAGAATAAGTATGGCTCTTTTCTTGGGTGCTGTTGAGGAGCAGATGAGCCAGATATAGTAAATGAACTCTAAGCTACCACATGTTCCTTTTTAATTCTGAATTTCAGCCTGTAATATGAAATTTTGATCAATTTAAAATTATTCCAATTAAGAGCTTTCCTTAAACAATTTGAAACAGATGATTAGAAGTAAAGGTATAGACCATGATGGTTCATTGCTATCATAGAAAAACATTCCAAAAACTATAATCCTCAAGTCCTTTTAAGCTACCCCCCAATTCTGTTACTTTTAGAGAAATAACTCAAAAAAATTACCTAATCCTACATTTTCCTTCATCTTCCATGATCTACTCAATATACTCCTGGTTATTTGTCCCTCAATATGTCATAGACTAGATCACCAAAGATTTTCATTTAGATTAGTCCAGTGGTAATTAGCAGCTGCATCTCACTTGAGCCTCACAGCATTTGCTAGTTAATAGCCTCTGCACTATGAGGCACTTTCTTATTTGGCTTCTGAGGATCATTCCTTTTTTTTTTTTTTTTTGGAGGGGGAGAGGTTCCTGGGATTGAACTCAGGGTTACTTGACCACTGAGCCACATCCTCAGCCCTATTTTGTGGTTTTTGTTTTGTATTTTTTTTTTTTTTTTTTTTTGAGACAGGGTCTTACTGAATTGCTTAGCACCTCACTGTGGCTGAGGCGGGCTTTGAACTTGTGATTCTCCAGTCTCAGCCTCCCAAAGTGCTGGGATTACAGGCATGTGCCACCATGCCTGGTCTGAGGACCATTCTTGTCCTGATTTTTTATATCTCCATGACTGCTGCCTTTTGAGTTCTTCATCATCTTATCTTGATGTCAAAGTGGTGGAATGAACCAGGGATCAATCATTGTCTCTCTCTCTTCTCTAAATATATTCAGTTCATATTCTTCTTCATATCTATACTATAAAATGAACTAAATAATGCCAATATTCAAGTGTGTATTTCCACCCTTGAACTTCACATTACCTCCAGATTAACTCTCCTGTTGTCCTCCCTCCATTTCTTCTTGGTTATCTAATTGGCACCTCACATTTAGGAGATGAAAAGCTGAATTCCTTATTTGCCCAAATAGACCATCCCTCTGTATTCTCATCTGAATTACTCTCACTGATATCCACACAGGTATTTAGACAAAACAGGTCATATCATTCCAGTTTCTTCTCTTGTCTTACTCTTCATTTTCATATCTTTTGTTATTTGATTTCCACTTTCAAAACTTAAAGTCCAACGCCTTCGTAAAAAGAACCAACAAGTCACCCTTTTCCTCTCTGCTGGACCACGGTTTCTCCTAACTGCTCTCTTCTTGTCTTCCAATCTTTTCCTTTGTTCTGTTTTTGTGTATTTATTCTTTTTATACACAGCAGTGCAGGAAGAAGTGATCTGTTTTTAATCATAAAGAAGATTGAGAAATATTGCTGCTCAAGTCACTCTAAAGAATTCCCATAGCACTTACAATTAAACACCTCCCTTTACCAGGCCTTACCACCTTGCCTGTGTGGCCTATGTTCTTTCTGCTCATCTCACCTAGCAGACTCCCTCCTATTCACACCTCTCCAGTATTTGCACTAGTCATTGGGTAGGGTGGGCTTGTTAGTTCTCTTCCTAGAATAACTTCCCTTGGATATCTACAAGGCTGTTTTTCCACTTGTCATACTCCGGTGTCACCCCTCAGCAAGTCCACCCTGGATAAACTCTTGTAGAAGAGTCTCATATGCCAGCACACTCTAATTGCACACTCAGATTTTCACTCATAGCCTTTTGACAATCAGCAACTATTATTACTCGATGCCTTCTGAATTGTGTCCGCTAACTGCACTCTAAGTCCTATAAGGGAAAGTGGTTTATTTCTTTTTATCTTGATTACTATCACCATACACTTAAACAATGTAGGAGTTTCATAAATATTTGCTCTGTGAATAGCTACATGTTGGACAGAACACTTGTTAATGTGAATGTTGATAACCATCATATTAATTTCAGACATAGATGCTGATAAGCCTGTATACCTATTTTAAGGTAAGACATCATAACAAAATAGTTCTATTATTCTAAATACATAGACTTTTATTTGCTTTTCAACATATTCAAGCAATTTTAACAAGTCTGGGCCATGTTCTCTTATACTTCACGTATAGGAAAATGCCTGCCTATACCCTTTCTCTGTAGGGTGGATTTATAAATCAACCTGGTTAAGAAAACAAGAGAGCTCTTCTAGACTAAGCATTATCTGACTAATGGCAAAAAGTAGTTCCAGATGCCCTTTGGAAAAATGTTCTCAAATATTTTAGAAATCTGTGCAGTATATGCACATAAAAGAGGTTTTATAATTTGCTTTTAGTTATATAAGATATTCAATTGAGCAGAATATTAATATAATCTCTTTATATATTATTTCTTGAAACTTCATTGTCTTTGCACATGTACTCATTTTTATATATAAATTTATGCATAAACTATTACATCAAGAACTGATCATTCCTGATAAATGAGAATTTAACCACTATAAATATATCCATGAACTTAGAGAAGAAATATACAAATGCAGACATATATACATATATATACGTATATGTATATGTGTGTGTATGTATATAAAACCCAGAGTTAAAGTAACTACAGGCCCCCTCATTGTATTGATAGCAAAATATCATCTAGGTTTTAAGCTCAAACCCTAGCTTCAATGATAAACTTTACTATTACTTAAGTAAAAGAAATGCTTTAATATTCAATGTTAAAATATGGTATAAAATAAGGTACTTTAAATGATGAAAAAGCCTATCTTCAAAAAGAAAATGTTGTGCAGATTAATGAAATTATGTGAGAGGCACTTTAGTCTCCTCATAAGGATATTAAAAGGAAAATACATATTATTAACTGATTCAGAAACAGCTAAAATGGAACTTCTTAAATAGTAATTGCTGTTTTAAAATGCATAAAAGACTCCAGGCATGTGAAATAGAGCAGAGGAATTCTAGTGTGGACATCTCTCCATGGTATAAGGTTAGTGGCAAGAGTCCCATTCACTGTCTCATCACAATCATTCTGAGAATTTTATCCAGAGACCACATATTCCTGACTGTTCTCATCTGTGGTTTGGAACACTGGCGTATGCCTTGCACCACCAAGTAGGAGTTGATGTGCCAGGAGGAAAAAGTAGCACTAAAATAACTATGGATGCAATTTCCTAGGGCATAAATCTTACTAACAGATTTGAGAGAAAACTACTTTTTTATAGTTAAACTAACATGGCTGTATTCTGAGTAGAATATAAAATTTACATGAATGTTTCAAATAAATACAGAGACTTAACAAGAAATTCTACTCTTCCAGTTGGTTGAGAGCCTCTGGAGGTTCTTATTCATTCCCCTCTTGATATTAGAATAATTCAGTGGGAAAGTTTGCAAAACATTGCATTGCCAACTCTTTGATATTCTACATTAAATAAAAATAAATGTCTTCCAAGATGGCAACTATACATATTCTGCATTCACTTGCTTGATCCTCTATCCTCAGGGCCAGATCTAGCCCAAATTTTGGTTGTAAAAACTTGTTATGTGGGGAAATCATTCTATTTTCATCAGCTTCTTCCTCTCTCCTTTCCATCCCTAATTCTTCTACTTCTTCCTTTCTACTTTTTTCTTTTTCTTTCTTCTTTTCTATTTTCTTTCTTTTGTTCTTTCTTCAAATGTTTAGTAGATACCTTGCATCTCAGGCCCTCTGTTAGAAATTGTGGTTACAAAGGTAGAAGATGGATGTTACTAGATTGGAGAACTCTACCCTAATTCTAGTACAGATTTATCTGTATTTATTTATAACTATGTCACTAGGGTCTTCCTATAATGTCTAGCATGTAGAAGATATTAAGTTAATATTTATGAAGGTACAAATCAAAAATACATAGGTAAATGTGGTAAAGTAATGATATGATAGTAAGTTACTATAAGATATTATTTTATTAGATCCTGTTCCTTGAGTCTTGACCCCAATGATAAGTGAGGAAAGAGGAAGAATTGAGTTTAGAACTCAGGTAACAATGCCACTTCTTCCCAGAAAATACATTGAACCTTTGCCTTGGTCTTGGAGAAAGACCAAAAATCTGTCAAGACTGAAAGAAAGGAATCATCATCCCATGCAGAGGAGGGGAAGCACATTTAAAGACAATAAGGAGCCGGGCGCGGTGGCTCAAGCCTGTAATCCCAGCACTTAGGGAGGCTGAGACAGGAGAATCGCTAGTTCAAAGCCAGCCTCAGCAACAGCGAGGCGCTAAGCAACTCAGTGAGACCCTGTCTCTACATAAAATACAAAATAGGGCTGGGGATGTGGCTCAGTGATCAAGTACCCCTGAGTTCAATCCCTGGTACCAAAAAAAAAAAAAAAAAAGAACAATAAAGACAATAAGGTAGGACATGGCATTGTGTTTCAGCGAGTGATAAAGCTAACTATTTCAGTGCGACTAATGCAGATGCAGTGGGTGTTTGGGTGTAAGGATAAATGGATTAGTAGAAATAAGGGAAAACATTTTAGCAAACAGGACAAAATGTACCATCTTGTGTATATATGAATCCTTCTTCTAAAATATCTCTTACCCAGGATGCTAATTTAATTCCTCCACACACTTTTTCAAAGGTTTGTAAATGACATAGTTATGCTGTTCACTTACGTGTGCAGCAGTGACTGAAGCAGAGGATTGAGGATCAAATTCTATAGGGACCTTGAAGATTATGTTAGTGTGTAGAGCTGCTAGGCATATTTTTTTGAAGAGCGTGATTAATGGTTTCAGTGATCATGTACTTAAAAGATTCAAATCCATCTGATTATTTCCATCAGAAATGTAGATAGAGTGTTGTCAGATATTTTTATTTTTCCATGCCCAGATGATTAAAGAAATATCAAATATTCAACTATTGGTCAGCTGTGGTAAATTGTCACAAATTTCATGCCTTAAAACAAACTTTCCATCTATAGCTCCCAAATTCGACATGTGTCTCAGTGGTAGAAAGTCAGGGTGTCAAAAGGTCTGCATTTCTTCTTGCAGTCTGGAGGCTTTATGGAGAATCCATTTCCTTTTCTTGTGTGTGGAATCTGCCTTGGCCCACAGCTTCTCTCATCCATCTTTAAAGCCAGCAGTACTGAATCTTTCTATATTTTACTTCTATAATCAGATGGCTCTCTGATTATAAGGAAAGATTGTCTACTTTCAAGGATCCATATGATTAGATTGGTCCATATGATTAACCCAAGATACTCTCAGTATTTCAATCTCAGTTTTTAAACTAATGCACATGTACACATTCCTTTTGTGATGAAGGATAACATGTCCTGAGATTAGGATTTGAATACCTGGGAACCAGGTGGAATTTGTCTACCTCATAAATTTGTGGGTTTGCCTGTGTGTTTTTCTCATTATTTAAATCAATAAGAACCAGAGGGAACAAACAAGCAAAACCAAAACAAAATAAAATTATTGTCAGATTCATAATGTTTATAAAACCAATAAATTTTATTCATCTATATTTAAATATATAAATATTTTAATTTTTTTTTCAGGAAAACTCTGCATGTTGGCTTAGGGAGGAATGATATCAGCAACATAGTGGAATAAAAGTTCTCCATATCTATTTATCTTCACAAAAATCAAATTAATGACCATTCACAGATTATAATACATTTGCAACCATCCTAGAACTAGACAGTGGTGTACATTTTTACCACACTACTTACAAAACCTATAATAAAAATTGAAGAGGAACAGTATCACTTAAGTTTTCCCCTAAGCCTACATGCAGAGATGATTTTCCTGGGCCCAAGGTTTTTACAGTGAGAAAAGAAAGTTAGAGGTGAAAATTCAGCTTCCCTATCATTCTGGGATACTTTGCAGAACGCTAATTCTTTTTTCTTTCTTCATGAAGAATTTTGGTGTTATTGTACAGGCTAGACTAACTGTGGTAAGAAACAACAACCAGTTTCACAACAATCAATGAAAATACAGAGAGTGACTTAATGGATAAAAGGGCAGAAAAACCAACATCTATATGCTGATTATAACAGATTCACTTTACTAGTAAGGACACACAAACTGAAAATGAAGTGATGGAATAATAGATATTCCACAAAAATGAAAAATAAAATGGAGCAGAGTTTGCTATAGTTTTATCAGACAAAATAGAAATCAAGTGAGAGACTATAAAAGAGCCAAAGAAAGTCATTAAGTAATGATAAAGGTGTAAATTCATAAAGAGGACATAACAACTGTAATATGTATATGCACATAGCATGTGAGCACCTAAATATATAAATCAACTATTAAATTATATTAAAAGATAAATTGCAACACACTAATAAGGAGTTCTATTCCCCACTTCCAGTAATGAATAGATTATCTTGACAGAAAATCAATTAGGATATTTGGACTTGAATTAATCTTTAGACCAAACCCAAATGGACCCAATAGATATATACAAAACCTTCCATCCCACAGAATTCTTCTCAATTGCACACTGAAAATTCACTAAGATAAATCATATATTAAGCCCCAAAATAAGTGTTAACAAATTAAAGAAGATTGAAACCTCATCAAGCATTTTCCTGATAACAATGACATGAAACTAGTGATCAGTGTAATATGAGAAATCTTGAAAAATAATAAATATATAAAAATTAGATAACATTCTCCTAAACAGTCAGTAAGCCACAGGGAAAAAAAGAAAAAGAAAAAGAAAAACTTGAGAAAAAATGGAAACATATACAAAACTTCTAAGCAGCAGCAAAACCAGTCCTGGACAAGAAATTTATAACAATAAGTAACTATATAAAAAAATCTCAAATATATAATCCAATGTTACATTTATTTTGTTCCTGAATCATGAAGAAATAGAAAATCTGAACAGATAGATAACAAAAAAGGAGATTGAATGGATAATAAAAATCTCCTATCAAAGATAATCTCAAGACTGAATGACTTCATAGCTGAAGTCTACCAAACCTTTAAAGAGGAGTTACTACCAATCTCTCTAAAAGTCTTCCAAAAACTTAACGTACGGGGATAGTTCCAAATTCATTTTACCAGGCAAGAATTATCAAAGCCATGTAAGGACAATACAAGAAAAAGAGAAAAGAAAAAAGGAGAGGGGGGAAAAAATTACAGCTCAATATGCCTGAGGACATAGATACAAAAATCCTCAACAAAACACAGTATTTCTAATTCAACAAATGGTAAAAGAATTCTTCAACATGATAAAGTGGATATATACTGAGTGCAAGGAAAGTTCACATTGTAAATTAATAAATGTGATAAACAACATTAATAAAATAATGTTTCTCACAATAGATGATGAAAAAGCATTTAACAAAATTCTGCACATTTTAATGATAAAAACTCTCAAAAGATTAGGTACAGAAGAAATATACCTCACCAAAATAAAGTCCATGTGACAAACACATAGCTACATAATAATAAACTGAAAGCTTTTCCTAAGATGAGGAACAAGAGAAAGATACTCTTGCCATTTGTTTCAACATGGTGTTGGAAGTAGTAGACAAAGCAATAAGGTAAGAAAAAGAAGTAAATGTCATCCTAAAATGAAAGTAAGAAGAATGTCTCCTCGTGCTGATAAAATGAACTTTAATGTATAGAAAACTTTAAAGACTCCACTAAAACATCTGTTAGAATGAATAAACTCAGTAAAGTTGAAGGATATGAAATCAATATATAAATTTAGTAGCATTTTAATACACTAACAACATACTACTGCCCCCAAAATTTAAATATCCCACTTATGATATGAATAAATAAAATAAAATGGGGGAAACTTAACCAAGGAATTAAAAATTTGCATACCGAGTGGCTATTTAGCATTGATAAAAATAAGAGAATGTAAATTTATGTAAAGATATTCCAGATTCATAAATTGAAAAAATTAATACCTTTCAATACTAATACTTCCCAAAGTGATCTATGGATGTAGTGGAATTCCTACCAAAATACTAACAGTATTCTTCTCAGAAACAGAAAAAAATTCTTATATTATTATGAAATCATAAAATATTCTGAATCTTGAACAAAAAAATAAACCTGGAAACTTCATACTCCTAGATTTCAAAATACATCTTAAAGCTATTTAATCAAAACAGAATTTTACTGACATAAAAATAGATACATCAGTCAGTGTGACAAGACAGAAAGCCCAAAAATATCCCAAGTACTTAGGGTCAATTGATTTTCAACAAAGATATCAAGAATACATTATTGGGAAAGTAAGTAATCTTAAGTAAATAATCCTTGGGTGGGGGGATGGATATGCATTTGCAGAACAACAAAACTGGATCCTTATGTCTCATAATATACAAAAATCAACTCAAACTGGTTAATAAATTAAATATAAAACATCAAACTATAAAAATACTAGAAAGAAATACAAGGGAAAACCTGCACAATATTCATCCAGGTAATGATTTTATGGTTCTGACCCTGAAACCACAGACATCAAAAGCAAAAATAGACAAATGGGGTTGGGTTAAACAAGAAAGCTCTGCCAAGCAAAGGAAATAATTTAAAAATTGAAGAGACAACCTACAGAGTGGAAGCAAATTTGCAAACCATAATCTGACAAGGGGTTAATATCCTAAAGATACAAGAAATTCAAATGACTCAATTTAAAAATTTTAAAAATAAGCAAAGGATCTTAACAGACATTTCTCAAAAGAAGATATACAAGTGTTTATAAATTTGAAGAAAAAATATTTAATTTCAATGATCTTTAGGGAAATGCAAATTAAAATAATGAGATATCACCTCCTTAGAACAGCTACTATCAAAAAGATAAACGTAACAGTGTTGGTGAGGATGCAGAGATAAAAGAACACTTTTACACTGTTGGTGGGAATGTATGTTAGTGAAGCTTCTTTGAAAAACATTTTGGAATTTCTTCAAAGAACCAAAAATAAAATTGCCATACAATCAAGAAATCCCCCTTCTGTGTATATATCTGAAGTTATTGAAATCAGTACAGAAAAATATCTGTACTCCAGTGTTCCTTGTAGCATCATTCACAATAACCAAGGTATGGAATCCAACAAGGTGCCCATCAAAAGGTTAATGGATAAAAAAAAAAATTTGTATACATATACAATGAAATCCTAATCTGATTTTTTAAAAATGAAAGAAAGTCTGTCATTTGTAACAGCATGGATAAATATGGAGTACATTATACTAAATGAAATAAACTAGGAACAGAAAGAGAAATATGAGATGGTAGTAATTATACATGAAAGTTTAAAAAGTTCAACAAATAGAAGTGTAGAGTAGAATGACTGGTTACCAGAAACCGGGTAGGGGTGTGTGTGTGTGTGGTGGGGGGAATTGTTTTATCAAATGGTACAAAGTTTCAGTTAAGAGAAAAAGTTCTGAGATGCATTGCACACTTCAGTGACTAGCGTAAGTTTCTTGCTTGAATATAAAGTACTTGATTATGTTAGAGTAAGTCATAATGACAATCCATTTGTTATAATGTCCAGTCTTTCAAAATGGCACCATGAGAACATCAGTAGAAAACATCCTTCTTTGTTTTTGCTTTTGTTTTTATGAGCAATACATATATAAGAAAGATTTTTGAGTGATGAATTAGAATTGCTGTATTCACATTTTGTGTTATTTGCCATGTTTATTTTTCTTGGGCATATGGGATATGGTACTCTATCTGAATCCCTAAAAGGGCACATTTAAAAATTATTAAGTATATACTGATTGTCAGATATGAAGCAGATTGTTGTTGAACTGCAAAGATAAATAAAATATGATTTCCTGAATCAAGCCTACAATTCAGCTTTATATTACCTGTGAAGATTTATTTGATATTTATATGGAAAATAAGGGACTATTCTCTTGCCATTATTTAGCTACTGTAATACTTCCTGTATATAAACTTCCAATGATAGAAAATACCAGAAAAGCATAAAATAAGAAAAGAAAGACTATAGTGAGAAAAGTTGGATGTATTAAGATTACAAACATGTCTCAGGAAGTGGTGTCAGGTGACAAGATGGGAAGGGACTTTCTCATCAATTCCAAGTAATAAATAAAAATTAATATCTGCCCAGTGCTTCACAGTTTATAAAGTATGGTTGTGATATTTAGGCCCACATTTAAGGTGTATAATCCAAACTGTGGTACTATGAAAAACACAGATAGTTAAGAAAACAAAAATAAAACAAATGTGAGAAAACTAAATGTAGACAGAGATTAAATCATCAACAAGGAAGAAATTAATAAACACCAGAAGCCAGATAAAGGTGTCTTGGCTTTTTTCATGAGGTAAGCACTATATAAACAAAAAGAGGGAAATGACTCCATAGACTGAGACCAATGCTTTCCTCATTTTAGCAGCTCTCAGTTGCATCCTTGAGAGAAACCAGAAAAACCAAGAGGATGAACAGTGGTTAGATTGTATTTACCCTAAGTGTTTTTGAAGATATGAATGCACCCTTAACAAAAATAATTTTAAAATTATTATTCTATTTTTAAACTATTTATGCCAAAAATGTATTTCTTAGCTTAATAAAAATTACTTTTGTCTTTGCAAATTTTTAAATTAATGACCATTATCTCTGTTTTACTAATGAGGAAACTGGGTCACTAAGAAGCTAAGTGACCTGTCCAAAGTTAAGTGGCTATTAAGTGACATTAAGGCTCCTTCATTTTAGAAATGTAAACAGTTTTTCAAAAATACTTTCATTAAAAGCAAAAATAAATGGTTAACTAGCTATTTCCAAGCATAAAGTTTTAAGTCCCACTTATTGGACTACTAAGTGATCTACAGTGATCTAATATGACTTTTTAAAAATTAGTGAGTACTCAAAATTGTTAAATGGAAAGGAAATGGCTTTGTTGGGGAACATGCATCCTTTTAAATAATAGAATATCAGTTGAGCATAAAATGTGATCTCTGCTGTTGATGAGCTTATAGAAACCACTTATTAGCCTCCTTCCACTGATGCCCATAATTACATATATCCAATCAATGTAGTTGAAATCCCCTTCCACATATTGAGATGTTGTTGTCTACTGCTAGCTCTGAGAAGGACTACTAACTGCTCAAGTCTACCTCAATAATCATTGTTAGTTTGGGGATCTCTTACCTACTTTCTACTATATTCTACTTCATATTCTATTCTTATTTTCTATTATCTACTTTCACAATACTGGTCTCAGAAAACAGACATCCTTTTCTTCTTCTCCCCTAGCTGAAACCAACTTGTGACTTGTCACAGACCCTTATATGCAGGAGTCAGGATATCACAGAACCTTATGCAGGAGTCAGGAAGCAGTTTCTGTAAAGGGCAAGTTTGTTTTAGGGGCATTTGTCTCAAACCTGCTACTTTGCTTTTGTTGTGAAAGTGGCTGTGGATAGTGCTTAAACAATTGTTCATGGCTCTGTTATAACAAACCTTTATTTATAAAACTGGTTGGCTACACACGTGGTCTACAGACTATGATTGGTTGGTCCCCAAATGCACCACAGCATAGAGAGCTTATCTTTGCCTACAGTAGCAATGGAATTTGATTTCTGTATCTCTGGTTTCTTTTTGACCAGACATCTGTGATCACTGAAAGTGTACTTGTGCTATGATCTTGAGGTTGGTGAGGTTCAGAGACTCATGTTTACTATAAATATATAAAGATAAGACATCAATTAGGAGCAGAATTTGGGGGACAATGATGTTTACATCTGCTGTCATTATGATTGCTTCTTCTTTAAAAACTTTGAAGAGTTATGTCATTCTATTAAAGTGATTGTTGTGTTTCTTCATGCAACTCAGTCTATTGGCCTCACAGGCTATAGTTAAAAAAATAATAAGAAAAAGCTAATTCTAAAAGGTTAGGAGAAATGAGAATCCAGTTCCTTATACTTGGAGAAATAAAAAAGTCAGAGAAAAGAAGGATCATAGAGAGAGGCTGATACCTGGTGGTAGATAATGACATATTACTATATTCTGGATCAGTTAATTTGTTTGAATTCTCTTTCAACTATTTATATTCTCAAGCTTTACAGAAAATGGAGGTATAGATATACTACCTACTGTGTTAAATGGTACTTGCTTTCATTTCTTATAATCTGACCTTTATCAAGATTGACAGAGAGGTGTTCACTTTGCTTCAACAAATCTTCAAATGCTGTATCTGTGTTCATCCTCTTGAGTCCTCTTGTGACATGTGAGGCTATAATCATCCACCCTCTGAGCCATCATTATTCTAGTTAAAGGTCTAATCCTCTTGTGACTAATCCCAGACTTCAGGGACTCTCAAGAAATTTTCTATCTAATTTGAGAATGGAAAAACATTGTTCTGAAATGAAAAGATACAACAACTTCGAGCATGATGAAATCTCCCTCCTTTGGGGCTTGTTACTACAGGAAGTAGGATTAGTATGTCACCCCATCGTTAAGGGGGAGACACATTTGTCTATCAAAACAGCAGACATAATACTAGGTCTTGATGACAAAATAAAGCAGGCACTGCTATACTCCTTTACAACTTGAGGGCCAAGAGGAAGAAAAAGAAATATAATGTACATACTTTGCTATGGACTTATCTTGACTATACCTGCTGCACTATTATTCTTTTGTCTTAATTTAATTTAATTTTTTTTTTGCATTGGGCAATACAGCAGGAACAGTTTCCTGAGGAAGAATATTTAACCTGAAATTTGAAGGCTGAGTGGAGATTCCCAGACAAGGCGAGGGTAACAAGCATTCCAGTCAGAGCCAATAGCATGAGACAAGTTAGCAAGATGGGAAAAATATACAGAGGAAGGTGTTAGAGGGGATGAGAAGTACAATGAGACTGGATGAGAAAGCTTTTGCATGGAGGAAATTCGAGACAGAAAGATGAAGCTGTAGATGTAGGAAGGTACAGATCAGCTAGCATCTTCTAACTACTTATTATAAAGACTAAAAAAGAATGCCACTGAAGTGATTTGAGCAGGAAAATGACATAGGCAGAATTGCTTTTTTCAATGACTCTGTTCCTAAGGTAAAGGGTTGGAAAAATAAATCCAAAAGCAGAAAAGCAGATTGAAGGCTACTGCAGTATTTCTGGAAAAATGGGAGGTTAGTCTAGTCTACACTGTGATATTTTAGCACTGGTGGGAGACATCAGATGCACATGTCAGGGTTTTGTTATTAGCAAAGCTGAACATGGACAGCAGTTTTACTCTTCAATGAAGAAGAATCTCATCCATGAAGCTTTCCTTTCCTACTTCCTCCTGGGGCTCTGGGAACTAAAGGAAAATGTCAGAATTTTGGGAATGAGAAAATTTTATGTTATTCCCACATTATCTCTCAAGTATTTCAGTCTATAACAGGATCCATTTATGGATAAAATATACTCAGTAGTAAAATTTATAGAAGTAGAAAAGAGTTTCTTAAACTTGATTGTGCAGTGGATCACTTGGGAACCCAAATTAGCTGATGGCTAGGATCCACCCTTAGAGAATCTGATTTAATTATTTTGTGGTCATTGACTGAAGTATGGGTTTTTTGTTGTTGTTTTTTTTTTTTTTTTTGGTACTGGAGGTTGAACTCAGGGGCACTCGACCACTGAGCCACATCCCCAGCCCTATTTTGTGTTTTATGTAGAGACAGGGTCTCACTGAGTTGCTTAGCGCCTCACCATTGCTGAGGCTGGCTTTGAACTCGTGATTCCCCTGTCTCAGCCTCCCTAAGTTCTGGGATTACAGGCTTGCTCCACCACGCCCAGCTGAAGTATGGGCTTTTTAACACTCTCCCTCATCAAGTGATTCTTCTATTTAGTCAAAGGTTGAGAATTCCTAGAATGGAAGACAGGTGGAGAAGCCCTAGTCTGTTCATAGATTTCTTTCTCTTCTCTTTTTTCTTCTTATCCTCAATTCCCCAACCAGCAAGGCTACAAAAAATTCCTATTCTTGAGCAGTTTCCAAGCAAACCAATTTTTGGCTGTTTTTCTCCAAGCTTAGGACTTGAGCACCTCCATTTTTGTTAGCATCTTTTTATTCTGTGAAAAAAACATATATGAAATTTGCCATTTTAAACATTTTAAATCTGTATAATTGAGTGGCATTTAGTACATTCATAGTGTTGTACATCCATCACCACTATCATTTTTAAGGTCATTTCAAAGCAGGGCAACCAAAAATAGACATTTGGAATAGCAGACCCCATTAATGCCAATAATCATCACACCATCCTTGGCCTCTTCCAATTTGGACAAAATGGGCTAAAATATTCATGTGTGCTCTGTCATTCTTTTAGGGTTGAAGACTACCACAAGCATACTTATAAATATGTTATACATGTGAAATATCTGTGCCACATTTGTAGAAATATGCTTGGAAAAGTGCTTTCTATATCAAACAAATGTCCGGATCTTATTTAAACCTCAAGATCACAGGTTGTTTTTTTTTTCTTCTGGAAATAGATGCTGAGATAGAGACCTGTGTGGAAAATACGTTCTAAGAATTAAAATCTATACAAGTAAGTAAGAAGAAACAAGATTGGAAAAGGGCAGGAATCAAAATGTGGTTCAAGCCTGGTAAAGTCTTGACCAACTGTGATGGAGAACTCAACTGAGTGTGGTCCATCATAGTTGATCTTCATTGGTTCCAAATGACTGGGCATTCTAAGATGCTCCTTCAGGAAGACTTGACTCACCCTATATTAAATGTATTCTTTGTTCCTATTAAAGTACTGTAAGATTCTGAAGGTGCATGACTATTTTCTAGGCATCTTAATTTTTCTCATAGTGTCCATCACAGGTGACTTCATCTGCAATTCTTCTAGTTTCATTCTGTGTTTCTGCCAGAAATCACAGAAGTGATCCCTTTGAGTTGCCTCACCATTCAATACAGATTTCCAATTATGTACCTCTAGGCCATCTTAAGTGCATTCAGATTGAGATACAAACACTTTCCCTCTCACCCAACAGTGTTCAAAATCTGTTTACAAAGAGAATTAAAATTGCCTTCATGGTCTTTATTTCTTTACCTACTCAAGCGTATCTCATGTTCTAAAATAGTGGTACTCTAAGCTCTTGTAAACTACATAAGTGAGCTCCTTCAGGGATGATACCATTATTTTCTGTCTTTGTATCTCTGAGATCTATCAATGGTGACAATGAGGAAGTTTTAATAACACATGTTGAAACTACAATATAACTATATTTCCAGGCATTGTTGGTATACAGGCTCACTATCTTGTTCCTTATAAAAATTCCATGAAGTAGATAGAACTAAATTTGGATGAGAGAATTACAGAAAATTTATCCTTTTTAAGATTAATAAGTCATAAATTAAGAACTACAATCAGAATGCCAGTCAATTGGCTCTAGAGTTTTTAATTTCTGTCACTCTTGGCTAGTACCTACTTGGTCTGGCATGTTAGGAGGAAGACAGAAAGGGAGGGTAGGCAGAAAGGAGACACAGAGACCAACATAATAGAGAATACAGTCATCTGGGGATACATGCCATAATGAAATATAGGAAATATTATGGGTGTATAATCTAGGTTACCTATTTGAAGGATGCAGAATATGTGTTCCTGCAAAAGGCAGCAGGAAAGTTGTCTTATAATGCCTGAAAAACAGAAGACAGCCAATTGGGGTTTTGACTAAAACCAAAAAATAAGTAAGTAAACAAAGCAGAGATCTGAGAATAGGAATGAAATGGTCTGGGGTTTGAAATCAGTCACTGTTGTTTGAACTTGATACATTGATGGAGAGCAGGGAGGGATCCCTAGAGAGGAGGAAGCCCTGTGGTCAAGGGGATGAGAAAGGATTCAGCGTTTGATAAAGCAAATTCTGAAATTGCTTCTACTCATGTTATCATTCACTGCTGAGGACTTTGGTCTTATCTCTTCTAAAACATAAAAGAAGCCTAATTCATTTTAAAAGTAGTGTTCTATTTGTCCCTCTGCAGTCCACTCAAGGAGCTAATGTATTTAGAGAGCTTTTATCATGGAGCCAGCTTGATTTCTCCCTTTCTCATACTAAGTAAATTTCAGTGAATTAAATGACAAAAAGCCATCTGCTTTCTATAAATAAGCTCTTCTAATACCTAGAAAATCTTAAAAGTCAAATTGACAATGCATCTCTGTGTGATCAATGATCCAAATTATATAATTCATCGTTCTCTGAGGAATACTGGTCTTGTTTTGGTCAACAGGAAGAGGATGTGTCTATGCTTCTAATTTGGAGGTCAACGTTTTGTAGGAAATTCAATTTTACTCTGATAATCATGGCACTTTCTGTTCCAACTGTCAGGATTAGATATGTCCTGCTGGAATGTCGGGACAGTACCTGCTCATCCATGATCATCTCAGATGCATCTTCCTAATGCCAGCTTCTCTAACTTATTAGTGAGCAATTTATTACTTCCCTGGAAACAACAGTAAACTCATGGGTCAAAGTCAGTTGGATCATTTATTATTAAAATGTATGATACTAGTCACTTAGATATATTATTTTCATTTATTCCTCACCACCACCCGCACCACACATGCAAAAAAACCCCTTAGAGATACATACTAACATCATCAGGAAAATGGACAAAACAGTTTTAATAGTTTCCTAAGACACACCAACATGTAGTAATGGAAGAAAGTCCAGATCAAGGCAACTTAAAACCAGTGTCTCTTGTGTTAACCACTATGCTGTGCATATACATTTTCTTACATTCATTTATATGAATCCTATATTTGTCAGCATATATTTGTCTACCACAGGAAACTAGGACTGTCCTGAGGGAAGTGATTATGATTCATTTTTCTTTGGACACCTCTTAAAATAAAGAATGACTCATACAAGATTTAAAAGATTTAAAAATCTTTTTTGAAACTCCCTTTAATTTTTAAGGGGGTGTAGATGGCTTTCAATAGGTACATACATCTCAGACACCTCATGTTTCGAGTCTTTACTGCACAGGCTACAGTAAGTTGTGATTGTTTCTGTGACTGTGTCTCTCCCTTTCTGACTTCTTTTCAGGAAATATTTATTGAGTTTTTACATAGTGCCAGGAGCTGATCAAGCCACTAGGTATGCTGTGTCACAAAACAGAAATGGTCCACCCCTCATGAAGGCTGTACTCAGTTGCTATCTGTCATGGACTGTCTCTTGGGTTTTTTGTTTTTGTTTTTGATTTTGTGTGTGCGTGTGTTTTGTATTATTTCATTTCTGTCCTTAATAAAGATGTAGCCTAAAACTCCACATTCTATTTCAACTTGTTATAGTAACCATAAATCTGAAGTTTTCTGGGAATGGTCTTGATTTCCAATCTTCAACCATTGATCACATCGTTCATAAGACACTTGAATCTTTGTATACTTTTACACACAGAAAGAAAAGAGAAGCAGCAGCTCGTGGTAGACTGGCTTGAGTTTTGAAAAATGCAGTTGTTTTGGGGATGAGTCAGTTGCCAAATCTATCAGATGGATGAATTTTAAAGAGGAGTCTATGGAAGCATATAGGTGTTATTCTTTGATCAGGTGCTGCTTCTAGTTGGCAAGAGTTGGGAATATTCAGGAGGTCAAAGTAATGTATGAGGAGAGATACTGGGAGAGCATTTTCAGACTTAAAAGAGCAGGCAGGGGAGCGCAACTTTTATATGTACCCAAGGAAGACAAAATCCATCAGTCACTTGGTACAAAATGTACCACTGATACATGGTTTCTGGTTTTTCATTTATAATTCACTGCCACGCTGCTTAGCAAATGGCTGTATATGAAGAAGGTCAATCAATAAGAGGGAGAAAAATCAGACTTGGGTTGAAAGCAGAGATAGAGAAGACCAATACAATAATGGCTAGGATTTAGACACAGGAAAAAATGACTGTTAACTTTAACCCCATCATATTCAAAAGACAGTGTGAATTTACATCTCATAATTTATTATTACCCTACACTATTTATACTCTCTCGCACACACACATATGTGCGCGCGCACACACACACACACACACACACACACACACACACAGTATTTGCAGGACCTGGCTGAGGCCTTTGATTAATACAGATAGAAGGATTAGGAAAAAAAATGAATTGATTTTCCCAGGAAAAGAAATAAATCATACTGAACCCACATATTTTGTTTTCCCTTAGGATTTTTAAGAGATCTTTAGGAACCTCAAACCCTATGACATCATAGTGGGAAATCAGAAAGGAAATTCAATTTGAGTTAAAAAAATATTCTCAGTGGAACAATTTTAACAAAGGATAAAAGAGGACTCAGGAGACAGTATAATGAGAAATAGTAATAACCCTTCCAGCAATCATGGCTCAATGGGTGAACATAATCTGAGATTAGAAGACCCACCAGGGAGCTGCAAAGTTATAGGACTTCTTGATGAAATAATTTAATACCTACTGACTCCAATAAATAGCATGCACAAAGAATTCTTGGTGATCTGGCAGTCCTACTAACCCAGACCTAGAGGGGACTTGTTTGAGGCAATGACAGGTCTCATATTTCCCTAAATTTTCTCACAAGTCCTCTTTATTCCTGTCACTATTTGATTCAGCTTTATGCTATGCTCAGAATATGAATCAGTCCCTGATACAATTATCTGGAATCTCAGGAATAAGATGTGTTTGAGAAATATCACATGATAACACACACACACAAACACACACATGATAACACATACACACACCATACAAATTATTATTGTAATTATTTTCACCTTGAATTTTAATGACATTTCATACATTCCACATCTTTTAATATCCAATGATTTTCTTAACAAACCTAGGAGGAAATTTTCCAAAACAAGTGTTGAAAATAATAATAGTGATTACTATTACTAATTTTTTATAAAAATATTCACAATACAATTAGTATTATGTGGTTACTCTGTGCCAGACTTTAATATTCTCATTCTTTTTTAAATTTCACAACAGTCTTTTGAAAGAACTGAAGAACTGAGACTTTGGGAATATATAAGCTACATGCCCAATGTAGAGTTACCCTTAATGTAGACCCAGTATCTGAATTCAGGCCATCTGTCTTTGGGCCAGCACTCTTACATATCCACTGCTTTACCTTGATGACACTATAGTGGTTAGTTTTTGCCCCCTACTCATATTTATCTGACTTCAATTCCTCTTTTCATTACACCAATCTTTTATATGGAGAGTCAGTTTTATGCACACAGGGCAGTCAGAGAGTAGGCAGCCAAATCAACCTTCCCTGAATTCCTCTAGCCTAGAATAAGTCCTTTATCCATGGAGCTCAGGACCCTCTAATATACCATTTCATTTGCAAAGTCTTCCTTACAGGCAAAGAGGGGAAAAGACGCATTACCCCCAATTTAATAGGCCAGGTCTTCAGGACTCTGCAGGGCGAAAGCATGAGCTGCCAGAACGAATCTTTGATTTATTTACATCAAAGCCTGAGATAGCCCAGATAAACTTCACAACCGTCATGCCCATCATGGGAAAGCAACTAAGTACAGAGTGAGAATGTAATTCCATTTTTCAATTGTTGGATGCCTCCTTGAAATACCAGCAACTTGGCCAATTAGCTCCAGTTGTTCGGATGGTATTAGAACCCTATCTGCTATCCATCAGAGTGAAACCAATAATTCATTTCACATAGGCACTGCAGTGCCATCAGATAGAAATGGCTTTTAGTTACTGCCAACTTGGGGCATTTTTGAAATAGTGACCTCAAGATTTAAGCTACAAAATTCCATTATCTATCCTCAAGCCAGCCACAGCTGAATTTTTGAAATATCCTATTAAGTTTTCTGCTCTGATAAAAATTCAGAGGCCCTTTTTATATTAATCTCCCCATGGCAAATGAAATTTGCTGAGTGGTAGATTTAATTTGCTTCTATTTATGTATTACTGTATTTTGGGAAAAAATAATAATTGCTCTCAATATCACTTTTTCAGCATTACTAGGAAAAAGCATCATAAAGATTTAAATCCTCTCCTCATTTATTTCATTGTTTAGACTCCACAAAGTAAATAGCTTATTCTTCCCTTTTCGATCACTTTGGCATTTTAATTAAAATATAATTACCATTCAAAGTGTATTAATGCACAAGCGTAGGTAATTGCCTATGTCAGGTCATTAGGTATATTTCTAAAAGGAAGCTAGAGTAATTTAAAATATTTTACATATTTACCTGAGACAGGTATATTCTAGCATATTTTTTTATTTCCCCAAGGCAACTTCCCTATTTTAATTATGAAATGAAATTGAGAAGGAGTGCAAAAGAGAAAGAGTTCCCTGTGGAATTTGAAATAATGAAATATAAATGTTTTCATTGCTGTGGATTTGTAGAAAATCTATAGTATCTTGAAATAAAAGAAAATTGATGGCTTATATATTTTTATTAAAAAATGAACAAGAAAAAATAAATGCCTTTTAATAATGGAAGACCCTTCACCCACATATTTGTGTGTGTGTGTGTGTGTGTGTGTGTGTGTGTGAGATTTGGGTCTATTCCTGTTATTATGTGATTTGGGGAGATATCCTTGAAACTTATGAACATTTTGTTTTTCTGTTTTGTTTTTCTGATAGAAGTCAGATGGTTACAGAGGGGAAGAGGTCATGTGAAAACCACATACAATGCCTCGTTATTAGTGGCTTCTAAAAACAAAAGTTTATTTCTATTCATTCTGCTATCCATTGGGAATTGTCTTGAACTCGACTTCACATCCTCCCTCTCTGGAAATCAGGCTCAGTAGTCCCCATTCAAACATTACAGGTTACTTTGTGGGGATTCACAAACCAATGATCCAAAAAAACCTCCAGTTCAGCTGTGACATATGTCATTGCTTTCCACAACTTAACAGTCAAAAGTACTCATCTAGTTCCATCTCAGGGAAACAGAAATCCACATCTGGCCATGTATCCAAAGCATAGAGCTGGACGTGGTTGGTTAACTTCACTGATGACTGTACCAAGTGGCATTGCCTACAGATTGCTATCATAATGCAGTGATTAGCTATATCATGATAATATTACTTCTCATTAGATGTGAGATCAGGACCCTTATTTATTCATGGCCAAAATGACCTTACAGGTCCTCTGAACTTGACTAAATCTTAGCTATCCTCCTAACTATAGTCTCGGTAGTCTCCCTTTTCTTAGAATATTTACTTCAGAAATGTTTATTTCTCTGCCCCTTTGAGATGTAAATGTTCTCCCAGCCTCTTGCCAGTTTTATAGACCCAGGGATGTCTTTCATAAGGACCTGGGATGTAATCATCATGGAAGAAAAGCCCCTGTGTCCCAGTTCCTGGAGGAGGGTAGGAGCAGTAGGAACCTAACCTGGAACAGGTCGCCTAATTACACTGACCGATCTGACCCCCTAATGTCCTGTACTGCAGTAGTTTTCCATTATCTCACTCCAGCACTTAAAAATCCTTTAGCCTTCTGTTTCAGGGGTATTCAGGTCAGTCTCTCTGCCCTATTGTGATATTCTTTTTGTTTTAAAAAAATTGCACATATTTAATGTATAGAATGTGATGTTTTGATATAGGTATAGATAGCAAAAATGTGACTACAAAGAAATTATCCTATCCTCACCTTCCAGAATTACATTTCCTTCCCTTTTTTATGGTAAGAGCAACTAAAATCTAGTCTACAGGATAGACAGTAACAGCATCTGTGAGTAGTGGTGGAGGGTCTATCTTCACTAGATTTCATACAACTTCTAGAGAATTCTATAGTAGACAGATCCTGCATGATGCTTTGGTATTCTGTCTGTCATCTTCCTGAATCCCTCAGCTGTCAGGATCCTCTTCTGTATGCTTCATTAGAGCTCTCCTCTCAAGTTTGTATGTATTAACTCATTTGTATTATTCCTCCGATTGTAATTTTCATGTGACATTTTTATTGTAATCCAAACATCTAGCAGAGTTTCTGGCTAGAGTCAGCACCTGCTGGCAGTAAATGAATATTTCTTTAAAATATGCATCTCTCTTTCCATTGAATCAGTTAGAAACCTCTGCTTCCCTCTTCTTCCTGTTTTAAGATCTTTGCAGATAATTAACCTTGATTGCTATTCATAGGTGAGCTTACCTTCTAGAATTTGGCTTTTGATGAGCGTATTTGACTCAACCAGTGAAGGTTATTCTCTCCCTACAGCATGGGCTCTCAAAGAGAAGACAGCCTAACTGACTAGCTGGTTCAAATCCACATTCCAGGTCTCCATCCCCAAGATTTAGAGTTAGGAAAACTTTAAAGGACATTCAGGCAATCATCAAGTACTTTAGGGTTGAAAACTTACACCCCATCTTTGAAGCTCTGCTGTAAGAGCCCTGATCATTTTCCTTTTGTGATCGGGAAAGGTTTGCCCTTAGACATTTTTCTACATCCAGAACTCAAATTCAGTTGCTATTCTTGCAAGTGGTACGAACTTTGTGAAATGTTTAACCTTTCTAGGCTTATTTCCATTCTTTTGAAATGCATTACATTTTATTTTCAATTTAAATGTAGCTGTGATTCTGTCCTTTTGAAAATGGGCTTGACATGTAGAGCACTCTCTCAGTGGAAAAGGTTATCATACGTTTTATTTGTTAGTAGTGGTACTTGATTGTATAGTATCTAGGAACCTGACGAGTTAGGCAGGAGTGTGATGTTTGCAGAGGTGCCCAGAGCAATCCAAGTTATGAACAAGATGCTCTTCTCTAGGTCACTGAGCTGCTCTCCCATAGGCTTTAGGGTCTAAGAAGGTGATCCAGCATCACTCAAGGATCCATGGAATGTAGATGCCAAGAGAACACTATTATACTATTTGTATAGTAGAGCACAAGGAAGGTTTTGGTATTTAGTGATATGATTTAATTGCCTAATTGCTTGTGAAATGGGTGGAGTAGCCAACCTCATACTGTTTCTGTAACAACCATGACTAAATCCAGGTAGAATACAAGGATGTGGTTCTTCTTCTTTTTTTTATATATTATTTTAGTTGTTGATGGACCTTTATTTTATTTATTTATATGTGGTACCATGAATCGAACTCAGTGCCTCACTCATGCTAGGCAAGCACTCTACCACTGAGTCACAACCCCAGCCCCCAGGCTGTGGTTCTTAACATTTGTTTTCTCTCTAGTGAAACCTGAGAAATCTGAGTACCAGAAAGAGACTCTGGGTCATATGATACTTGTATCTGTTAAAATTTATGTGAAGTTTTGGTTTCTGTGCAAAATGGCAAAATGAGGCAAGTGTTTCCTGGTCTTCTGAGATGAAGAGGACAAGGTCTTTCTCTTTCTTCCCCTGTAATTCTTACCTACCCTGGGCTAATTCTCATAGTTTGTTTCTCCCCACCATCTCTCTCTTATTACTATTATTATTATTTTTTGGTAGTACTGTTGATGAAACCCAGGGATGCTCTACCACTGAACTGCATCCCCAGCCATTTTTTTTTAAATTTTAAGACTATCATATCCAAGGAAAAGGAACAAGTGACAAGATGAAAACAGGGTGCAAGCCATGTTAGACATTGTAAGTTAGTGTGGAGAGCAGACTGTGCCCTGCTTGGAGTTACTCCATGATGTACAGAACAGCAGTTTTCAGGCTATACCTAAGCCTGTGTTACTCCAGTTTATAAAGCAGTAGTTTGCCATAAGTTACTCCATTTTAAATTTCAGTGGCAAGCTGGAATGACTCTACATCTTATTTATACATGTAATCAAACAACTTCTGCCTGGAACAACCACAAGACACAAAATGATAAATAAATGAACTGTGCTAATAAAAATGACCACCTGAGAATTTATCGAGTTAATCAGAAGCATATGGATGCATGTGTTTAATGAACTCATATCTGAACAACCAGGCCTATGAGTTTGTAGAACACAACAGACCATCAAGTTAAACAACTCTCTCATACAAGATCCATAAAAAGAGGAGCACCCCAAGATTGCACACAGCAGCACCCTGACCCTCTCATCTGGTCACTTGTCAGAAACTTTACCTAGTAAAATCAGCACTATGATGAAATGTACAAATTTCTCTCCTTTGGCTTCAGTGGAGTATAGTTTTTCCTGCCTTTAGTGACCATACACAGCCACTTGAAGCTGACTTCTCAAGCTGACATTCCAAACTGACAGTCTGAAAAACTACTATCTGTCTGGACCTTTGCCTAGAATAAGTTCCTGTGGTTTGATATCTCTGTGCCCTGACCAAATTCTTCACTATTAGCTCTCTGCTTTTGCTCCAGGTTCAGCATCCTGGACATTGTAGTTGCCTTAACCTTTTTTTATCCTTTTTGTTATATAATTGTATAAAGTGTCTTTTGTTACTTGAGTGATATAGATATTAGAAATTACAATTAGTATATAAGTACTTGTCTTTGCCCAGTTTAGGACTAGCAGGTGACAACCCACAGGTATTCAGTGAACTGTCACTGATAAACGTGGTGTAGCCTGTGAATTTATTGTGGAAAGACACAAACATGTTTGTTGTATGTCAGTGACATAGCTTGCTCATGAAAGTTAGGTTTGAGGTTCGAGTGGTTAGAAGAATCTTATGCAAACTGCAATATGTGCTTAGAGATAAAAATAATAGCAAAAGTATTTTTCAGTATTAATAGTCAACAAGGTACTCTTTTACATATTTTGCATGTAATGTCTCATTTAATTCCAAAGCTATCTGAGCTGTTGTGGGAAATAGAGTTGAAGTCAATAATTTGTGGTACCATATCTGTCTTTAGGGTAGTGATGATTAATACAACCATCTCTGATAATGGGAATGTTGATAATCTACTATGCAGTACGGTAGACCCAAGAATCACATAGCTATTTCTATTAAGCACACAAATAATGGCTATTGTAACTGAGAAAACAGCACTATGGGGCTAGTGGCTTCCAGCTTGGACAGCCCAGCTTTAGAGCCTGAACACATAACCACAAAGCAATACAGCCAACTTTTGGCAGATGGACCTGTGCTGCCAGGTTGTGTCATCTTCTGGATTGTAATGATACTTAAAAGCAAAAAAAAAAAGGGAGAGGGTGGAGAGAGGAATATTAAAAGATTTTAAAAAACAATATACTAGACTGAGGAGATAGAAAGCATAAATGGAAATAGTAAATACATTTTTAGAGTTCTCCTACAGTTTAGTAGACCCAAGTAAAGATTGAAATGTGATGAAGCTGGTGAGGTTTGCAGAGAACTATACAAGCAGAAACTCAGCTAGCTGCAAACTAGAGAGAACAACTGTTTCCCTCCAAGCATATTTCGATGACTACTTATTTATTACTTTATTTTATGTATTATTTAGAGTAACAGTAATGTAATGATTGCCTCCAAAAGATACATATATGTGTGTGTGTGTGTGTGTGTGTGTGCGCGCGTGCAAACATGAGAGAAGTTTATTTTTATTCATCAAATATAAAAACCAGTAGGTAAGTCAACTCCAAGCAGTCAGTTGAGATTGTGGGGATTCTTCTTCCATGTGACTATACCACTTTTCAGCAGGACTAATCCTGGCTCAGTGAGTTCTTATTCTGTCCATCAGAAGAACACAGGTACAACTATGACAAGAATAGGACACTGTATTGGGACTTCTTGTTCAAGCAGAAGGAACACAGAGATAGTGAGGACAAAAGACAGAGCTGGTTTTATTCATGTGAAAGGGCAGCAGAGGTGGTTTAGAGTTTGGGAATACTAATTGGTTTTAGGTACCTTTCAAAGGGTGTTTTTTTCCCCCTGAGCCAAGAATTTTGACCTTGAAGGAGGGTCCATGGCCAGTCCTCCTGATGCCACATGTACATCTCCATATGGATGACACATCCAGCATAAACACCTCTGCCTTCTCATAAGGATGAGTTGTAGCTGTTAAGAGAACACATGGTTGGGAATTGGAAGAAAACATAAACTCAGAACCTGAGAATTTACTGTTTAGGTGACTCCTTATCATTTTATCCTTTATGTTGTTTGTCCCTGGAGAGTGATGGCCAGGGTATCCTGGCTTTAGTGATACTTCTGGCTCTTTTTTTTTTTTGGTACTGGAGATTGAACTCAGGGGCACTCGCCCACTGAGCCACATCCGCAGCCCTATTCTGTGTTTTATGTAGAGACAGGGTCTCACTGAGTTGCTTAGTGCCTCGCCGTTGCTGAGGCTGGCTTTGAACTCACACTTCTCCTGTCTCAGCCTCCCTAAGTGCTGGGATTACAGGCTTACGCCAGTGCGCCCAGCTACCTCTGGCTCTTAAGGCAGATGAGACTGAGAGTTAGTGACTGAGAGGGCAGGAAAAGGTCCATATCATTCTCCTAATAGCTATTAAACCATGAGTGAAGGTCAGAGCACAGGGGAAAGCACACATCATGCTTTTAATAGCTAACAAGCTATGAGTTAAGGCCCACATCTGCAATCCTTTGTCCCTGTGGGATCCCTGACAGTCCCAAGACCATGCTACCCAGGAAAGGACTAAATAATATCAAAACTTTTATGAACTATTCCTGGTCCTAGTGAATATCAATTCTGCTTATATTACATGAGCTAGTTACAGGATGAACGAAGTAGCAGGTAAATGTAGATTAGTTGTAAATCCAGGAAGATGAAATGGATTTTGGGCACAGCTATACTCTCAGTCATGTGACCATTGTTAATTAAACCCACGATGAACTGATATTAGGAAAGGCAATTGGAAATACCCAATTGAAATACCACTTTCAGACCAAAAGACATCAGAGATATTAATCAATTTATTACTTCTATTTTATGAGATCATTCTGCCCTTCTCATATTTCCAGGCCCCCAGTTTACTCCCTTTGATATTACATTTTGGCATTTTGTAATTTATAGCCAAGGTACTTGGGCCACAAGAAAAGGCAAGAAGCATGAATTTACCATCCAAGATGCTGGAGCAACTGGGGTCTGGAAGTCATGTAGAGTCTAGTGGGAGATAAGAATATGTTGGAAAAACTGGGGAGAGAATGGACTAGCCATATTCTTCATCCTTCCTTACTCACCATTATTATAACCTAACTTTCAAAGCTTAGTTACTATTTTCCGATTGACAAAGAGCTGTTGTTGTTGTTGTTTCTTTGTTTCTTTGTAAGAGTTCGGAGTACAATTTACCTTGAAATGTTCTTGGGACATGTAAACGACTCACAAAGAAATGATGACTGCAAAACAGTCACAGATGCTCAGAGCCTGGAGACAGTGGGGATTTTCTATATAAATATATACACACATACATATGTATATACACTCATAAATACATATAGTAGTAGAGTATAATTATTAGGACCAGAAAATGAGCATCCAGAATTTGTGTCACCTTTTTGTCCAGCTCTTATCATGAAACCTTAAAAATATTACTTAAGATTACTGTGTATCAAATTCCTCCTGTGTAAAGCAAGAGTGCAAGACCTACTATAGTTTGTTATTTTGAGGATTAAATGAGTTAATATATGTAAATCACTAAGAACTGGTTTTTGTATGCATTATACACATGTTAGACATTACTCTCAATATTTTTACATTGCAGATGGGGAACATCAAACCCCAAGAGTTTGAATGAATCACGATGCTCAAACAGAATTTTTCTGAGTTGCATTGCCACCCATAACCTCCTGGAATATAAAAAAAAATAATCATGTTGTCTCCAGAATTTTAACCTTAATTTAATTTTAATTTTAATTTAAGTTTTTGAATTTTAATCCTGGCCCTTACCTGCTAACTGTGTGCTGGTATTTTTTTTAAAAAACAGTTTTCCAGTACATAAAATGGGCAGCATAAAAATGGTTAATTCTTAAGGTTGTTTTGAGGTTGAAATGAATATTTTATAGTACTGTTTTTAATGCTTGGCACATAATCAGCACTAAAATAATATCCAGTGTGGTGATGATGATGATGATGATGATGATTATCAGATGATGATCATTCTTCTAGTTTATTCTCATTGAGCAAACAGTATTTCCATTAAGAAAATGATTTAAAATCATTTGAATAAACAACTCCATTTCTTAATAATAAGAATGCATATTTTTTTACTGTATTGAGGATGTTTTAGACTATCTCTAATTGTTATAGATGATGTTTTCTGCAATACAATTATATACCACTAAATGGAAAAAAGAAATTAAATCAGTATCAATTCATGATTTAAACAATAAAACATGCATAGAGTCATTTCATGACATGGTGAATTTCAATAATGAATAACTCATTGATAGGAATAGTGGTTAATACATTACAACTGAGTTCTTCTCTATATTTCACACACATAACTAATATTTAAATATAATATATTATACTCTTGACATTTGTGCAGACAACACATGAACAGAGCCCATGATTTATTCACATCTGTTATAACACATTCTGATAATTTATTTGGAAGAAAGCAATCTACATTAATCATTTATTAATTATTAATAAAATATAAGCATTACATTAAAGAACTGCTGTTCAAAAATAACCTTTTCTTCTTGAAGCCAAAGACCTATTTATTTTCATGATGTTTTTTGTAAAGATAAACCATATTTTAAGGTGTTATCCTGTGGTTTTGCCCTATAAGACTTTTTGGGGAACACTTCTTATTTTCAGATAGGACTATTTCTGCTAGGGTTAGACTGTGTCCCTCAAGAAAGTGAAGTTGGAATCCTACTTCTCAGTAGCTCAGAATGTGATTTTATTTGTAAACCCGAGTCAGTGCAAATGTAGTTAAGATGATGTAATCCTGGCGCAGGATGGGTCTCTATTCCAATATGACTGGTACCCTTATAAAAATTCAGCCTATGGGAAGACAGAAACACAGGGGAAACATCACGTGAAGATGGAGGAGATATTGGAATGAAGCATTTTATTTATAAGCCAGGAAATGCCAAGGAGTGCCAGCTGTACCAGAAGTTAGGAGAAAGAGATGGAATGGGTTTCCATGCGGAGCCCTCAGAACAAATCGGTCCTATTACTGCCTCACTTTTAGACTTCAAACCTCCAGAGTAGTGAAAGAATACATTTTTGACATTTTAAGCTACTCAATTTGTGGTACTTGCTTATAGTGGTCTGGAAGCCTAATACAATATGCTTTCTTTCTGTAATATGCCCATATATTTTTCAAAAGATTGTATAGGAGAAAAGAAAGATGGAAGACAAAATGTCTGTGATGTGGTTAGAGAACTCTGAGTAAAAATCCTATGTCTGGCATTCACTATGTGTTACAGAGTATATGGTAAGTGTATCTGATGCCTAGTATCTTCATTTGTGAAAATAAGGAATAATCATATCCCTCAGCAGATTGATTGATTGATTGATTGATTTTTATTAAATTATTTATTTATTTATTTATGGGAGTACAGATTGAAACTAGGGCCTTGCACATGCTAGGCAAGTATTCTACCACTGAGCTTCACTCCCAGTTCTCCCCTAGAAGAATTATTATATAACCTTGAAAGTTTATACAGATTGCTGTGTTTAATTCTATGTCAGCTTTTTAAATGTTTTTAGTGATCAGCATAGTAGTGCAATATTTATTTATGTGGGTATTAGTAGTACAATAGTTTTTATATTGACACTAACATATTTCTCATACAACTTACAAAGAGAGAGCAATGTTTGTGGAAAATATCTTTGTTATATAAGGGATACTTAACTCACCTTATAACTTTAATCTTACATTGTTATAAATTTAAAGACTGCAGTTCAACATTCCTGGCTTGTTTTTGCTTTTTCTACCCAAAAAGACTTTTACAAACTTTGAGCAATTAGAATAATTGTTCAGGCTCCTGGAAGTGAATGTTTGAGGCAGACATCATCTTTAAAGTGTGTAGGGTGCTGTTGGCTTGTACTATATAGACAGATGCCAGACACTCTAGGGACCTTAGGTGTTGATTTGAAGAAGACTTGTATATACTGGGGAATGCATTATGCCTGGAAAAGAAGAAGGAGAGATGGAACTAAGGAAAAATTCAGTGAAGGAAAGAGGGATGAGAAAAGAAAAGTAGGCAAAGTACAATTAGAATCATGCAGATATGTTCACCCACCATTGGACTACTTATGCTAATTTATAAGAAAGAACATTAGCTAGATAATTCTAGATCTGTTTTCTTCTTCTCAAATTTCCAGAACCTTCATAATATCTATGCCTTATTTTGATCAGAATGACTCAAGTATTTAAAGACACAGTATAAATTTTTTATGCAACTTAGTATCTTCACCCATTTTTATGTCATTAATAAAAGGATTATTTGTTGTAGTGCTAGAGGGAAAAGTAGTTTTCCTGTGCATTTTAAGTAAATCACATCCAATTCTAATTATAAAGCAATTTCTTGAATTTTCATAGATATTTGAGGTAGGCAGAATAGTGACTCTCAAAGATGTCAATTTGGCAAATTCTATGTGAATGATATCTTACATGGTGAAAGGGACTTTGAAGATATATTTAAATTTAAGGAGCTTGAGAGAGGGAGATTGTCCTTGATTTTCATGGTGGGCCAAACTTAATTACATGATCCATATAAAGTAAAGCATCTTTATAGTTTATAGTCAGAGAGATATTTGATAAAAGAGAAAGAGGGATTCAAGAGAGAGTTGACCCATTATTAAGGGCTTTGAAAAAGAGAGAAATTGGTTATAAATCTAGGGGCATGGCAGTTTGTTGGAAAGTTAGAATAGTTCTCAACTAATAGCCAGCAAAAAAAGTATGGATCTCAGTCATACAACTGCAAGATACTGAACTCCTGAAACAAACTGAATGAGAAACATATTGTCCCTTAGAGCCTCAAGAAAGAATACAACCTTGATTGTAGTTGGGGAGACTCATACTATACTTGTGACCTAACAAAACTCTAAGATAATGAGTTTGCATTGTTTTAAGTCATTAATACGTGGAACTTGTTACAGCAGCAATACAAAACTAATACAATATAAATGACTACAAATGATTTTCATATTATGTAGTAATCCTAGATATGTACTGCTCTGTACAACATAACCTATTTGTATATACTGATTGATCAAACAACTAGTTAACTAATTCAACAAAATTTTATTGGATATTTATTATGTGCCAGGAACTATGCTAAGCACTTGGATACAATAGCCTGAAGATCAGGTAATCATATAGATTAATCATTTTTGCAGATAAAGAAGTTACTGAACTAGATGTCTGTAATATAGTGATTCAGATAAATAATCCAGGGATTAATCTTGGAGGTATAAGATATTTGTATTGTTTATTTTTTCTCAGTGGTAGGGATCAAACCCAGGACCTTGCACCATGCTAAGCAAGACCTTTACCACTGAGTTCCAGAAGAAATTTTTATAGTTCTGAAATCTAAGAACCCATTTTAATCCAACCAATATGTTTGAGAGTATTTGGTTTAGAGGAGTGGATTGGGTACACCACATGGTGTATCATCTTAGGATCTTTGTATACATAGTCTTGATAAAAATCACAGGGACCGAAAGAATGGCCAGCTATCTTTGTTTTTCAGCTGCTACTCAATATCAGGAAAATGCTACTTTTTACATTCTCACACTCATTCACTATTCATATTCAGTTTTTCATTAGATTGAATGGATTCTTGTTAAATACCTCTTAAAAGAGTTAGTGTGTTTTCCATTGTCAGTGTTCCTGCCTTTCCAAGTCCCCCAGAACTCTTTGTTTTGATTTCTTACCAGAAAGACTGTCCATTACAAGTTCTCACTCTTTACTAAAGTATCTGTAATTGCTAACATAGAATTATGTCTTTCAAATGTCTTTATTTTTTGCATTTTCCTATTTTCCTAAGATAAAGCACACATTCCTCACATTTCATTCAATAGTACTACAGACTTGGTACTGTCTTTATCTGTGTCCACAAAAACCCCATGGAATTCTACCTTTATACTTGGTATTTTCTTATCCGTAGAGATGCCACATATTGCATGTCAAGGCTTTACATTTACTGCTCTTTCTGCAGTAATGCTCTTTCCCACCTCTTTGGATTATCTTTCCTATTCATTCTTTATCTGTCAGGTTAAGGCAGTTTCCTCATTAGCCGTTTCCTCTTCTGATAGACCAACTTTCATTCCCTCTTCTATATGATCTCATAACTTCTCTTTTTAATGCTACTATTAACACTACACTTACTTTATTTTCTAAACATGATAGAAGATTCTCTTTTAAATGACAATTCAATTGTAGGATGATGCAAGAAAGATAAATGTCATACACAGGGGTCTATGGAGATCCACGTACTTCCCTCTCTTATTGTTTGGTCATTGTTTGGCCTTAGGCATTTTTTCTATGATAAAAACACACCAGCCACCTGTTTTTATGATGAAGGTTCTCAGCTTATTTATTGGTGGAAGCATCTCAAATTGCTCTTTAGAATCTGTTAGACAGCACTTAGGGAGGCTGAGACAGGAGAATCGCGAGTTCAAAGCCAGCCTCAGCAAAGGTGAGGCACTAAGCAACTCAGTGAGACCCTGTCTCTACATAAAACAGAAAATAGGGTTGGGGATGTGGCTCAGGGGTCGAGTGCCCCTGAGTTCAATCCTCAGTACCAAAAAAAAAAAAAAGAATCTGTTAGAGCCACTGAGAAAGCCCCATTACAAACAGCATCCTTTGTATTCTTCCTCATTTATGACAGGAAATTCCTCCTTTTTTCTTGACGACCAGCTTGGTTGGATATAAAATCCTTGCTTTACATTTTCACACCTTCATTATCTTAAATATATTATCCTGATTTCTCCTGAAATAGAGTGCAGTTTAAAAAATAATCTGACATCAGTCTGACTTTCTCTCTTCTTGAAGTGATTTGTATTTTCTGTTTAGATGTACTGAGGGTATTGTATTTCTTTAAAACTTAATAATTCTATGAAAATGGTTTTGACAATTGACCCTATTGTGATGGTTTTTTTCCTGAGTGTTTCCTTTCAATATGGAAGTTTACATGTTAACTCTAGAAAGTTTTCTTTGACTTTAGTTAATAACATTACAGTGTGTGTTTGTGTGTGTGTGTGTGTGTGTGTGTGTGTATGTGTGTGTGTGTATTAGCACAGGTACCTATGTGTATTCTGTTGTATTAATTTTCTTCTTTTGTGTTTGATATAATAACACACCTTTTTACCTGTGCCTTTCTTCTTCATCTACTCATTTTTTAAAAATTCATTTTATCATCTTGTTTCCACTTAATTTTTTTCCTTCCTCCTCTCATTCATCCTGTTTTCTTTGTAGATTTTCTGTTAACTATTTGTTGCTCTGCTCCTTCTAATTTAGCTTATTTCTGTTATTTCTTTCTTCCCCCTCTTATTTCTAATCTTTTCTCAGCTATTTTTAGCTCTCTGTCATTTCCTGACAGGAAGAAATGGCTTATAAGTTAGGGAAGTCAAGGTGACTGTAATTTGCAAAGAGAATAACAGGGAGGAAAGAACTGCAATTAGAGATTGCTGGATATTCATACAGGGTCCCACATGAATTATTACTGTGAATCAATCAGTGCATGCATGTGGACAAACTGCACATGACCAGGAAAGGAGTAGTCTGAAGGTATTAGAGAGAAAGATCCTTGAAATTATACAAGGCTGGAAATACCTTCTGTTCCCATCAAGTATATTTGAAACTCTCCTAAGTCATGACTTATCAGAAAACACACCTAGAAGGTTTAAAACAATACCAAATAAGTAAAAATTATTTCAGGTATCTTTACTGTATCCCAGTTGAAATAAAAATATTTTTGGAAAAAAACTACCCACCATAGCTGGGCACGGTGGCGTAAGCCTGTAATCCCAGCACTTAGGGAGGCTGAGACAGGAGAATCGCGAGTTCAAAGCCAGCCTCAGCAAGGGCGAGGTGCTAAGCAACTCAGTGAGACCCTGTCTCTACATAAAACACAAAATAGGGCTGGGGATGTGGCTCAGTGGTCGAGTGGCCCTGAGTTCAATCTCCAGTACCAAAAAAAAAAATAATAATAATAATACCCACCATGACAAAAAGGTGAAATTCATGGTGTTTGGAATACCATAATGCAAAAAACTCAGGAAACTACAACTCAAAATGATAGGAATGTCTTGGCAGCACTAGGCATTGAAGCCAGCATCTCACACTTGCTAGACAAGCACTAAACCAGTGAACTATATGCCCAGGCTTTTCTTTTCCCATTTGGAGACAGGCAAGGTCGATCATATGGGCTTTTGCTTGCACTTGTGATCCTTCCACCTTAGATTCCCGAGTAGCTGGGATTATGGGTGAATGAGAATATTTGCCCAATTAAAATGGACACAGACATGAAGATTGTAGTTTTAGTAGACAGAGCCACTCAATCAATTAACATAATTGTATCTCATATGAGTAAGAAGGTAGTGAATATGGTTCGATATTATGCAGACATTAAATATAAAAAATAAAACCCATAATAATGAAAACTAAAAATATTTGCGATGAAAAATAATGTGAATGGATTTAAGATTCCATGTGTGTATCATTCCAATGCAGATTAAACATTGCAGGAAAAGACTAGTGAAACTGAACACATAGCAATAAAATTATCTGCAGTGATACAGAAAAGATAATAATGGAAAAAATGTACAGGAATCAGTGAGCTGTAAGGGAACCTCAAGTAGCTTACTGTTTGTGCAATTAGAATTCCTAAAGATGAGCAAAGAGAGTGAAACATTAAAAAATGCAGAAATAATAACAGAAACATTTTCAAATTTGATGAAATCTGTAATGCAGCAGATTAAAGAAACTCCATCAATAAAGAAGTATAAAGAATTTTATACTAATTCAAAATGTTAACACTTTGCTTAAACAAATATAAAGAGAAAATCTTAAAAATAATCAGAGCATAAAAGATATATAGAGAGGAATGAGATAAGAATAAGAACATGCTTCTTACCAGAAACTATATAAGTTGAAGAAAAAGAAAAATGAAGCAACATATTTAAAATGCTAAAAGAGAAGGGAGAAACACATACACACACCTGTCAACCCAAGATTCTATAGCTAGAGATAATACCTGTCAAAAACTAAGATGAAATAAGGTATTTCAGCCTTAGGAAAATTGAAAGAATCTATCAGCAGCAGACTTGCACTGCAGGAACAGATAAGGGATGTCCTTTAGGATGAAGGATATGATAATCAGATAGAAATCTGGACATACATAAGTAAACGAAGAACATTAGAATTGGGAGCTACAGGAATAAATGCAAAGACCTTTTCTTATTTAAATCTACTTGAAAGATAATTATCTCCTAAAAGCAAAACTAGTAACAATAGGTTGTGGTGTTTAATAACATAGAATGCACTAACACATACAACAGTATTACAAACTTGGGGAGAAGTGCATATACTCTTGTAATATCTTTATTTTAGATATGATGTGGTATATTTTCACTAAAAGGTAAAGCTTGATGATTTAAATACACATGTTATAAATTCTAAACCTAATATTAAAATATGACACGCAGCCAGTAAGTCAATAAGGAAATAAAATGCAATTGGAAATCATAACATCATTTCAATTGATGCAGACAAAGCATTCAACAAAATCTAACGACAATTCTTAATAAGATATATCAATAAGCTAGAAATAATATGAAATGTCCTTAATCAGATAAAAGGTGTCCTGAAAAATACTTGCAGATAATATTATATATTAATAGTAAAACAAAATAGCTTATTCCCGAGAACGTCTATTCAACATGGTAATCAAATTCTAGTCAATGTAATAAAGTATAAAAAAAAAGAAGTAAAAGTAATCAGTTTCAGAAATTAAGATATATATCTTTTTATTTGCAATCAACGTAATCTTGTAAGGAGAAAATCCTAAAGAATCCACACCAAAAAATAAAAAGAGAGAGAGAGAGAGAAACAAAGAAAAAGAAAAAAGAAATAGGACTAATGAGTGAGTCTAGCAACATTGTAGTATATTACATAAATATCTTTAAATCAATTGTATTTCTATATACTGGTAAAGAAATACCAGACATTGAAAATTTCTTTATAATCACATTAAATTTTTGAATATTCAGGGTTCAATTTCACAAACCATCTGCATTCTGGTACACTGAAAATTCCAAAATAGTTTTGAGATTAAAATAAAAAACAATGACTAAATTATTGGAGAAGTATAATATTTCCCTGGATCAGGAGACTCAATATTTATATGTATGTGCTCTCAAAATTAATTATCGATTCAATACAATTTCAAAATCCCTACAGAGTACTTTTGTAGAAAATGACAAGCTGATTCTATTAAACTCTACATGGAAACCCAAAGAACGTAGAACCTAACATGACTTTTAATAAGAATGACAAATTTATGAGACTTGCATTAATTCAATCTAAGACAAGTTACAAAGTCACTAATCAAGAAAATGTACTACTAGTTTACGGAAAGTGGAGAGATCAAAGACACTTAACTAGAGTCCATACATAAACCCACATATACTTGGTGGAGTAATTTTCAACAAAAGTTATTTAGTGGAGAAAAAAAGTTTTCAACAAATGCTGTTGAAATACTCAGGTATTTATACATACACACACGGAAAACCTTACTTACTTCACACGGCATACAAAAACAAACTTCAAATCAATTATTGACCTAAATCTAAAGCATAAAACTATGAAATCTGTACAAGAAAGCAAAGAATAAATCTTTATGACTTTTAGTTTAGGGAAGTGTTTTACTTTTGATTTTCCAGTCTAATACTTTTCATTCAATTTAAATTTATATTTAATTAATAAAGAGCATAAAATTGTGAAAATTAATGCAGTTTCATGTGACATTTCTATACATGTATACATGTATATATTTTGTATTGTTAAAATTAGATTCAATATATCTCCTCCAACAGGGAAGCTTTTAAATAATATTACACAAAACAGAATTTGTATAAGAAAACCTATTTTAAATTGTATGCTTTTTAAAGATGCTATTATGAGGGTTTCGGTTCCAACAAGGCAGCCGAGATGGACTCCTCAGTGCTAGTCTCTCCAGGACCAGAGCTTGAAATAGTGGAAATACTGTCTCCCAGCCAGCTTCTTGACATCATCTTATGGCTCATCATCCCCTGCAGGAATTTTACTCACCCTGTACACAGGGCCACCAGGCAGCAGCATTGCCACAAGACTTCAGAGGCGAGCGGCGGAACACAGTTGTGGTGTGAGGCCCCAGCCCAGGGCTCGAGCCCAGGATTCACCCCAGGTGGGCAGGGCCTGCTTCTACACAGGGTACCTGGTTCCAGTGCCCACCTAACCACGCAGGACCCCTAGCAGTTGCTCCTGTGGACAAACGTGTCCTGCACGGGACCCCCGGCTACTGTTCGTTGTGGATCTCCATCTACCAAATCAAAACTTCCTGCACCAGGGGATGCCGGACAGCAACTGGGGACAAACTTTTACTTCAACAAAGCACACTGTGAAACAGCGCCTCCACTGCATCCAAGACCACCAGCAGCTCAGACCTTCACTCTGTTGTTGAAGTAGATGGCTTCTTTGTGAAACCCTCACCCAGGACATTCTTCACCCAACAGGGAAATTCCAGTAAGCAACGGACAACGCCACCAACTGGAGGTGAAAGGAAGCAAACCTGTTTATTTACGTTGAGACTTTTTATTTTTTTTATTTTTATGTTTAATTTTTTTATTCTTATTTTTTATTTTATCCTTTATCTTTTATCATAATATTCCTTTTGTTTAATCTTTTTATTTCTATGCTCTTTTCTTCTTTTCTTTCTTTCTTTTTTCCTTTCCTCTTTTCTCTCTTGCTCTTTTCCCACCCTCTAATCCCCAAAAGTTGTGAAACCAAGTATTTGTTATACAGTAGGATATGGTAGACTGGGATTTCTGAACAGTATACTAGAGTGGTATTATATAGTCTTGTAAATCCCACTTGCATATGTTTTATTTTTCTTACTATCATGTCTCCTTGCTAGCTGTACTCTTTTTTCTTCCTCCTTACTGGTCTTCCCCAACTCTCTTTCACTCTTTCTACTAATAGGCAATTTCTCTTGGATTCCTTTTTTCATGCTTTCTAGGATCTAATAACCATATCCTCACTTCCTACTACCCTAACATTCTATCCTACACCCCACATTCAAGTTTCTCTAGCCCACTAACAGAAACTATAGACCCTTGTGCAAACCTATCGTTTACACAATAGATGTTAAAGGAACACATAATTGTTGTATATTGTGACTAAACTGTAAATGTATTTAGGAGCTATTAGGAGCTACTTGGTTTGAAACTATATATTGTTTGTATTGTGATCAATCAATATTGGTCTCCCCTTTAAAGGAGAGGTATTGAAACCCTTCAGGGAAACTATAACCCTATAGGAGAAAAAATTGTAACAACTTGGATCAGCAGAGCTAGAAGGAAAGACACACAAACACCATGAAAAAACAAGAGAAGAAAGTGCCTCAAACAAACCAAGATACTACATTATTAGAATCCATGGTCAGTACAGCAGAAGAAAAGACAGAACAGGAGTTCAGGATGTACATAATTAAAATGTTCTGTGACTTAAAGAATGATATAAGAGAGCAAGCTCAGTCAGCAAAATATCATTTTGATAAAGAGATACATAGGCAAATATAGGAAGTAAAAGATCACATCAATAAGGAGACAGAAATTCTGAAAAGGAACCAAACAGAAATCCTTGAAATGAAAGAAACAATAAACCAAATTAAAAACTCAATAGAAAGCATCACCAACAGATTAGACCACTTGGAAGACAGAACCTCAGATATTGAAGACAAAATATTTAACCTTGAGAATAGAGTTGACCACACAGTGAAGATGGTAAGAAACCATGAACAGAACATCCAAGAACTATGGGATAACATTAAAAGACCAAACTTAAGAATTATTGGGATAGAAGAAGGCATAGAATTCCAAACTAAAGGAATAAGCAATCTATTCAATGAAATAATATCAGAGAACTTTCCAAATAGAAAAATGAATTGGATAATCAAATACAAGAGGCTTACAGGACACCAAATGTACAAAATTACAACAGATGTACACCAAGGCACAACATAATGAAAATGCCTAACATGCAGAATATGGAGAGAATCTTAAAAGGCACAAGAGAAAGGAACCAGATTACATATATGGGGAAGCCAATTAGGATCACTGTAGACTTCTCAATGCAGATCCTGAGAGCAAGAAGATCATGGAACAACATATACCAAGTGCTAAAAGACAGCGGATGCCAACCAAGAATCTTATATCCAGCAAAATTAAGTTTTAGGTTTGATGATGGAATAAAAACCTTCCAAGATAAACAAAGATTAAAAGAATTCACAGAAGAAAGCTGGCACTACAGAACATACTTGGTAAAATATTCCGTGAGGAGGAAATGAAAAACAACAATGAAAACCTGCAGAGGGAGGAGCTACACTAAAGGCCAATCAAAGGAGAAACCCAGTCAAGTTTAAAACTAAGAATAAACCAAAATGTCTGGGAATACAAACCATGTCTACATAATAACATTGAATGCAGATGGCCTAAACTCAGCAATTAAAAGACACAGACTGGCAGATTAGATTAAAAAAAAAAAAAAGACCCAACAATATGCTGCCTCCAAGAGATTCATTTCATAGAAAGAGACACGCACAGATAGAAGGTGAAAGGATAGAAGAAAATTTATCACTCACCTGGATTGTGTAAACAAGCAGGAGTTTCCATCCTCATTTCAGATAAAGTGGACTTCAAACCAAAGTTAGTGAAAGGGATAAAGAAGGTCATTTCATACTGCTTAAGGGAATCATACATCAACAAGACATAACAATCTTAAATATCTATGCCCCAAACAATGGGCATCCATGTTTGTCAAACAAACCCTTCTCAAATTCAAGAATCAAATAGACCCCAACACAATAGTACTGGATGACTTTAACACAACTCTCTTACCACTGGATAGATCTTCCAAACAAAAACTAAACAAAGAATCTACAAGACTTAATAGAACAATCAATGGTCTAGACTTAACGAAAATATATAGAATATCCCATCCTTCAACAAGCAAATACACATTTTTCTCAGCAGCACATGGATCCTTCTCAAAAATAGATCATATGCTATGTCACAAAGCAAGTCTTAGTAAATACAAAAAAACAGAGATACTACCCTGCATTCTATCTGACCATAATGGAATGAAACTAGAAATTAATAACAGTTTTAAAAAAAGAAGCCACTACAATACCTGGAGACTCAATAATTTGCTATTGAACAATGCATGGGTAACAGAAGAGATCAGGGAAGAGATAAAACAAAATTCTTAGAGGTAAATGAGAACTCTGATACAACATATCAAATCTCTGGAACATTATGAAGGTAGTGCTAAGAGGAAAGTTCATTGCATTAAGCTCATATATTCAAAGATATAAAAGTCAAGAAATAAATAACTTGATACTACAACTCAAAGCCCTAGAAAAAGAAGAATGAAGTAACACCAAAAGAAGTAGAATAGAGGAAATGGAGGGCTGAAATCAATGAAATTGAAACACTAAAAAAACAATTCAAAAAATTGATAAAACCAAAAGCTGGTTCTTTGAAAAAATAAACAAATTGACAAACTCTTAGCCACCCTAAAAAAAAGAGGGAGAGAGAAAACCCAAATTACTAAAACTTGTGATGAAAAAGGAAATATCACAACAGACCCTGCTGAAATACAGAGGATAATCAGAAACTATTTTGAAACCTTATATTCCAGTAAAATAGAAAACCCTGAAGACACTGATAAATTCCTGGAGATATATAACCTACCCAAACTGAATCAGGAGGACATTCATGACTTAAACAGATCAATTACAAGCAAGGAAATAGAAGATGCTATCAAGAGCCTTCCAACCAAGAAAAGTCCTGGAACAGATGAATTCTCAGCCGCGTTCTACAAGACCTACAAAGAAGAACTAACTCCAATACTCCTCAAAGTATTCCATGAAATAGAAAGGGAAGGAATCCTTCCAAACTCATTCTATGAGGCTAGTATCACCTTGATTCCAAAACCAGACAGAGACACATCAAAAAAGGAAAATTTCAGACCAATATCCCTGATGAATATAGATGCAAAAATTCTCAATAAAATTCTGGCAAATTGCATTCAAAAGCATATTAAAAAACTAGTGCACCATGATCAAGTGAGGTTCCTTCCAGGGATGCAAGGTTGGTTCAACTTATGGAAATCAATCAACGCAATCCATCACATCAACAGACTTAAGGATAAGAATCACACAATTCTATCAATTGATACAGAGAAAGCATTTGACAAAATGCAGCACCCTTTCATGTTCAAAACACTAGAAAAACTAGGGATAGTAGAAACATACCTCAACATCGTAAAAGCAATATATACTAAGCCTAAGGCCAACATCATTCTAAATGGAGAAAAATTGGAAGCATTCCCTCTAAAAACTGGAACAAGACAGGGATGCCCTCTCTCACCCCTCTTATTCAATATAGTCCTTGAAACTCTATCCAGAACAATTAGACAGATGAAAGAATTTAAAGGGATACGAATAGGAAAAGAAGAACTCAAACTATCATTATTTGCAGACGACATGATTCTATACTTAGAGGATCCAAAAAGTTCCACCAAAAAGCTTCTAGAACTGATAAATGAATTCACCAAAGTTGCAAGATATAAAATAAGTATCCATAAATCAAATGCATTTCTATATATCAGCAACAACTCCTCTGAAAGAGAAATTAGGAAAACTATCCCATTCACAATAGCCTCCAAAAAAATAAAATACTTGGGAATCAATCTAACAAGAGTGGTGAAAGACTTCTACAATGAAAATTACAAGACACCAAAGAAAGAAATTGAAGAAGATCTTAGAAGATGGAAAGATCTCCCATGCTCTTGGATAGGCAGAATCAATATTATTAAAATGGCCATACTACCCAAAGCGCTATACAGATTCAATGCAATCCCAATTAAAATCCCAAAGTCCTTTCTTATAGAAATAGAAAAGGCAATCATGAAATTCATTTGGAAAAATAGGAGACCCAGAATAGCCAAAGCAATCCTGAGCAAGAAGAGTGAAGCAGGAGGCATCACAATACGAGACCTTAAACTTTATTACAAAGCTATAGTAACAAAAAAGGCATTGTACTGGCACCAAAATAGACATGTAGACCAATGGTACAGAATAGAAGACACAGAGAGTAATGCACATAAATACAGCTATCTCATACTAGACAAAGGTGCCAAAAA
>CM053414.1:22091636-22136242 GCA_028644305.1 Xerus rutilus | reverse complement strand
TATATATATATATAAAATATATATATATATAATATATATATATATGCAGGCTGGTCAGAAGAATTTAATTATAGCCTCCTTCCAGAATAAAAAACTAAGTAGTCTTTACTACAGTAATCATGCCATTGCTACCTGTCACCCTATTTTGTCATATAAATAAGAACTACAGACATTGTTTTCTATATTTTCATAAGCAATCTATGTAAATTTAGAATTTATGTAATAAAAAATCATAAAACACAATACTCTCTTACTGAAACCTAATTGAAATTATTAATTGGCTCCTAATCAAACAGTTTTATATGCCAGAGAAATTATACTAGATTAGATTTCTGGCATTTCAGAAAGTCCAAATGGAAGTATTAGATGGAAATTATAACTGAGAAGGCCAATAAAGAGGAGAAAAACTAAAAATTAATGGAAAATTGACGATAGTAATAACCAAATATGTAAGGAGCATCATATTTGGACAGAGGGATAAAATGTTTTAAAAATATGACATTAATAGAAAATCACAGACAGGAAATGCAAAATTACTGACAAAGAAAAATGCCCCACTTAGAAGTACTATGATTTAATAAAAGTTTTTCTAAAAGTAAAATAGAGGATATTGACACCAGTGTCTACAAGAGTAAAAAGCATGGTTAGTAAATATGAAATATATCATAAACCTGCATACCAATGTAAATGAAAATAACAATATGCCATTTGTTACTGATTTAACCAGCATGAAATAAATTGCTGAGGATTGTATGGAGAAAGAATCTCACATCTTAGGGGTAGAAGTGTGTATTGATTATACTTCTCTAGAAATACCTTTAGCAATAGAAATCAGAACTAAAAGTATTCTAATATTTGACTCAGAATATTATCTTCTCTAGTGATTGATCAGAGAAGCATTAATATACATAAACAATTATGTTTGATTTTGATAGCAAATACAGTATACAAAGTTGAAATAACAAATTTCTAAGAGGTAGATTGGCAAATTAATTATAAAGCTCATAGGGAATGTTTTTAAACAATTAGTTAAAAGTAGCAAAAATTACAAATACAAGTACATTGAAAGCATACACACACACACACACGCACACATATATAATATATAGTTAATTATTTCTAGTCCATGCTTACCAATGTTATCAGTGCATATAACTGGGTTTTGTGAATATAGGTTTTTCTTCTCTACGGTTTTTGTTTGTGTTATATATTTTCTTTTCTGTACATTTGTTTTGACCATGAATTTTATGATTTTCTGTGTCTTGTGTTTTTGTGAATTAGCATCAATGTCTCTTTGGATCTCTTGAAACTTATATAGAAAGTTGGTTCAACAGGGCTGGGGTTGTAGCTCAGTGGTAGAGCGCTAGCCTAGCGTGCATGAGGCACTGGGTTCAATTCTCAGCACCACATACAAACAAATAAAATAAAGGTCTATCAACAACTAAAAATATATATATATATATATAAAAAAAAGAAAGTTGGTTCAACATATACAGTCTCCTGACACAATTGTTACTTTCCACTAGGAAGTCAAAGAACAAAGGCATTTTTCAGTCATGTTTCTCTTTCCTCTATCCTTTTAAGTGAGTCCTATCTTTGTAGTTTTGGAGTAATATTTATAATATAGACAAATAATGGGAGAGAAGAGACAAGAACAGAGAAGCAAGAAGAAATAGAAAGAGGTAGAAAATGAGAAGGCCTGTACTGAATGGAAACTCAAGGAAAGCATCTGATGGCCAATGACTGTTTATGTGAGGGCGTAACTGAAACACTGCTAGCTTAAGAGAGAATAAATGCATATAAAAGAGTATATGATAAAATGTTGCTTTGAGATATGAATAAGAATTTTTTAAGAGAAGTCTTAAAAGATGCAGGTGATATTTTGAAAATTTCTGTTATAACTTTCATTTGTTGAACTCTTTTATTTTTTTAATCAACTATCATGCTGTGCCAAGCTTAGAAAAAAGGTGAAACTGGGATTTGTTAAGGTTACAAATATTTATTTGAGGGAAAGTTCTATAGAATTTTAATTAGATTTTCAAAAAATTTCTATTATTAGTTGAGTGATAGTCCTATGTGCATCCATTACATTTATGATTAGAGGGAAACACTGCATTGAGTAACTCTGCAGAAGCATTCCCTTAGTGTTGATCATCTCATCTATCCTTTCCGATTTTAAGATTTTATCACAAATGTGATATAGACTCAGAATTTTCTCAAATATCCCTAAGGTCTTCTATATTAATTGAATCAGGGCCTCAAAAGAGAAAAGAATACAGTCAAAATGGACAGTCAAAGAATTATGTTAGTCAGTTTAACGTTACTGCAATGAAATACCTGAGTCAAATAATTTATATGGAGAAAAGATTTCTTCTGGCCCACAGTTGTGGAAGTTCCAGTCTAAGATCACGTGGCTTTATTGCTCTTGGCCTCTGGCAAAGGTATGATGGCAAGAGTGTGTAGTGGAGCCGACCACTCGCATCACGATCCAGGGAGCACAGTGTGGTTGCCACAGCACTAGGGATGGTGGAAGTTCTTCGGTAGTCCCCTTTGAGGACACACGGGCAATGACCTAGGGACCTTCCACATAGCCCTACTTTTCTAAGTTTCCACTACCTCCCAATACCCTGATGACCAAGTCTGTAGCACAAAGTTCATTGAGGGACATTGATTCAAACCATAGGAAGAATTTAATGAAAAGATTATTTATAAAAGTATCATTAGCATTAAAGGAATGAATGAAATATGGAGAATCACCCTGAATTCGGAGGTAATAAGCAGGCATTGTCATTTCTAAATGTGAGGAGTAAGCAAAATAAACTATGAGAGCCCGAGAAGAGATGAACTATGGGAGACAGAACTCAGTCAGGAATATCACCTTTGAAAAAGGATCATCTACATACTCTGAAAATTAGATCCGGCATGAGGGGTATCCAGGTAAAAGTACCCCAATGGCCATCTCCTCCCACACTCTAACTTCCAGCCAGTACCACCACTATGCAGGCCCAAAGGGACGGTGGAGGGCAAGGTGGCTTCCCTGACTCAGTCCATGAAGGTCAGGCTCATGAGGCACCAGGAAGAATGCAGAAGATTAGCGAACTGATCTTGAGGAATGAACGATGGATATCTAACAAATTGAAACTATGATCTGTCAGGTAATTCAATATCTGTAGATGGGAAGTTGGCAACATTACAATATGCACTCCAGATTACATGAAGTAATGACAAAGACAGTGATAGAGTTTTGTGTCTGTATATAATTGCTAGCCTCCCTTTTTGGAGTCTGACCTTACAGTTGCTTTGGCATCTTCTCTAAATAGGAATATCGAGCTCTAAAGAATTAAAGGATAATCTTTTTTTTGTTATTTTATTTTATTTTTTGGTACTGGGGATTGAACTCAGGGGCACTCGACCACTGAGCCACATCCCCAGCCCTATTTTGTGTTTTATGTAGAGACAGGGTCTCACTGAGTTGCTTAGCGCCTCACCATGGCTGAGGCTGGCTTTGAACTCGTGATTCTCTTGTCTCAGCCACCCTAAGTGCTGGGATTACAGGCTTGAGCCACCACGCCCGGCTGTTATTTTATTTTTATGTACATTTCTTGTGCATATCCTCTTTTCAGTTTGTTGCATTGACTTGAAAGATGTGTTCTTAGAATAACTTGGAATGTATTCAAATCTCAGGTTTATTATTACCCCAGGTACAATGACTCTTGAACCAACTTTTTATACAAGGCACATATCAGTACACTTGCTACATGTTACTAATAAAATGTTGGTTTGAGAATCCATACATACAACTAGCAAACTCCTCCTTTCCAAAGAGTGGGTTCATTCTTCAATTCAGAAGACCCTCAGGATATTCTCTGGCTGTCACAGCAATGGAGATTTAATTGAAAAATATTCTCAATCATGCACACATTTAGTTTAAATGGAGATGTTTGCAGGTAGGAGGGTAGAGTTGTATATGGGTAAGTGTGCATGGTAGAAGCGGTTGGTATTGGGGAAAGAAAACAAAACAGCGGGGGAATAGAATGTTCACCACACTTAATAAACAGGAATGAATACAGCAAAGATCGACTCCTAAGTAAACAAAGCTCTAACTTTTCAATGTGAGGACTGTAATTTAAGTTTAAAGTGGTACCTGCAACTGGGACTCAGGTTGAGGCCACATCCAAGCCCACCCACAGGGAGGAGCTGCCTATAGATAAACAAGACGCATTTACTTTCCTTGTGGATGGCGTAAAATCTGAAATTTTGTCAAAGAAGACAAAACAAAACAATACAAAAAAGATCCCATGTATTTAGTCTCTGACTTACAAGTATATTTTTAACTAAGGCCATCATCCCTAACTAGTGAATGAATGGTTAACTTTATATGTGCCTTGACACTTTTTTCTGTCACTGAAGTGGAGAAACTTAGGGTACCTGTAAACACAGTTGCTTCTGATTCACCAGAAGCACTCTTGTATGCCTAGAGGAAATTTCCAAAATGTCCGTTGATGATGCACTCCTCCAAGCATGAGGAGTTTTCAAATGCTAAGTTGCGATCAGCTACGAAAGCCATGACTGTTAATAATTCAAAAGTGATCTCTGCAAAAACAAAGCGGCATTCCTTACCTCCCACAACCACATCATGCTGCCAGATAATGATAACACAACATAATATCCTACAATGATAATTATCTGAAGAAGTTTCTATGTATAAAGAAGAATGGAGGTAAATTCCATTTAATTAAAAGCCTCTCTCTCCGTGCAGGTTTAGAGAGATTAAGTGATAGGCCTCTTAAGAAGCACCTGGCATATAACAGATACACAACAAATACTAGTTACCTCTGAAATATTCTTTCTACCACTTACCACATCATGTGTCCTGCAGCAACTGTCGAGGCTTAGCCGTTTTTTTTTCATTTTCTCAAATACAAAATAGGAATAATAGTTTCTGTTTCACAATGATACTGAAGAATTTGATTGAAAGGTGTCAAGTGCCTAGTAGAATGTCTTGCCTAAAGTAGAATTCAACCAATTTTAAAAACTTAAAAAACCCTCAACCTGACAGAAAGCTGACTATTTAAATAAACTATGATAAGTTAATGAGCGATTATTATAAATATATACAGATATTGCTTCTAGTTATAAACACCGAATCTGAGAATACTTGATTCAGAAAGCATTGCTTGTCAGCGATTTATGTAAGAAGCCATTAATTCCTGTTGAAATTTATCTAAAGCTGACAATGTTTCTATTCCTGGAAAAATAAAGCAAACATCACTGCAGTTTTATTGATGGTATGCATTCATATTTGCATCCTACAGACAATTATAAACTTTGTCACTATGATACTAACATTTAAACTATCCCCAAAGCAGCCAGACACTTGGTAGCAGCTGCAATATCGGCTATTTCCAATTGTTCAAAATCAGCATTCATTGAAACATTTTGGATCATCCATGGATCATGCTAATCACCATCTCCTACACGCCTGCATCTGAATGGGGCACTGATTTTGTGTAAAGTGTAGTTTTAAGATTAAAATAATGCATTGTAATGCAAAATATTGGAAACACTCATGCAAAGCAGAGTTCTGTGCCAAAAACCTAACAATGAAAGTATGTCTCCAATGGACTGTGATGGTTTCTAAGATTGTATTAAGTAACACCATAAATAAGTTTTGTATGTATATCAAAAATGGACATTTAGGGCCACATATTTTGTAAGTACGGTCTCTTTTTAAAAAAGAAGAAAGAAGAGTATATTCCTATGCCTGAAAATCAGCTGGATCAAAACATGATATGACACAGTATGATGTGATATGTTTGTACCTCCTTGATATCTAAAATGAATGCATGTAATAAATCAGTAGTTTTCAAACTGTATTTTTGTTCTTAAGGAAAAAAATCACCTTAAATTATAAGATTTGTACTTTAAAAACCATTACCGTTCTTTCCACTTTCCTATTCTTATTTGTGAAGGATCTTTACAGAGCAGATTAACCTGAGTAGGGAAACAGAGTTTGGATCAAAACTAAAATAACACAAAATATTTTATTAGGAAAAGAAAATTATCAGAATATAATCTCCTAAATAGCATGATGATAAATTTTTAGTTTTGATGATGTGGTTATGGGCATATCAGATGAAAACTTTTTGAATCATTTTATAGAGGAGGATTATCTGATAGATCTTTCACGTGTGCAAGGCAAAGAATGAATTTATACAGCGACACATTACCTTCACCTTAGGTAAGCCCTCAGGCCTTACCTAGTCTCCAGATTCATCTATTTACAAGCAAAAGTCATAGTCATTCTTTTTTATGGCTGAGTAATATTCCATTGTGTATATATACCACATTTTCTTTATCCATTCATCTGTTGAAAATCACCTAGGTTAGTTCCATAGATTAGCTATTGTGAATTGAGCTGTTATAAACATCGATGTGGCTGCATCACTGTAGTATACTGATTTTAAGTCCTTCAGGTGTGAGAAAACTGGGTCAAATGGTGGTTCCATTTTGAGTTTTCTGAGGAACCTCCATAGTGCTTTCCAGAGTGGTTGCACCAATTTGCAGCCTCACCAGCAATGTATGAGTGTACCTTTTCCCCCACATCTTCGCCAACATTTATTGTTACTTGCATTCCTGCTAATTGCCATTTTGACTAGAATGAAGATGGAATCTCAGTGTAGTTTTAATTTGCATTTCTCTAACTGCTAGAGATGTTAAATGTTTTTTTTTCATATATCTGTACATCACCAGTGAATCTTCACATCATGTACAACCACAAGAATGGAATCCTAATTAGAATAAATTATACTCCATGTATGTATACTACGTCAAAATACACTCTACTGGGGCTGGGGTTGACTCAGTGGTAGAGCACTTGCCTCGCACATGTAAGGCACTGGGTTTGATCCTCAGCACCACATAAAAATAAATAAATAAAATAAAGACATTGTGTCCACCTACAACTAAAAAATATTTTTTAAAAATACACTCTACTGTCATGTCTATCTAAAAAGAAGAAATTAATAAGAAAAGAAAACAGTCTTACTATTTGGCTTTAGTAGATTGGTTGTATGAGCCAAATGCACAAGAGTCAGGGCATTTATTCTGATTATTTTATCGTAGGCCAGGCAAACTGTCCAGGCAAACCTCCCAGGAGAGTGGTTAGATGCTCACACTACTCCATCTATTCTTCTACCTTGATCAGTTTTTTTTTTTTTTTTTTTTTAACAGAGCTCAAAAGAAACCCGCATGGTACATTTGTTAATTGGACACTGAAGACAGGAGCTAGAGCATTTTTTCTAAGTAGGTGTTTACTAAAAGCCGGATATCTGTGATATAAACACTTAGGTGTTGATAAGTCAGTAGGGAAGTTGATAGACTAATAGAAAATTAGGTCCCACCTTTTTCCTTCAGGCAAAGAAGTGCAATGGGAAAACCATGGAATTAAGAGTCAAACTTACCTAGGCACTATTTTTTATTTCTCCTGCTTTAGCTCTGTGACATCGATAAATTTGTCAAGTAACTCTGAGTCTCAACTCTCTCAACTGTATCTACCTCATCGAAGAATTATAGATGTGAAGAACTCAGCGTGGGTAGGGCTTTAGATACAAACCATACCCCTTCCTTCCCTATTGCCCTATGACACCTACAGTAAGATAAACTCCCATTTATATTTTGAAAATTACATGCTCTTTTTACAAAGCTGCCCATCAAAGAACAGAAACAGCATTATCTTTCAAAACACTAGAGGAAACCAAATGATTATACGTCCCTCCTTAAGCCTCTGCCATATCAAAACATTAATAGATTTCCAGGTTAGGATTATTTTTCATACAAAACTCTTCATCTCATGGCCTTCTGCTACTCTACAGAATTTTTTGTCTCTTTTTTCAAGTGTTTTACCATTTTTTTTTTTCTTGAGATAAAGAGGTTCAATATTCACTCTCCTCCAATAAAGTTTTAAAAGGAACTTCCAACATTCTTCTGGCCAGAAAATTAAAGTTAAATATTAGCAGAGTTCCTAACATATTTGTGAAAGTTAAATTTAGTGCCTTGGGTGTCTGAGCCAGTCTTTAATTACAATGATGACTTCCACTATTTACAAATCATCCCTGATGGGTGTTTTGTTTAGTCTATAGCTAGTGTTCCTTATAGTTCACAGCTGACAAAGAGAAAAGACAGTGAAAAAGCTTCCTTTGCATCATTATAATGCATAATGAGATGAGGAAGGGGAGAATCAAAAGTGCTTCAATCTCTGCTTGAAAATCAGATTGTGTGACAACTAAAATAATACAAGTCAAGTTAGACAAACATATGCTCTGGTAATTTGAGGGAGACTTAGGAGAGTTCTGAGTACCCCATATGTAAAAGGCACAAGAGGAAGCATTATACCAAGGGAAATTTAGCTAATATTTTCTAAGTGTCTGCTATAGACTAGAAGAATATTATTTAATCCACTAGTTTCCAGAATGTAAAAACTTATTATTGCAAATGGAGAAATAGGTCAACTATGATAAGTGGGATTGTTTTCTTGATTTCTATCTCGGATAGTTCATTGTTATATACAGAAGTGTTACTACTGATTTTTATATGTGGATTTGGTGTACTGTTGCCTTACTGATTATTTGATTATAGGGTGTACACTTCCCTTGGAAGAAGAAAGTATAAGAGATCTATGGTACAAGATGTGGATTTGATAATTGCCAAGAGAATAGACTTAAGTGTTTTCAACATAAAAATACAGTATGTATAATAATGCATATGTTGAGCTTGCTTAGTCATTCTGCAATGAGCAAGAATTTCAAAATTATCTTGTACAACACAAATATGTACAGTTTTTATTTGTACATTGAAAATAATTGAGAACAAAAATATTTAAAATGTAAAAGAATCCCAAAAGAAAAAATGATTTTAGAAAGATAAGTATGGATTATATATAAATGGATATTATATAAAGGATATTATATAAAAATTATAATAATATGATAATAGCATGGATGTTATAAAAAGTCAGGAAGTATATGGATTATAAGTAGGCTTGGTAACTCTATAGGTAACTATCTTCTGAGAAACATAAGTTAGTGATTATTACGAAAGAAAAAAATCCCGTTAGCAACTAGAGGAGCATTGAAACTGAACACCTTACCATTATTAAATAATTAACATTTTTCAAATGTAGTTTCTGTATTGAAGGGAATATAATATGCATATTATTTGAAAGATTCTTCCAAGTAGTTAAAAATATCTAGTACTTTAAGAACCATCTCAATTACCTTTTGTTTTCATTCCAAATTTTCTTAGCAAAGCATTTTTTTTTCCTATTAGAAGCCTAAGGTAAATTTTAGAACAAGGATTACTAACATTATACAAATCTCTTAGTAGATGGGCATCAAAGTATTAATGTTCTATTTGTCACTATAGGCTGAATTAAATCATCATTCTACTCGATGATTGGGCCATTTCCCTAACAATAATTCCCTAATTGATACCACAGGTATTTTCACCCTATCTCAACACTTTAGAGAATGGCCAGAGCTCCAACCATATCTCATCTAATTTCCTAAATGCCCCCTCCTATTGTATTCCAAATTTATCTGCTATGTTTATCTGTGACTATTGTCACTATCTACATTATGCTTCAGGTATTTTTAAAAATATCAAATTTATATCCCTTGATAAGCTCTCAGGATATTGAGAGAAAGTGCCAAGTTTGATTAATTTTTAAATCATTTGTAATACTTATTAATAGACAAGTACCAAAAATACATATAGAGTCAAGAAACCTAGGGCATATTTTATTCAAAGTAATAGATTTGTAATCAAATCCATTTGTCATTGAGTGCTACATAAACTTAGGCAAGTTAATTATTCTGAGTTTTGGTACACTGATTAGTCAAATGGAAACACGTGAATCCTACTGATGACTTCATGAAACCTGACAAAGCTGCCATTGTTTTCAAAGAGATACCAGGGTTTTTTGGGAAATGTATCAGTTGTGTACCTTAAATAAGTTACTTAAACTTGTTAAGATTCAGTTTCCTCAACTGCAAAATGGGTATGAAAATAATTACTTATCCTAGGATGATGATAATATTGCATAAGTTAATCCACCTGAATGACAAATGGTATTCCCCACCTCCACTCCTTCACCTCCATTCCACTTCCTTAGTACTTTTATGCTGCACTTATCGTGAGTAAAGTTTAGAATCTCAAGCAGAAAAGAATGAGTCCAGAGACATTCTGCTGGAAGAGGACAGCTAAGTGAACCGGAGGGGAGGATGTATAGAGAGAGGTGAGTAAATGCCCTCATGTTGTTACATAAGGAGAAATACTCGGGTGAGATCATCTTTTCGAACACAGAAAAGAAAGAATAAAAGGAACATCGCGAATCCTCTGAAATGAAGAAGAAACCTCGGTTAAAATTTTAACAAGTTAGAGTCATTAGCTAAACAAATCCTGACAGCTTCACAGTCTCATAGGCACCTAACTAAGGCGTGATTTGTGAGGCAGCCCTAATAAGTCCCTCTGCATTCTTCTCAAACGTTCCATTTTGTTTCTTTACTGTGGATCCGAGGACAACTTTCCCTATTCACTCTGCTAGCCACATGCATTTAAAAAGCACAGCTAACATTTCCCTTCATCAGTTATCAGAAGACAGATTCTCTTGTGCATCTCATTGTATTGATCTTTTCTAAAAAGAGGGACATTGTTGAAGAAAAGGAATCAATTGATTCTGTGAAGCTTTCAAAATGGAGACCGTCTTGCTTAGGTTTTGCCATTTTCTCTCAAATGCTAAAACAGCAGATGCCTCCCATTGTCCCGAACATAAGACTGAAAACTTATGGATTATGACACACAAAATTTACAGTACATAAGAGAAAGATGATTTGAAAGAAGTATATTTCAATGAACATATACCAAATGCTAGGCATTGGAAAATTTAATTTGCATGTCTCTTTTGGAATCCTCAAAAAGATGCAAAGGGGTAGGAAATATTAACCTTATTTTGCAATCAAGAAAACTAAGGTCAAAAGGTTTAAAATAAATGAAAATGATAATCCCTACTAGAAATAATACATGTGGAAGAGGAGCTTAAGGGAAAAACACATTCTATTTCTTCATATTCTAGCTAGAAAAAATATTATTTTTGCTAATAGTTTATGTTATATTCACAGTTCCTATTTATTTTAAGTCTTATTACATTTTAATTTTATTCAATTTTAAAATGAACTGGAAAAATATGAAACTTTAAATTGTAATTTTCTTACTGAGTTACTTTGATTTCCTACTAGAAGCACATTTCAAATTTTAGAGAGCAATTCACAAAGGAAACCATATTTTTTTCTAAACAGAGAAATAAAATTTACATAGGACTGGCCCAGAATATGGTCCCATTTTTTTTTTATTATCTTGGTGTGACTGTGTGCTTTGACTTACAAAGGGAAATCTATTATTTTAGGTACTTTTATTGATGGGCATTCCTCTTAGCAGGTAGTAGAAATAATAAAGTTAATACTTTTTTAACTTCTATAGAAAATTACCAGTATATAAGGAGTTGGCAAATAGAGAAAGATACGCAGAACTGATTTTGTTGAACTTCTCAGAATCCTATCTTATAAAGGAAACTTGTCTATCTATCTGCCTGTCTGTCTATCTGTGCTGAGCTCACAAATACTTCTATAATCAGAAGTTTTCCTAGGAGCGTTGTTTTTAACCGTATCCTAATTTTTTTTTCCTCCCCTCAGTATATCAGACCAACTTTTCTGATCTCAGTACATTGTTTTAAGAAATCAGTCTTTGAATGGTATCATTGAATTTTTCCTTTCCCACTGTGTGCTTAGTGATACTTTGTGATACTGAGTGAAGGAAGGAGATAGACAGCCCACAAGATATTTGTTTTATTCAAAGCCTCAAAGTCAACCTGTGTGTTGATGGAAAGGGGTTCAGGGCCACTTTTCTCCATGCTGCATGAAACATACTTTATGAGTTACTTAAGAGGGAAGAAGTTTGAGGTTAGGGTGAGTTTGTATGGCAGTGGGGAACGACAAACAGTGTCTATTATTGTTTAATTTTAGATTGTTTTGCTGAACTTCTGTGAATGGTGTAACTACAGAAGAGTCTCTTTGTTGCACATTTTCATTAAAAAATCTATCCACAGACCAATGGTGTTCTTGACAAATAAGAAATTGAAGGTATCATTTTCATGTATTCAAACAAAAGAGATCTGAACAGACAATTTATAAAAGAAAAAATTCTGATTGAATAGTACAAATGGAAATATTCTGCTTCTCAGCAATCAAATAAATACAAATCCAGCTTCAGTGTTAGAAACTATTCATCTGTCAAATAAACAACTGTAAAAATTAGAATATATTTACAGTAAAATAGGTGGGGAGCTTTACTCTGATGGTGAAGCAGAATTTGAGGTAACTTCTTTTCCAAAGATAATTTCACAAATCAGCTTCTTAAATGTTACCATAACCCTTAACTCTAAATTTTTCTTCCAGAAATATATCTGAAGAGGTAAATAAATAATGAAATAAATTAATACAATAAAAATTTACAATATCCACATTAATATACATATTGCATAGCCTTTTTAGAAACATGCAACGCTTGTAAATGTCCCTTATAATGAAAGAGGGAGATTGGACAAGTAAATTAAGGCATGCTTTGTACGAATAAGTACTAAACAAGGATTGTACTCATCTTTGTATAATATTGTAGTTTCTTAGAAGCATGCTTGTTTTATAGCTCATGAAAAAATATATATATATGTTTAGTATGATTTCAAAATTATGTATAGGCGCAAACATAAAACATGAAAGTAGTATGTTGAACATGTTAATTTTTATCAGTGACTGTAGCTGATATTATGGCTACTCTCTTTTTCTACTTTCTGTATTCCAAATATTTTCTCATGCACATATATTCATTTTTAAAATAATATGGATAAAAATAAATCTCATTAAAATTAATTTTAATATAAAACTTATTTGGTATTTGGAAGGCTTTTAGGGGTGTTATCTTTATATTGAAACCACAAATAAACTAATCACCAGCACTACCATCCTCAAAATATTGAAAGATGTTATCTGAATAGCATGGATTACTCCTCCACAAAACTAGATCACATTTCTGCTTTGTGATTATTTCAGAAAACTTGCTTTTCAACCATCTACAATATGGGCCATCATTCATATCGAACTTAATTAGAAAACAGTTTGGAAGTTGGAGGAATTCCTAATTTAAATCAATTAAAGGGAAAGTTGTCAGGTTCGCTTTGGGTTTGCTTATCTATCCCCTCACAGCGGGGCTGGAGAGATCTGTCTTCCCCAATCTCTTGTCTTCCCCCAGGATTATGTCATAGTGCACAATGTGTAAATCTAGGAACCCATGGTGACAATTAGCATCTGAGACTCCTGCCAGGGCTAGGAGAAGCAGCCCAGTGACAGATGAAGGCATCCCAAGACTCTACACTGAAAATGCTTTCATGGGCGCTTTCGTTCATAAATGACATATTTCTAGTTGGTGGGGCAAGGCAACTGTGCACTCTAGCCTGATTTCTGTTCCAGGTTGAGAGCTCTTCTCTCCTCTCTCACCCATGCTCTGAATCCTATTGTGTCACAGTTAATCTGGTTATCAGATGAGAAAAGCATGTCAGATAGTGACTATTTAGGGTGCACATTCTTTTCACTGAGCAGATCATTACAGGTCCTTTTCCTTTCCATTGCTAAAATAAGGTCCCTTGACTTATCTGTCACCTACCCATATTTGGGCTGGTTTTAAATGTGTGCTCCCTCTCCATCCATCCTTCTGTGTAGTAATTTAATATGTTTCATGCATTCTGAAATCATCATTATCTGCCAAGCAAATGGGGCAAAATATATTCCATATAGCAATAGTACACACAAACACACACACACACTTTTTTTTCAAACTCAAAACTGGGGCATATGATTCATTTATATATCTGCCTCATCTCTTAGGCTGTGGTCTATGAGAACAAGGACCAAGTTTTAACCATTTTTAATACCCCAGTAGTACATATTTTACTCCTAATTTATGACAATGAATTAATGAATAAGTGAAAAAAAATCACACGTGTTTTGTATCGAGTACAAAGCAAGTAGGTAGCAGGTTTCAAAGCAATGAGATTTTTAAAATCTCTCAAAAGCATGAAAAAGTAATACAGGAAATTAGATACTAGACATGCCTTGCAAATCCAGAATACAGTACATTTATATGTATAGTGAATCAATAGAAATATTTAGGCTCAGATTTAAAAATCTAGACTGTATTATTATAACACATGTAGAATAGTTAATGGATCCCTTGGAGCAGAGGTTAGAAGACTCAATTCAGAATTCCTTCCTCTATGGCTAAAGTAGAAGTAAAAGTTAAAACACTGAACCAAATACTTGGGTTAAGAATCATTTTTTTCCCTCACATTATATTTTGTAGTTTTTGTCTCCTATCAGATTGCAAACACTTAGGGTAAGGAATCCTATACTTCTTTAAGTTTCCAGAATTGCCTCTTCTGGACTGTATACTGGTAGATGTTCCTGGTTGTTGTCAACTAGTTTCTGTATGGGGAGGTTCAGGGAGAAGAGGCCAGTGTTTTGCATTTTGGTAATTTCTTCAGGTGCCTCAGTCTTTGTTTATCATGGTCCCTTCAGAGAGTCTAGTGCAGCGTGGAAGAGCCCAGGGCAATGCAGTGCCACCAATGCAGCAGGCACACCTTTTATTGTTCTTAACATTCCTATGTTTGAAACTCAGCCCGGGCACTTTTTAAATGAAGATTTCTAAGCTCATCCCAGATGCTTAAATTCAATCCAGGATTCTGAACCCAGAAATAGTCATTTTAAACAAACATCAACTGTCATTGATGTATAGGTGTTTCATGAACACACACTGAGAAAATGCGACTTACCTTGTGTTCCCGACCTGAGGACTATCGGTCCTTCCTCCCCTCCTTCCTGCACTAAGAGCCCTGGTGTTGGTCCTTTCCCTCTAGAAGAGAAGAGTGAAGGTCCAGTGTGATCTGCTCAGGGAAATCCTGGGAAAACGACAAGATTGGACTATCAACTTGCTGTTCTAATCTACCTCCTGTGAACGTTTGTGAAAATTATTTTCTCTTCTCTTCCCAATCGACACCCTCTTCCTGTTGCCCTAAAAATCCAAGTTCCATTATAAACATTTAGTCATTACCTAGAGAAGGAAAGTGGAGGCAAATTATGCTGTTTATTTTGTGTTCCTGAAACATTGTAACTATACTTCCGACAGTGAGCCTTATATAGGTGTAGCCACCAAGACTGTTTCAACATCTTGGCATTGAGAGGTAGAAATCATGCACAGCAAAGGAGGAGAGGTTAAGGCGTTCAAAATACACAGAGCAACAATCTATTTGTAAATGCATAAGGAAATTTTCAGAAAAGCACTAAATTATCCTATCCTGCCCTGAGGGAACGGAATTAGAATTGAGGAAATAATTAAATGGTTTTTATTATTGTTATATCTTTTCATTAGCATCATTTAAAAATATTTCTTTTGTTTTTGTTTCGTTTCATAATTAGAACATTTTAAGTTCTAAATTAAGTTTATCTTGAAAAAGCATTTTTAAAATTGGCACTAGCATGAATACATTTTCAAATATGTCACCTATCTTTATCCTGGCAATAACAGGAGATTATAAGAAGACATTTTTCTATCAGAAAAACCCTTTTTAATAGAAAAAGAGTTGAGGAAAGTAAGACTTTAGATCGCAAGGAAAGATTCTCTAACCATCAAGGTGTATATTATGCTGAGTTTGCATCAGGTATTATAAAGCATCCTTGTTAAGCCTCTCTTAAGAATTTATCTGCAAGAAGATTCCTGAAGGCATTTTTGGAGGGGACCTTTTATTTGTTTACTTATTATGTTTGCCACAGAAAAAAGTTGTTTAGCTCTTTTCTAAAGTACAGTATTATGTAGGAACGTGTAGAGAGTTGGATGTGTGGATACATTAGATCTCTGTTAAAAAATAAAACACCTTGAAAGAGGCAATGCCACACATATACACATACATAATGCGTGAATGCATGCATGGATATATCATGACTTTCATGTTTCTTCAGAGTGGGGTGCTCTTCATTAACTGGGGATTTACCAAGGGCATGGTGACTGGCACCAAAGGAATAGGATCTAAACATTATGATCACTGTAGCATGACAGAGAGAAAGGAGAGGCTGAGCATGACTTTCAGGCTAATGCAGTAGGTCTAAGCCTTGGCTGCACATTATTATTGCCTAGGGAGCTTTTGAAAAGACACAGTGAAGCCCCACCCTCATAGATACTGATTTAATGGTCTGAGGTGGGGCTCAGGCAACATTATTTTTAATAGCTCCCCAGCTGATCTTAATGTGCAAACAGGATTGAAAAAATCACTAGATTAGAAAGAAAGAGTCCCACAGTGGTTCATGGCAGAGTATTGGTAGAACAAAGATAGGTAGCAATCAATTGATGAGCATTTGAAACAAAGGATATTTTGATCAATGGTAAGTAATGCTAGGAAGGATCCTGAAGCATGAAAGAAAACAGTTTTAGACATAAAAGAAAAGCACATTGCTTTGGGATGGCTTGAAAAGAAGAAGGGGAAAAAAAAAAAAGAATAGACCTGCAGAGAGAGATGTTATTTGCTGAGGATATGAGCCTTACTTTCTCAACTACTCTGGCTAATGGTTTTTCTTAAATTTCTTCTTGAGAAGGAACTACACAATTATTTTGAACCTTAGTATCCACCCCAAGTAGTTAATCACCTATGTTCACATGGTTCTCACTACCCATTTGGGCACATTTCACCTCAACAAGTATTTTGGGTTATATTTGGGAAAGGCTACTTGGTAATAAAAAGTGTTCCTAAATTTTAGGTAATATTATTCAATTAAGAATTATTGTTCACCTAATAAGAGTTGAATATAGAGCATACTCAATAACATAATAAAAGTGCCTGCTCTGGAAAATGTTATATTCTAAGTGAGGGCAGTTCATTTAAGCAGACTAGAAAAAAAGATTTTTTTGTTGGGATAACAGTAAAGTGGATACTATGAACTAATGAAACTGGGTCAAGCAAATGAGTGCTTGGAGTAGGGATGATACTTCAGTCTCTAGATGGAGTGGCCAGGAATACCACATGAAATGAAGGCCAAATGACTCCCACAAAAATCTGTCACCAGAGATGGCTCAGTGTATATTGTATCCATAAAAGCTATGAGCAGAAATGGAGTTGCTAATAGCAGTAAGGTCAAAATGATTCACCTGAAAACCAGTTCAGTGACTGAGTAAGTGCTCATCCACTGCTAAAAATTTGATGTACTAAACTGGTCTGGTGCTGTTCCTGAGAACTTTATTTCATTTAATCAGGAACTACCTAAATTTAGTTGTCCTGCCTAACTTTCCATTCCAGCTGGGATGCATACATACATATATCTACACATGCTTAAAGGAAGCTCTGTATTTATTCCACATAGACTAACAATGCTTGGTGGATGCTGGTGTAAAAATTATATGCATAAATAGTTGGTCTGCATCATTCCATCCTCATTATTGAAAGCTCAGTCTCGGCTTTATTAGGCAATGATTAGCATTTCTATAATTCTGTGTTTAAGGTACTCTTCCCACCTGTTCTTTTCTGAGTCTCTTGGGTCCATTTGTCTCCTGTTTTGCCCTTTCATTAGTTTGCTAGTTGGGAAGGTTATTGTGAGGCTTCCATCTGAATACATCAAATTTTATGCATGCATATTATAATCATAATGTCCTCCTTGTAGATTCAAGTCTCCATCACCAGACATTTAGAAATATGTGCTGCTATTATATAAATAAATGAGTAAATAAATAAATAAGGAATTGAGATGCCCTGGAAGGTAGTACAATATTCACAGCATGCAAAATTTGCTATATTATTAAATAATGAGGATGATCCTTTTTAAATTTTGACTTACCCCTTTCTTTTTTATATTTTCACTATAGTTTGGAAGTTGGTACTTAAATAATCTTTCCTCCTCTTTGAAATCATTCTGGTCACCAACATGAGGCTTTTAGACTAGGTTTTGGTTTTTTTGTTTGCTTTTGGTGGTTGCTATTGTTATTACTGTAGTATAAAATTTTTGATTATATATTGATTAGATAATAGCCAAATAAATTCATTCATTATTTGGCTTATAAGACTCACATATTTAGGAATAAGAAGAGGTTTATTAGGCCAATGATGGTTCATCTGAAAATTCAATACCTTTATTCCAGGATTTTATTGACTATTGTAATGAAGTTAAGTGTCTTTTTCATGTAATCTATTTTTTGAAAAGAAATGTTAAATAATGAGAGTGTAGATGTGAGTGTTTATGTTTGGAGAGAGGTGGGAGGTAAATGATTTACAGTCAGAAACAAAATAAAGAAAATATAAATGCTGTTCCATTTGTCACATAGCTGTGGAGACGTTTTTGTGTCAGGTAGCTGTAATAAATTTTAAATTCCTTAAAATGGTCAGCCTCTTGGTTCAGACAACAATAGGTCTTTATCCTCTGCAGTTCTGCTTTCAACTATATCTAAAGAGAGAAACCACTTAATTTATTTTCCTAAGGGAATAAAGATTACTGCAAATCCTTTCTAAGGATGTCATTGAGTTTTCTTATTACCTGGAGATAATTTTCAAAGGTATGTCTAATAGTTGTCTGTAAATAAATCCCAGGATCTGTATTTATTAAAACTTCTACCAAAAGTTATTGTGAATGTCTTTCATAATACTCTTACTTGTTAAAAGTTAGTCTTATTACTTACATTATATTTTTAGCATTTTTATGGATTTATTTTAAGAAGAAGAGATTGCATATTTAGTCCAAAGGATAAAATATCATTTAAAATTTTTTAAGGTGGAATAGTAATGGTCAAGACATGATGCTGTATTGTAGGGATTTTGTTTGGGACCTAGAATGTGCACTTATTTATTTGGCAGTAAATAAATAAGATAGAAGGAAACAATTCTCCTGCTCTCATTTTTCACATGAGTTAAATTTTTTATTTTTTTAAAGCATGAAAACTTCAAGCTAGTGAGATGTGCCTATGTGATAAGGTTCTATGGTCCAACGGTCTCGTTATATTTTATAGGAATAGCCATTTTTGCAGGATATGTAACGTTGTATTGTTATATCACCTTTAAAAGAAGCTAAAAAGTATTTTGTATCTGATTTCTGTAGCTAGTCACAAGGAAGCAGCTGTTAATTTTATTTTATTTTTTCAAAGGAACAACAACATGATCTCTGTCAAATTTAGAAGAGATACAAAACACGTGAGGTGAATTCACACACTGGCAGTTATTTCTGGATTCAAAAACACAAAATAGATGAACTTCAGTAGTCACACTGAATATATAGCTTCATTTTAGAAGCTCAGAGTTTCAATTGAGTTGTTTATTTATCAAAATCTTAAGCTTTTTTTTCTTGAATTTCAGCTAGAATAGGCATAATATGAAAACAGAATTTTCATGAAGTTTCCAAAGAGATTTAGATGAAAAATATCTAAGCAAATAAAAAAATCAAATTACATTTCTAAATCAATAGAACCAATAATAAGAACAATTCTAAATATAGATACTTAAGTTTTCTTCCTGCCTTCAATCAAGTGTGCTGTCTAGTGTTTATTAATAAGTCTTTTTTTTAGTCTGAAAAATGATAATAGAAAGTGGAATTTACAGACCATATCCATGTGTATATGATCTATAAGGCTAACTGATGCATGAGGAAAATATGAAATTTAGGGGTACAAGAAAAAGAGAACTTTTTCTTTTCTCTTAATCATTTTTCATCCATTTATTATATCAGTACAGGCTCAAAGATTCCTAATGCATTTAATGAGTATAATATAATCATTTATTTTCATATTAAAATATTTCAGAATTTGAGCCTCATCAATCATCTCCAGTATCCTTTGGAAAAGTCCCCATTATTTTTATTATATATCTTTAACTTTTAATTTAATTAATATTGTATGACTTCATGTGAAACATGAAGATCTTACCATAGTATAATGCTGTTGCCCACCTAATGGTCTTTGTAATATTTTACCACATATTTGACCTCTAACTATATTACAAATTTCATAATACATTGTTATTGGATTTTGTTTAACACAATCAATTAAATTTTAAAGAGATTAAAAAGAGAGATTTTATGATTACCCCACATATTAATAATTCTGCTACCTTTATTACTTTGTGTGGATATGATATACATTTTCATCTGGTACCATTTGTTTCTATTGACTATTTTTTCTCCTGTATCTGTTCCCCTTGATAATAAGTATTTTGGGGCTAAAATACCTTATCCTTGGGAGCATATTAAAAAGGGAATTTGAGGTAGGCCATTCAAGATCCTCCTGGATTAACCAGATAAATAAATGCAGCTTATGTTATGTGTCCAATCTAAACTTTAGACTTGGCATCAAACCCCTTAGGCTGCTAACTCAAGGACATTGATGAGCTGTTACTGGGTTTTCCTCCGTCCCCCATGTCCTATCTGGAGCCCTTTCCAGGTCGCAGTCCAGGTATAATCGTGGGTCACATCCATTGGGTGTCATTGGTCTATGCTGCCCCTGTGCAAAGTCAGAAAAATGTTTCATAGGTGTTTGATGATTGCTTCTGGTGAAATTTTCAATCTAACACCTGATATTTCATCCTAGGCTTAGTTTGCAATTGAAGAATCTGTGTCAAGATAGTCATGAAATTTTGAGATTTAATGGAAAGTTTACCATTATTAAGCAAATAATGAGTTTTGACCAGCAAGAGGAGAATTTCACCCAGATCACTTTTAAAAGATTTATTACTCCAGGATCCTAAAATAGTATGACATGGGGAAAAGAGGAAATGGAAAGAAAAATCTTCTGAACATTGAAAAAAAGAGGGAAAAATAACCACATTTCAATAGTAACATTCTAAATTTGGGTATTCTCCTACCTACCCCCCCACTTGGCTCTGGAGGCTTGCAATTTTCAAAATGAAAAGACTTTTAGGCTGTTGATTTTGAATAAATTATCTGAACTCTTTGACCATTAATTATTCTATTAAAAAGTGGGTGAACAGTTACAAAGATGCATAGTTTGAAACACACAGAGGCATTGTACACATTTGGTGCACAGTAGGTACTTCATAAATATACTTTCCCCCTCAACTGCTTTTATTAATTCTAAGAAGTTTTCCTTCTCAAAGTTTCCCCATCTCCTTTTGTATAAACTAAAGTTATTTTACCAACTAGCTGGTTTCTATTTTGTTTTTGCCATTTTCTTTTTCCATTTCCTCACTCTGGGAAGCCGTAAACCATGCTGTGTCCATAAGTAAATAAAAAAAAAAAAAAGTCCTTAGCCTTCCCAACAAAGAACATTTTTTGGCAAACATACTGCACTTACACGAAGTGTCAGGATTTCAAAGCCTCCCCAAGGAGTCCAGTAAACATATCTAAGGAAAGGTAACGGAGTGATTATGAATCCTTTTCAAGGCAGAAAGACCATTCTTCCAAAAGAAAGTCGGGCTGTGTAAAGAGTCACTTGCTTATCCTGCAAGACCTTTAGAAGCAGGGGGGAGAAGAGTACATGCACACAAAGAATAAGGCATTGTCAGCTCAAGAAATGGGAGCTTTACAGTCAGTAATGATGTCTTTCTAAAATGGTACTAAATATATAAGAAACTTTAATCCGTCTGATTACATTCAACCCATATGATGATCACTCATGTTAACAAGTGAATATTGAGGAAATTAAATCATATTTATATACATTGTATTTTCATGTTTTGAGATAATGATGCTGTGAACTGTATGGGTAAGAACTTAACATTCTGACTTCTCAATTACTAGTTATATGTCTTTGAGAAAATTGCCTGGTATCTCAGAATCTTAGTTTCCATCTCTGTTAATTATAGACACTTCACAAGACCTCTCTGAGGGTCAGATAAACCCACACAAATAAAGAATCAACATCATCTGTAACTCGTAAAAGCCCTCAGTGAATGACTGTTGTGATTCTGCCACTACCACTGCTAGGAAACTATTAACTATTACTACATTTGCCATTAAATGTCTGTTTTCAAATAATGGATATTTTTAGATTCTTCCAATGCTTGCCAAAAGTAGAGCTCCTAAAATCAAAACAAGGAAACAGGGAGAAATGAAATGTTATGGCATGGTGATGGAAACTCAAGAAGAAAAACTATCATGTAAGAAAACATGGCATTTAAAATCCAAACAATTATTGCTCATCTAAAGGAGCAGAAAAGTGGATTTAAAATAGCACCCTACCAGTCTAATAGCTTTTATCCTCATCCAATCATTCATATTCAACAAATATTTATCAAGTACATATAATGTCCTAGTCAATATTCTAGGTACTATTCATATACAAATTTCAGTCTTTATGGAGATTAAATTTGAGTAAGAGGAGATGGAAAAAATGATCATGTCATGTCCTATTTCCTATCTTATCCTATCCTGTCCAACACATAGGGTGATACATATACACTATAGGTTAAAAAAAGAGGGAACAGAGGATGAAGTGTGTGCATTAATATAACATTGAAATTTTAAATAAGGTTGCAGGGAAACATTTATTGAGAAAGTCTGAACAAAGACTCTGAGAAAGTGTGATTTGGACCGTACTGGAGAACCAAGGAGGGAGATCTAGAAGAAACAGTCCATGCATAGGTCCCAAAGTAGGAATGTGCTGCACTGTTGATGGAATATAGAGAAGATTGGTGCAGTTAGAATGACATAAGCGAGAATTAAGATCTGTTATTTGAGGCCAGAATCAAAAGGGAGAAGTTTCAGATGATGGAAGGCCATGTAGATTATTCTAAGGGCTTTTATTCTCTCCAAGAGATGGAAGATCCTTCTGGCTTCTGTACTGAGGTAAGATTCAAGGAATAAGTCAAGAAGTGAAAAGTAATTAGAGTCTAGATCTTTGGATGGTAGCATTGACCAAATATGCTGGGTAATTGGATGTGTGTGCAAGAGAAAAAACAGTCAAAGATAACACCAAGGCTTTATCCTAAGCAACTTATAGGATGGAGTTTCCAGGTGGAAGTGTAGAAAAATACAATGCAAGAGCAGATGAGGGTTAGGAGATGGTGAGATTGACAATTCAGTCTTGTGAATATTAATTTCAAGATGATTATTGGGCTTCCGAGCCAAGGAGTTATGAAAACATTTGGATATAAGTTTGGAGCTCAGGGCAGTGATTCAGCCCAGTAATGAAATTCAGGTTCATCAGCATATAGAATTTTCTTCCATAATCCTTTCACTTTTTGACTGTGGATATGTAAAATTCACGTATCATTTTTTCAGCATTACATTAAAATATATTGACTATTGTCTTATAGCAATACTAAGTATTCTTTTAAGGGCAGAGGAAGGCATCTGGAATTTCTGGTTATAACTGGTTGATTTTACTAGGTATCATTTTGAAAGCTTTGTTCTTGACCATGCTATTTTAACTTTGCGAGCCACAGTTGACTCTTCTAGAGTGAGATAATAACGACTACCTTAAAAAAACTTCTGTGAGCATCGTGTTATTATTTTAGTTTCCAACTGTTAAGTGACACAGGAGGTACAATGTTATGGTTTGGATGTGAGGTGTCCCCCAAAAGCTCACATGTGGGACAATGCAAGAAGGCTCAGAGGAGAAATGTTTGGGTTGTAAGAGTCTTAACCCAGTCTATGATTTAATCCCCTAATAGGGATTAACTGAGTGGTAACTGAAGTGGTAGGGTGTGGCTGAAGGACGTGGGAATCCGAGCATAGCTATGGGGTTTATGCTCTATGTCTTGAGAGTGGAGATTCTCTCTGCTCTCTGATCGCCATGTGAACTGTTTCCCTCTACTATGCTCTTCAGCTGATGATTCTGCCTCATCTCAAGTCCTAAGGAATGGAGCCTGCTGTCTATAGATTAAGACCTCTGAAACCATGAGCCCTAAAGTGAAATTTTCTTCCTCTAAAATTGTTCTGGTCAGATCCTTTAGTTATAGCAGTGAAAAAGCTGACTCAAACATGCAGTGTATTATAATACCAGAGCCATATACTAGTTTAATCTTCACTAAAAAAATTAGATATAGGTGGAGTCATCCCAATAAGAATATTGAATGAGATTGAATGATGTAGTCATGTGAACATTTGAAATTGAATAATGTGGTCATGTGAACATAGCTAGAAAGTAGCAGAATCAAACATGTCTATTAATTTGCTCTTTTTGTATCACTCTGTTTCTCTCACTTTCTACATGTACTCAGGTAAATCTGACTTTGAACTGCCAGGCATAGAATAGGCACCCAGTAATTAATTACTAATTGCATCATTACACATGTGAGAAGATTGAACATCAGCATTAAAGCAACTTCTAAATGATTTTCATTAAGATCAAATTTTCCATTTATACATAATATGTATAAGTCTCATATTTTAGTTAAGTAACACATACAAATATATATCCCTAAGTGAGTTTCAATTGCTCAGTGTGTGGCATGATAATAGATGCCCAACAGCTTATTCAGTGAATTGCTCTAAGATCAATAAAAAGTATATCCACAGAGTTTCTTTCATTCACCCAAAGCATCTACTTTGCCAATGTTTGATGAAAGACCCTCTGATACACTTTCTTCCCTCCTCCAGTGCCTGTCATTAGGAAGATCTATTCCAGACATCTAAGAGTAAGCTCAAGTTCATGTTCTGGAAACCAGCCCATTAAACAGCAAATACAGCTGAAAAGACAGGAATGGTAAAGTCCTTTTTCAAATATCTTTTACTTTACTTACACAACAAAGAAATATTTTGGAGAAAAATCTCTGCCCAGAGTAGTAATGATGTGGCAGGAACACAAGGGTTGGGTATGATTTGTGCTTTTAACGTCCTACACATGAGAATTTGATTTATGTGGGTAATTTCCAAGAGAATTAAGTGTTTTCATCTGTGAATTGGAAGGGGGATCCTGGTCTTTTAGGGTTCATATCATACCCAACTCGTGTACTTTGCCAGGCATAAATAATTTATTTTTAGTGATAATATCAATAACATTGAATAACTTTAGGATTCAATAATTGTTAAGTACTTATGGCTTGAATGGGTGCTAGGAAGTTTATATTGACTACCTAAAATAATCTTTACAGTAACTCTCAAAGGTAAGTACTGTACTAATTCTCATTTTACAGATACAAAATCTAGAAACTGAGGCATAAAGAAGTCAAGTATTCAAAGAACCATAGTCAGCTCGAACTACTGCCTCACTGACTTAAACATTCTTTAAAGCAACACTGACCAATTTTCAGCAGTAAATACTCTATATTCGTTCTAACTGGTATGGCAGCTACATGTGGCTATTAAGCCCTTGAAATGTGGCTAAAGAGGTAGAGGAACTAAATTGTTAATTTCATTGATTTTAATTACAATTTAAATTAAGTACCCGTATGTAGCAAATGGCTAGCATATTGAATAATACAGCTCTGGTGTAGAGATCTAGGATACTTTGAGACCCTCCAGGTCTTGTTTTGTGCCTTGTTTGAGTTGGCGTCAGGGGTCAGGACAAATCCTGGCACAAAGATGCATAGTCAACATTTGCTACAGTCAGCAGAAGGAGATATATTGAAGGATTCTCTCCACAATAGGCAGGTCTCACTTCTGGTTCAAGTTGGCCTAATCTCAACTGTCCTGCTCCATACTTTTATTGTCTTAAATTCTGGCTTAGTGAGCTTTCTCTTGTTTGCATTTCAAGCTCCTTTGCTGCTCTTAGACACAGAAAGGCCACTCCTTCCCCGGGAGGATATATGTGCAGTGATTGTGAGTACAGATTTTAGAATAAGAATGCTTCACCTCTAGGCTCACAACTTCAAGTTGATTGGCTTTTCTTAGACAAGTCATTTAACCTCTATGTGTTTTCCTTTCTGGCAAATAAGTTGTGTAGAATACAAGTTCTTGTCACATAAGGCATAAGGTCATCCGAAAGGCAAATGGAGATAGTACTTGAAAACCACTTTGCTGAATATTGGCAGACAAATTATGATAAACGAATGTTGGTTGTTTTTATTATGTTTTAAAATTATTTCTACATAGGCTTTTCTTTCGAGTCTGTAAATCAGCACATATGTAAAATTTCAGGAAATGTTCAGAAAACATTTGAGACATTTACTCAGACTGTTTACAGGCTATTGATTTATTTAGATAATCTTTATTATTATTATTATCATCATTATTAGCTGCTGTAACTTGCATCATTATTAACCCCATCATTATTAGCTGCTGTAACTTGTAACTCTTAAGATGAAACAAAGAAGATAAAGATAAATAAAAGATACATCTACTGCCTCCAAGTCTGGTAGGAAAAACTGGCTATCAAATAGATGACAGAGATGTCGGAACATTATTGAGAAAATAAGTGTGATGATCATCATCAGTGCATGGGTAGAAGATCTTCATGGAGGAGGTGATATCTGATGGAGTTTTAAAGAGCACTTGGCATTAGCTGGATGCATAGGAAATGGAGCTCTCCTGTTGCTACTGGGAACTTAATGAATACATTATGGAAAATTCCCTTTCTCTCTCTAAGTTGTTGGGTGAAAAACAAATCTGGAGAATGAATGTCAATCCAGTATGCAGATCTTCCTTCCTCCACACAAATGTTAAAATGGATACAGAAACAATTTCTATATGAGTATGTTTGAGTTATCCAAGTACAGCAGGTGCTATATTAAACACCTTTTTTTTAAACATGTCCACATGACGAGACTATCACAAAAATATCACAAAAAATACAATTCTTTTTACATATTAAAAATGTATGTCAAGCAATAGCCACAGCTGGGAGATGATCAAGGCATCTGGAGAAGGAGAGTACAGGATGCTCTGGAGAGCTGCTTGAGCCTTCTGCCCACCCTTGTCCTGCCAAGAACTTTCATCTAACCACACATCACCTGTGCCACCAACACAACACATTGCCCAGGAAGTCACATATGTTAAATCAACCCCACAAAAGAGATTCTCTAGCTACAAAGTGGAGGTGACCTATCTAAGACATTTGGCCATCTCTTCTTCCTGTGGCTTGTCTCAGTTTATTAAAAAGGAACAGCATGCTTTAGATCTCTGTTTCCAAAGCACTAGTATATAGTCATTGAGATAATGGGTTTTAGATAGAGAGGGAGGAGTTTTAACTCCAGTTCTGATTGGTTATCCCTACTTGCATGATTTTTGGGTAAGCTATTTAACCTGTACATGCCCCACATTCTTAGCAGTAAATTACAGCCAATAGAAGCTCCTACTTTATAGTGTTCTGATAATTCTATAAGGTAACATACAAAGTGTTTATCCAGAAGTTGTTAGAATTACTGGGCAATAAAACGCCAGTGTTCCTTTTATTATTCTGTCAGTTTAGACTACATCTTCTTCATGCATGGTGTTCCTCCACCTTATTTGGCCCTCAATTAATTGTTGCTCAGTGAGGAATAAGTGCCTTATGCTTATATAGGTTTTGAAATCCTTCAAATATATTTTTCTGATTTCAACTTTGAAATACATTTTCTTCTATAATTCCAATAAGTGATCCCTCTAACAGAAAAATCATGCAATTAAAAATCTGTAATGCAGCTGGGCACAGTGGCACACACCTGTAATCCCAACACTTTGGGAGGCTGAGACAGAAGAATTGCAAATTCAAAGCCAGGCTCAGCAATGGCGAGGTACTAAGCAACTCAGTGAGATCCTGTCTCTACCTAAAACACAAAATTGGGCTGGGGATGTGGCTCAGTGGTCAAGTACCCCTGAGTTCAATCCTCAGTACCAAAAAAAAAAAAAAATATGTAATGCTACATATTAGGAACAAGGGATGGTATGTACATTATTTTTATAATTTTTTTTCATTTTTCCTATCAATAATTACATGTTCATCCATTTTTTACTCTGGTTAGTACTCATTTGCAGATAAAAACTAATAAGTATGTGAAAAACTTTACATACTATTATTAAACAATGAAAGATGAGTAAATCATGAAAAAAGTTACTTTTGCACCAGAACATTTCTTGAAAACCACTTTATTATTTTCCTGAAAAACATGACTTTGTGTCCTGCACTTTATCCCAGGAACAATACAATGTCAAGGTGGAGGTAAAAATCAGAAACCACTAGAATCTGACACTCAGCCTGGGTAAAACACACAATTTTTTGAAAAAAAAAATGTAACTAAGCACATTCTATGAAGATTTGATCTCTGGAGAATTTTCTTAAAACGTAAATAAAAAGACACACAGCATCTCCTCTAATGAATATAGTTGGCAGCACAAGAGAGTGACTATGTCTTTTCTTATGTCTTAAGAACAGTGTTAATTCTATCACTCAATTGTAATTGGTCAGGAATCTTTCAGTCCTTGAGTTGTTCTTTTGTTATAACCCAACACATATTTTTAGTAAATATGAGATAATGATGAGTTTTACTAAAATCTAAGAGAGTGGCATATATGTACTTCTCTGCTCTCTACAGGGGGTGTTATTTCCTAAATCACCTGATCTCTTGCTCCTTGTTAATTTTTGGCCCCCTTGCTGAAGTAGAGAGTCCCTTTACTAGGTTTACTGTTTGATTGGGGCTGTTCTCTGAAACATTTGCTTTCTGCACTACCATGGATAAAACAGAAGCTCTGAACCTAAAGATTCCATCCTCTCTAAAGCTTTTCCTCAGGTGCGGCAGGGCATGAGCAAGCTTATTTGTATCTTTTAATGCAGCAAATACGATATCATCTTAATTTTTTAAATAAGTTTTTAAGTGCTGGAGATAGAACCCAGAGGCCTCATGTATGGTAGACAAGTACTCTATCCCAGAGTCACAAGCCCAGGTCTCACTATTAACTTTATTATGGACCAAACATAACTCTATTTTCTGAGGCTATTGTATTTTTCACTTTTCCCTAATTTGAGTTTGTCTTGCCTCATCCCTTGCATGCCCTCACCAGCCAGATCGCATCCTCTCAGAGGCATGTAGGTGAGACATCCTTCTGGATTAACAACAGCATCCCTTGGCATTATTCCCAAGTTGAGAGTGTGGTAGCATGAGGATATCTCTGAAAGGTCTCATATTAAAATGTCAGGATTTGGGAGGAAAAAAAAATAGGAGAGGGAGTTGTCAGTTATAAGGTTTTTATCTTAATGTCGTCAAGAGACTTCTAGAGTGATCCTGGCGCATTTGTGAGTATTTGCCTCAATTGCAGAGTCTGCCTTACAAAATCATTTTGAGCCAGAATAGACTATTTAAAATTGTACTCGTGGTGCTGTCTCCAGGCGAGAATCTGTTATTAGCAGTGGTGATAAGGAAGGCTGCAGACATGTCATGACATTGGTTACCCTCAGGATAAGAGTAGATCAAGGTTCCAGGAGGAAAGGGCAGAGGGGGAGAATTACTCCTTGTCACTGCCAGACTTCGTGGCTACCAGCAAAGGATCCTTTTAAGCTGCTTCCAACTCAGGAAACTGGGAAAATTGCAGCTCCTACCTCAATGATTATTCCCTGTAGCTTGCCCTATTCGGGGCTGTTGTTTGTGGGGATTGTCCTGAGGTCCACGGTCGTGGCAGAGCTTCCTCTGCAGATAACTGAGGAATTACTTCATTGGTGTATATGGGGGCCTTGAGGTCAGAAGTATTGAGCTGAAGCAGGAGTAACATTCTGTTTTTATATACTTGTGCACATGTAGCCAAAAGCACGCATATTGCTTTGACAATATTTGCTATAGAGCCAGGGTTTGATGAATGTATGCCAAGGAGAGGGGGAATTATTCTCGATTAATCAGCAGAGTTTTTTTAACTCCCCCCCTCCAAAAAAAAATCAGAGTTTACTTGAAATGAAAATACGTATATGCCATATATTTGAAACAAATATTATTAATCAATGTTTCCTACCTGTAAAGAAAAGCATGCAGCCTGATGGAGAAATTTTGTGTCATAAAATTATATTATCATTCTCTCATATTTTGCAGTATTCTTAAAATGGAAAAAATTATATTAGCATTCTCTCATATTTTGCAATATTCTGAAAATGGAAAGGACCAGAACCAAAAAGAAAAGGGAAAGACTGTGAAATCTAGATATGTGCTTATTTTAGACTGAAGACTAAGTATTATTAGATTTGAGACTTGCCAAACTTTAGTTCTATTCTCTTTCATTCAAAGATCAAAATGTCCTTTTTACTCTAGAGAAGAAAATGCTGGGTACATTTAGGATTCAGTAGATATCACCAACTCTTTTTTTCAAGTGTTCTGACTTTGGCAGAAGCCAAGAAGCCGTTTGCAAAGCACTTTTCCTTAATATTTAAATTCCCTTTGAGGTTTAAGAGAAATTTAATCCACATGTTTCTAATTCATTTGCACTCAACTCATAAAAAAATGTTCTTCAATTTGATCTCATTGTGGTCCAGGGGCATTAGAAAGCTTTCAAATGAGCCTTCCTCATTGAATTGAAATCCAGATGTTGTGTTTTGTCAGCTCTAAGCAAATTTGAAACTCAAAAGAGTCTTGGCCATAAATGAGAAGGCACAGATGGTTCTGGAACTTAGGGAGACAAAAAAAAAAAAAAAAATCCACTGATAATAGAAACTCTCTTAAAACATAAGGAACCATCATTTTTAAGAATTTTATTCAATGGGTAAGTAACATCATGCTCATTTAAAGATGGCAGACTTTGCAGCTAGGCGAAACTGAATGATCTGGGTCCAAACTGTGAGTGAGAAGACAGCCAGGAATAGACTCTTCAGAGCCCTTCTTTATACTAATCACGAGTAGTGATTAAAATAAATAAATAGTGGGAGGGTGAAAAGGATAGAACCAAATGCTAAAGCCATATGGTAACACCATCAGGGATAGGGAAAAAAAAGGTTATTTTTCACTTTTCAAATATTCCCTCTTATTAGCCACAAAGAAGCAGGGGGTGGCGGGGAGGAAGGAAAAGAGATTTAACAGTGTACACTAAAGGCAGCAACCATCACATTCTAAATAATTACATTTTTGGCATTTCCCAAAGAGTTCTCACATTCAACATTTGAATCTAACCACCCAACTGATGGCATTTTGAGGTAACATGTGAATGTATTCCTCTGAAATATGAAGTCTGTTTTAAGAAAACTTATTTTTCTACATGTTTAAACCAATATGTTGATTTGTTCAAATATAAACATATCCTTAACTGCCGACTACTAATCTTTTCTTTTCCTTCAAATATAGATTCTTAAGTTTTCTGCCTTAGCTATCAATGTCTGTATCATCAGGATGAATTTACCAAAATGCTATGCTTTTTATACTGGCAAATTCACTTGACACTTTTTTTATAAAAAAGAAAAAAAGCATATATAAAACTATTTTCATACAAACTCTTTAGTCAACATTGTTTCTTTACTTAGCTGAGCAGAAACAAGGATGTTAGCAGTTTTTTTTTTTCCTTAAAATTTACTTTAGAATCAACCAAATTTCAGTTAAAATTCTAATTCTGTACTTACTAGCTGGGTGATTTGGGGGACCATACATTGCTTTCCTGATCTTCAGTTTTGTCACCTTTAATATGATGATAAAAAGATCCTTCTGGCAAATTTGTTAAAAAAGTGAGAGGTGCAATTATTCTTGGTTTCCTTTCCAATCCACATTTCCCTTCCCAATACAATGGTTTATACACAGGTGTAACAGGATTGTTGATAACTCCATGAAGAGAATCTTGCAAAATATGTATTTTGAAAAGTTTTCTTTCCATTTATTTTATTTTATGTTTTCCCTAAAATGTTTCCATCATGCTGTGGCTTAACTTTTTTCCACCCTTTTCCTTTCTATTTTTTTAATTTGAACTTATTTTTAACAGATACATAAAAATTCTATATATTTATGGAATACCATGTGGTTAGAGTTTTATTTAATTGTATAAGCCCTCTTTTCTCTAGTTTTAACTCAGTACTTTATGCAGTTCTTTTCACATGTAGGTGTTACACAAACCTCAACTCCTGGTCTGGATTTAGCATCCTTCCCCCACTAAGCCCCAAATACCTCTTATTCTATTTATTTTCAGTAAAAAGTATGGGAGAAATCTTTGTCTACCAGCAATCATTCACCCAACTCTCAAAGCAGCATCCTGGTTATCAGGTTGAACCCCCTTCCTCCTCATTCAGCAAAAGACAAATGGGATGGCACTGGACCTATTCCACAGGGTTTAGTGACAGATGGGCAAGTGACTGCAGGAAAGGCGATCAGAGCTATTGAAACCCAGTTGCTCTTTTGATTAAAAGAATTGGGAAAAGATGTTCTCTTTGGGGCTCACTACACAGACAGGCTTGATATTTGGAGCTGCTTTTCCCTGTGAAAGGAAAGCATGTCAGTGGATGGAGCCCCCAGGGAAGAGAGAAAAGCAACATTGGAGTCTGAGTTCTGATGATATTGGCTAAGTGCCTGGAATCAGTCATACCTGAATGAAGTCTTTCAATTACCCAAGTCAACACATTCTCCCTTTAGTACAAGCCACTATGAATTCTGTCCCTTTTAACTACAAGTGTTTTCTTTAATACGAATATGTAAAGACTACATAGACAAATGCATTTTAACCATGCATAATAAGGTGGTTAGTAGCAATTATTTTCCTTCTTATTGTTGTTATTACTATTATTATTGTACCTGAAAAATAATAATAAAAGATAGCTTTATTTTTTCATTCTGAGCAGACTTGGAATGGTTATTTTGATCTTCAGTCCTAGCTCCCAAATCCCACAGTGCTGACAGACATAGGCAGCTACTTTGTTCAAAGAAAAAAATTGCTTCTCTCCTTAGATATGCCCAGCAGGTCTATTAAACTACTGTGATTTCTCAGCCATTCACAGTTACTGCATGTTGCTTACAACTGTGTTTCAACAGATCCTTCACACTTTTTATTTCTTTTTTTATTCCTTCTCCACAGAAGGCTCACTTTTGAATACCTGCTTGGGTGGCCTAATACATACCATTGATTCTAACAGTTTCCACCGGCTCTGTTTGTTGACCACCTGATATTGGCATTTTCTTTTCAGAAAGGATCCCAATTTATATGTTGATCTAGGGGCCAGAGAAAAGGCAGCATTAAGGATGATCATTTTGTTAAGAAATAGGAAAAATAAGGAAAGAACTGTTATAACAAAAGTAGTAAATAGTTGGTGGGAATAAATGTAAAGAAACCATTTTTCTTCCATTATGAATGAAAGACTGGGATCATAAACACCCCTGGAAGAAGAGCTGCATTTGAATCTCTTTCTTTCCTGCCTCAGCCCCTAGTATAAGAAGAGATTTTGTTACATGTTTTTATTTCCATTTTCATTTTTTAATGGCTGTGCTCCTATTCATAGATAGGACTTCAACAAAAGAGATGGTAGAAATAGAATTGAACACTTAGCCTTGTTCTGATGAATTTCAGCAAGCAATTAGAGATTACATAAAATAGCTCTAATCTTATTTTAGGGAGGCTTTGGGGGGAATGTGTTTGGACAAAAGCGGAGTTTCCGTTAAGCTATGTTATCTTAAGTAGAGAAATAGGTTTCCTCAATGCTTATCATATACATCTAAACATTCTTCTTTGGAAATTAAGAGATCAGGAAGGAGAGAAAACTCAATTACTTATTTCAGGATTTGGCTTGGTGGCTGAAGAGAACATCAGATAGTAGTTCTGCAGACTATTGGTTAGATGTGGAGGATAGTATTGAATAAGCACTACCTGGCTTCTTTTGATGGTCAGCACATACCTGAAACATTCTGTTGGTGAGAATGACATTCATAAATAGCTCCTAGGTCTTTAGTTTTGACTCTTTCTTTCTCGGCCCCTACTAATGCTCTGATGTGAATTCTATTGCTACACATTTTCATTTGGCTTTTATGTTTCTCATGCATCAAAAGTTCTTAGTATAATATTCTTAAGATAACATAACATTTATCTGATGGTTTTTAGAAATGTTGACTTCCAGTAGAACTTGCCTATTTCCCTCCATCTGTCTATTTCTAAGGGTAGAGATATTCACTTCATGGCATCCTACACATGAAATTTGTCCACATACATGCATATGTAATGTATGTGTTTTAAACTTCGGCTTATCTGTGTTCACAGAAAAAATCCCTTAATTTCCCAGAGATAACGCACTACCCCTGCCATTTGTAAAACCAACGGATTTAATTGTACAATCAATAGTGCTTTAAATAAATGACACTTGATGGCTCGAACAGAGAACAAAGGGATGGTTCCAACATTTGTGCTAAACCCTGCAAAGTTAAAATATTTTCAAAATCCAAGTGAATTGTCCATTCCAAACTACATGCTTTTTTCTATTGGCACTGCTAAACAACCCTTCCTCAAGGAACTATGCATATTTTCATATCAGCTGATTCAGCTTAAATTCATTGATGCTAAAGACAGAGATCCTTTCTGATTAAAATATCAAATAAGCATTATTTAAAATAACAAGTATTATATGTTTCAGATCACATTTTTAGAAATGAAACCTAATGTAAGTTTTAATTAAGGTACTTAAAATTATATTTTAGCTCTCTGGAATTTATGCTAAAACATATCACTTTTACCATGGATCTAGGATAGCGTTTTTTTTTTTATAGATTTTGAAATGTTACTTCCTTAGAATTAAGCTGTGGTGATGAACTCTCATCTGAAATTCACTGCCGTGATCTCTTTCTATCTTGAATATTCTCTGAACCTTGATCTTCATACTTTAAGGGAGTTGATAGCAATCCCAATGGTCATCACTCGAAGCAAAAGGCAAAGTACATTCTACCAATTATAAAGAAATAAATATTTTATTTTTACAGATCACCAAATTGACTGTAGAACTTTTCCATCATCTTTTTTGTATTAATATTATAAACAAGTGCTTTGCTGACATTTTTAGTGAGGTTGCTCGATTTTGAGCTTTGCCATCACCTTAATAGTCATCTTCTGTCAGGTTCCTATGTGATCACCTTGGGTATATCTGTTTGTAGCTGGGCTGGGATCCTTTTGTGGGAATAACATATTCTAAATTTAGGATGATTGAAGAGGTGAATAAATTCCTACCTCCTATGGCTTAGTGGAATCCTTTGGTAACAACTGTTAAATCATAACCATTCCCATTATTTGACATAGGTAATATTTGTCTATTCCACCAGTTCATACACAAGTGAAAGGTACTATATAAAGGAGCTGAGTCACAAGGTAGGAGGGGCATGGACATGAATAAAGGGCCCTGTAAAAATAGCAAACAGGAGAGCACATTTCTCTCTTTATTGGGTTAAGATGGTAGACAGACCTTTGTACTAAGGAGAAAAGAGAGCTCCCTCCACCTATGGACGTTAATGTCTTTGTAGTGGATATCATAGTCATATTTTTTATTTATTATCATTCATTTCAGAAGTTTTCCTTAATGGTTTGCTTGTCTGTATCTCGTAGTTGTCGCTAAGGCTTCTGAAAAGACATTTGAGTAGAGATATTCAATATGCAATATGTTTTCCAACTAATCTTATATACAAATGTAATTGTATTTGTTTTTACTTAGGCATTCCAAATAATGAGCACAGACATGACCCAAGCAATCCATTTCTCCCCACCTCCATTGCCACCATTCAGTTCCCATAAGCTTTTGCATTAGTTCTGCCATTTCCTTCCTTACCAACTTCAGTGTATTCCCTGTTGACATCAGACAAGGGGACATGTAGATCCTTATGTCATTTCCTTGCTACGCACTTCCCTGAAGTTAGCCAAATCTGGCTTCTTCTCTGCTCACCACCACACCCTTTTGCCAAATACCTTCAAGTTTTTAGAGTTTGTGGACAGGAGCATCCCTCCTTCTGGTTTCCATTTGTCTGACCTCTCATTCTTTAGAGTTTTAGCTTAAATATCACTTCCTCGGAAAAATATTTCCAAATGTTCTGTGATGTTGTTTCTTAGTATCCTTCACTTTCCACTGTAGCATGCTTCAATATTTGTAATTCACATATTTCATAATTTTTCACAATAGATTATAAACCTGATAATGGCTGAGACAGTATAGACCTCATTCCAACAACAGTACTTACAGTGTACAGAGCCTTCAAGAAAATTATTTTCTGCATTAATTAACATCATAATATTTATATCTGGGCTAAATACTCTATCAATATGTTTATTTTTTATATTGACCATTGTATATTGTGAATTTAACTTCCTAAAGATTGAGAGGAAAAACAAAAGAGAGCTCTTGGGTGCAAAATTAATTGGAAAACATATTGTTTAGTGGTATAGTCTTACTGATCCTTCCTGTGCAGTTGAACCTAAATTCAATATGTTCCTACTGTAGGCTATGTTTACTAAACTCAGGCTACATTCAGCTATGGATAACCTGTCTTTGAACATATGCTGTAGGCTGCCTTCAACTAGAGGAGTGGACAACAAGCTGTGAGACTAAACTTTTATCATCATCTCTATAAATCAAGATGAAAGCTATAAACTTCCTCTTATGGACCTCACATTGCCTTTAGAAAAACAAAAAGGTGCAATACTTAGAGCAAAAAAAAAAATAAAGTAATTCTCAAAACAATTTTTTGGCATTAATAGAATACCATAGACTATTCCATTTTAAAAAAATTCACAAATGCTAGGAGGCTTAATTGCAGATACTGACCCAGGAACACATCAAATATTCAACATCTCATTTAAAGGTGACAATTATGCCATAAAATAAATTGCCTCCAAATATTTCTACATGTTTAGATATATTCAGTTTTTTTGTAAATATAAGTAGACATTAATTCTTAATCAGATTTAAGGTTATATTTTTCCACATTGCTCATCTCATTTATTTATATATTTGTTTATTTTTAGTATATTGCAGATTCCTGCTAGAATATAGTGGTCTTTATTACATACGTGGAAAACATGAAATGACATGGAATGCAAGCTAGTATATGTATCAAGCTCCACAGGAAACACAAAGCACACATGTTCTGATATGTGTCACTCAGAATTCTAGATATTCTTTTCCAAAACATTAGGCCATTAAAAATGGGATTTAATATTGCCTATAAGTAGTTGATAGATGCAGATATATGTACAGTTTATTATATTTAATAAGCACTAAAAATAAACATTTTTCTAATAATTATCCTTTTAAAAAAAGTGGTTATTTTTAGCAACAGAGTGAATGTTTTGAAATTGAATTTAATAGCACATTGATAAAGGGCTGGACTTAATCCAACTGTAAAATGAAAATGAGAATTATGTTTCATACTACCAACCTTGGTGCACATTAATCTAATTTAAATGCTATGTAAGCATAGCTCACTTGCTCTTTATTTTAATATTGAAATGATGGAAAATAGGCTTAATTGTGACAAATATATTTAACTTCTACATTATAACATTTTTCAGTTTAACTATCTTTTCTTCTTAAGGTTTCTCCTCTTTTTCTCCTCTTTACTCTCTTTGAAGTTAAATATAGAAAAATAAAATTTTCATAGAATTCAAAGAATTCTACCAAATTCAGTATCCAATGAATTGGTGTCAAACATTGTGCTATCAGGAGCTTTAATTTCCTTCTCTTAGGGTGACATATAAAATACACATCATGTTTAATTTGAATTTCAAATGAACAAAAATAGCTTTATAGGGTCAAAATATCCCCTGAAATATTGAGGACACACACACTAAAAATGTTGTTGTTCTTTATCTGACATTAAACTTTAACTTCACATTCTTGTGTTTTTTTGTTTTTGTTTGTTTTATTTTGTATTGTTTAGCTTTTGGCTACATCTGGCAACACTATTCTTATAGAAACTCTGAAAGATAGTCTAACTCATTCCCAAGGTACAACTGGGAAAACTAAGATTCAGAAATTACCTTATATGTCTTAAATTACTCAACTAGCAAGTGCCGGAGTGTGAAGTAAACACCGACCTGTCTTCCCACAACCACAGTGTTTGCTCCCATATACCTTCCTGCCCTTTTAGCACGCCAACATTTTTGGTTCTAAGCTGGTGTTGAAGACTTGTCCAGCAATATCCAAGCAATGCCTGACAATGAATCAGCCCTGATGCCTTCCACCAATACACACATTTCTCCTTAGCTAATCAGATCAAGAGAAAAGGATATATTTCATTTTATTCTATCTCCTCCCCAGGCAAAATCATCTTGCTCTACAAATTCTGTCTGAAGTGAAAAGAGCACTCTCATTTACTCCCACCACATAATATGACTGCAACCATATTCCCTCAAGGTGAGAAACCTAAAGTACATACAGAGAACTCAGGGACATATTTACAGTCTCCTAAGATTCTATCCTGGCTCCTTTCACACCATTTATCATTTTTGTGGTGAGACATATTTGAGGAAGCATGATAAGTAATTCCCTCAAAGCAACAGTTCTGGGACTCCATAAAGCCATAGGTGGCCATCCGTGGTCTGTAGATTCTGAAGGGTGAAAGAAAAACTGAGTTTATTTGCAGTTAAAGTGATGAAAGTGGCAGCTATTAAAGCTATTAGTTACTATTTTCTGTTCTGAAAGAGAAGTAGAGAGGATATTAACACTGGGGGCAAAGCAAGATGTATTGTCAAGCTCGGAGCTTCAGAAGCCTGGCCCTGCAGTGTGGCTGCTCCTACACAGTTTGGCAGGGGATAAGTAGAGAATCGTGTTCTATTTTTAATTTTAAACTTTTAAGCAGAAGGCCATCAAGAATAATCTTCTCAGTAAACATTTGGTCTAGAGTCTTAGCATTTCTCCTCGTTCAGCAAACAGTATCACAAATGTTAAATGTTAGAGAAGAACCAATAGCATGTGTGTTTTATCAAGCGAATCCTTTGCCAAGAATGTCTCTGAATCTTTTTATGCAATTTAAGAAAGAAATGATAAACATAGCTGGAAGGCAGAGCATGTGGGCTAAAGTATGGACTATCTAGCTATAAAGACACAGGTTCGAGGGCCAGCTCTTCCACTTACTTGCTGTGTGACCTTGGACATGTTACTTGCATTTTCTACACCAATTTCTTCTGAGAGGAGAATTAATAGCAATATCTTGTTACTGCAAACAAGAAAAAGGATTTTGTACATGAAATGAAAAACAGTAGAATGGACATGTTAGACCTCAAAAAACACTTATCAATTCCCTATAATGTTATCTTTTAAACATTTTTTGTAAATGCAATTTGTTAAGACAGAAGAAACTATATTTGAAGGCATCATTTTCTTTTATTTAAAATTGTATTATGTGTTATTCATTCTCTAAGCATATAGATAGGCATTCCATGAATCCAAATACTGGTGGCTTGTATAATCTTATTCCATGGACACTAATGGCTTATATAGTCTCCTTAATACTTCCCTAATCCTAGAGTCCAAAGGTAGTCCAATGCATTCAGTGGATGGATGACACAACAACCATTGCTATTTTTAATATCAGAAACTCTGGGATATTTGAGGCTATAGAGCATTGGGATTGTTATCTATGTGGTAATGAATTTTCTTTTCTGGCATCAAAATAACTACATATGAGGAACCTAGGGTAGAAAATATATTTTCAGGGAAAACAGATGCATCAGATAGCTTTTAAGCCAGTTTTCTCTCAACTTTAAAATTCTATATACAAATTCTGTAACCAATTTATTGAATGAGTCTTATCTATTTATTTGTTCATTTATTAAAATGCATTAATTGCACTCCTACTATGTTTTGATGCTGATATATGCGCTTAATTAGAGAACACTATGAAGTAATCATAGAGAAATGATAGTGAAATGTGGTGAGGAGAGGCAAAAACATTGTCAACCAGTAGTTCCTTGTTACTGTACATTGAGCAATATATTTTATCCCATTACATTTTATTTGTGTCACTTCCATTCTGCTCTCAGTATGAACAGACAAGGCTAATATTGTTTCCAGTGAAGGCCTGACAGCTATTCTGTTGATTTGTTTGGCATTACATTTGAGCTGCACTCATGCGGCCCAGAATGCTGAAGGATGCCTTGGCTGAAAAGAACAGGCAATAAGCCCTAGGGAGAAAGGACAAGGATTTGGAAGAAGACAGGAATTTGGAACTAGAACTTGTACATGTATGCACTGCTAAAGGCTGTGAAAACTCCCACACAATGGTGTAGTTTGCTAAGAAAGAAATGACCTTGCCCCTCTGTAGCGAGGCCTGGAGTGACATGGCAGCATAAACTAATTTTATAGCAGATGAGCTTTGATCTCACATGGTTCCATCACTGCTTCTCTGATATAATGATTTCTACATGTTGCTTTTCAGAGGTCTTTTCCACAAAATATAACCTGATTATAGAGGACATCTACCCCCTCCACCAAAAACTGAAAATGATCAGAATTACCCTAATTTACTATCTAAAACCTTCCTCTGAACATTGCAAGCTTTCAATATACTCAAGAGTTCTAAAATGTTGTATCAGACCATTCTGTCAGTGCAATTGGTGTGTTTTGAATGATAGATTTTGGAGCTTCCTCTTTCACCATCTTCCCAGAGTCTTCTACTGCCAGCTCATTTAAAATACATAGTTTACCACTTATATTCATACACAGAAAAATATATTTACCTTCTATTTATATAAATTCTACCTTTTTGTATGATTCTGCAATTTAAATTTTTGTCTTTTTTTTGAGATCTACTCATGTTGATTCTTGGAGCCCTTATTTATTTATTACAATTAAAACTCTATCTTTTATATTATTGCTTACAGGCATGTGTGTGAGTTTTCAGAGTGAATGACTAAAGGTAATTTCTTTCTGAGTCAGACAAAAACACATACATCTTCATCTTTCTATCCTCCCAAACATGTGTGTGTGTGTGTGTGTGTGTGTGTGTGTGTGTGTATGTATTGAACTAAGAATGATTATTTGTTCTTTAAGCTGCTCAATGACTAGTCTAGTGTCCATTGAGGAAATCAAAGTGATTCTGCCACTGTCTTCTTGCCCTCTCCCCCACAGACAGAATTGATTGCTGACTAGGTAGAACTGATCAATAAGTGTTTAAATCTTCCTTTATTTTGATCCTTGGTAAGGTTCAGGTTAAAGAGAATGGAGCATGTGTAGGTATCAATGATATAGGTAGCTAATTTCTAGCCATCCCAGCTTTTAAGAAACTGAAAGATGAAGTGGCAACAGGGTTAACATTTTTAGAAATGTCTCACAGCTGGGTCACATCCTTCAAATGCTTTGTTCTTCTTTTGGAAAAACCTTTAATTATTACAATTCTTTATTAGAAATAGGATACCTTATCATACATTTGAGATAGTGAGTTGATGTCTAGCTATAAAGACTGCATTAGCTGAATTCAGTAATGATATCCATTCAAAATCATGTACTAATGTTTCTTTTGTTCTTGGAGACACACATATAGGAGGATTCAAATATGATTCTGCTTTGAGAGACTTTACAGTTTTCTGTAAGAGAAGTGTTATGGTTCAGATCTTAAATGTTCCCTAGAAGCTATGTGTGGGAGACTTGGTCACCAGTCTGTGGTGCTTTGGGAGGTGGAGTCTAGTGGAACGAAGTTAGGTCACTGGTGACATGCTCTTAAAGGGAGTATTGGGACCCTGGCCTTTTCTTTCTTTCTTTCTTTCTGGCTACCATGAGGTGAGCTGCCTCTTCTGATACATAATTTCACAATTATATACTTCCCTGCTACAGACCCAGAAGTAATGGGTCCAACTAATTATGGACTAAAATCTCCAAAACCATGAGTTCAAATAAATGTGTCTTCCTCTAAGTTGTTTCTCTCTTCTTGTAATAATTTTAATCTATTATCACAAGTGTTTTCATAGAATTATGTATAGAATTTAAAAAGCACTCCAAAAGACAGCCAGTATGACTGATAGGAGAGAGGGAATATTTAATTTCAATGTAAAATTATCCTAGTTTTTTCTTAAAAATGATATTTGTAACTGAGTAAGAAAAGAAATCTACACATGAGTGGTACTTTTCCTTCTGTGTCTTATTTCACTTAATTTTATGACCTCATTTTGTTGCAAATGATAGGCTGTCAGTCCATTTTACAGCTAACTAATATTCTACTGTGTATATATGAAGTATTTTCTTTATCTATTCATGCACTGATGGGCATCTACATTGATTTCACATTTCATCTATGTGAATAGTACAGCAATAAATGTGGATGTGCAGGTGCCTCTTGGATATGCTGATATCATTTTCTTTGAGTATATATCCAGAAATAGGACAGTTAGAAAATATGACAATTAATTTGTACTATTAAAATTTTTAAAAAGGTAAAAAATATGAAAAGAGAAAGAAAAGAAAATTTAAAAGGGACAAGCTGTCTAAATAGACTCCTTAACAAAGATGATATGCAAATGGAAATAAGTTTATTAAAAGATGCTTAACATCAAGTGTCATTAGGGAATTATAAGCTAAAACAATGAGTGGCCCCTGCACAACTATAATAATGGCTCAAATGCAAAGCATTAGAATAAGAAGTGGTAGTGAGGATACAGGAACACAGGTGGGAATAAAAGGTAGAAAGCCACTTTGGAAGATAAATCATCAGATTCTTACAAAGCTAAATAGTCTTTCAATATCTAGATTGGCAAATGCCCTTCTAGATATTTACCCAAAGGAAATTTATGGCAAAAAATATGCACATGGATATTCACAGCAGCATTCTTCATAATCCCCCAAACCTGGAAGCAACCAGAATGTCCTTCGTGAGGTGAATGGGTAAACTGGTACATTTAGACAAAAGAATAGTATTCAGGACTAACCAGAAATGAGCTATCAGTGAAAGACATGAAGGAAATTTATGTACTTATTGCTAAGAGAAAGAACTCAATCAGAAAGCCCATATGATTCAAAATTCCAATTACATAACATTCTGGAAATAGTAAACTGTGGTGAGCAGGGTATTGATGAATAGGTTAAGAACATGGGATATAACTGAAATTTCTGTATTGTACTGTAATGGTTAACGCATGATATTAGCCATTTATCAAAACCCAGAGAACTGTATAATGCAAAGAGCGAATACTAATAATAAACCATGAGCTTTTGTTACTAATAGTTCATTAAGGCAATAGATATGCTAGCTACCCTAATTTGATCATTATACAATGCTATGTTGAAATATCACATTGTACCCCATGGATACATACAATTATTATGTGTCAATTAAAAACAAAATTTAAAACTAAAAAATAAAGAATAATTGATCAGTATTGTTTCAACAATCATAATAATGTATTACACTAATGCAAGATATTAAAAATAGGGGAGATGGTACGCAGAGGTTAGGGAAGATTATCTGTTTATAGGAATTCTCTTCATTTTTTGCTCAACTTTTCATAAATATAAAAGTGTTCTAAAATATAAAGTCCATTAATCTTTTTAAAATGATGATTGTGTGTCCACTAGGAAAATAAGAAAAAGATATGGAAAAGAAAAATGACAACTTTTTTTCACCAAACTGGGTGCAATGAATTTTTGGGTATAAAAATTCTGTCAAGGTTTTTGACTATAAGTAGTGCTAGGAAACATAGGAGAAGACCTGGGGGGTTGGAGGACATCAAGATCTAGAGACTTAAGCTTAAGAACTAGGGCATTAGATCTTGGTTGTTGTTAGCAATAGAAGCATGAAAATAAGATTTTAATTGATAAAATTCCTTTTCATTTCTCATGTTGAGGTGGCAAAGTCTCAAAAAACTGGAACCATTGTCTCTATGCAGGAGACAGAAGGCAGGGCTTTAGCAAAAGTTATGTTGTGGAGATAAGATCCAGCAAACTATAGAGAAAGTAGACTGAAGAAGCAGAATTCTACAAATACATTGATTCTGAAACAAACAAATGCAAATATAAAGCCAATAGAGAATTTTTACTTATGCTTGTTCTCCCTACTGTTTGCATTTAAACATCATCACCAGGATCTCCTGGGTTTCTATGTATATTTTAGATGCATAATCTCAGGCATTTGCTATTAATTGAAATTTAAGCTCTTAAAAATTATGGAGATTATCATAATTATACAAAATACAATTTGTAAATAAACTATTTAAATTTTTCATTTGATTAAAAGGTTGTGTGTATGTGTGTGTTTGTGGTGCCAGGGATTGAACCCAGAGCCTTGTGCATGTAAGGCAAGCACTCTACCAACTGATCTATGTCCCTAGCCCTGAATAAAACAATTCTTGAAAGAAAAAATAACAATAGTATCCATAAAATATACATCTTCTTCTTTTTTTTTTTTTTTGTTTTCAATGTCTTTATTTTAATAAATAAAAATATAAAGAAACAGTCACATCATTCATAACATCTAGATACAAGGGTTAATTTTATTTTATAATTTTTGTGTTGATATAACTTTGAATATGTAAATCTTATTATACTTTGCAAATTTATACCCTAATTCAATTTTTTTTTATTATTTTATTTTTTTTCCCAAAAGTTGCATTTTAATACATGTTGGCAAACATAACAGAAAAAAACAAATTATCAGAAGCTGTACACATTATTCACTGAAAACATTTGTTGAGGCAAATAGAAAAAAATTGTTACAATCATAATTTTTCTAACTTTGCACAAAATTATAAGCAGATTACATTCTTCAT
>CM053414.1:22017346-22091536 GCA_028644305.1 Xerus rutilus | reverse complement strand
TTTACATCTTCTTTTAGACATACTATGGTTAAAAAAAATCCACAACCTGATAAGGTAAGTATTCTTAATGTAAATGAAAGGAGTTTTTGTGTAAATATGATAGGGAAGAAAGTATAAAAATTTCAGGTTATATGTATGAATATTTTAAATCAAACTGTTACCTTATTATCTTGATATTTGAAAGTCATAGAATATATTTTTGGTTTAAAAGTAAGAGATACTTCAGGAAAACTTGTGGTCTTAGCAATTCCATAAATGTTAATGAGGTTGGTTTCTAGGTAGTTGGAAGGAAAAGTAATTCCAGAGGTGGCCGGCAAGTGGTTGGGAGAAATGGGGAAGAAAAATAATTATAGAACATTTACTAATCTATTCAGGATTCAAATATATTTTGGCCGTATGCTAAAGGAAAGAGTAAAATATTAGCAATAAAATTTAATTGGGCAAAACATGTCTGTTAAAACAATCTGGTAAGTTTCAAGGTGGGAGAGGGATGGATGAGTAACCAAAGAAAATGATAAAAAGTGTTAAGATTCCAGTGGACAATAATTTCAGCAAAAAGAAGTACTGATTGGAATATCTAAAATTTATCTAGAATTTTGGTACTCAGAGTATAAATTTTGCAATTTTCCCTGATGAACAGATCACTGTCAGTCTGGGTATCAGTCATTGAGGAATACACAGGAAGACTCATTTTTCCTGATTATCATTTAAAGAATTCAATATTAAGATGCATAGGGCATAGTTGAAGTAAATAATTTTTTCTATGGTATAGGCTCAAAGAGATAGGGAAAAATTACCTTTAAATAGTTGAAAAATCTATCAGGAATGAGTCACTCTTACTCTTCTTAGATCAAAAAAATTGGGGCAACAAAATTCGAAGCAACAGAAAAAAGCTGCTTGAAGTTAGAAATAAGTTTGACAAAGGAAAACCTCCTAATTTGTAATAAGGAAAATGATGTTTAGGAGGTAGGGAATTTCCAGTGACTTGGATTTATAAGAAGGACAGCCATTATTTTGGAGTGATTCATAGATTGGATAAGGAATCTTTTCTAATTCTGATCATGAATTAGAATGCTAAAATAAATTACACCGAAGAGAAAAGAGAGTCAAAGTCCAAAATTAATGTAGGATTCACACTCATAAACTGAGCTGTAAAACAAAACAAAAACAACAAATAAAAAGAAGCTGAAAAATTTGGCTAATTTCAGCATTAGGTTCAGTTCCACAAAAGAGGCTGATGTTTGGTTTAATATTAGAATATATTGAAAGGAACTGAAGAGTATCATTGTTTCTTCCATTCAGGACATAAGATATGACCTTAGAGACAATGGTATCGATGGAATGAGGGTCATCAGACACAGAGAAACCCAAGAAGGAGTCAAAAATAAAGGTTCTGAAGTTTCAGTGTCATTATGCTTAAGGACAGAAACACAGAATAGAGTGGCAGACTTTATTATGTCTTTGAATTGCATACAATTGCAATAAAACCATTTATTGAAATTTTATCCTCTGTCTGCTCTATCACATTTAGTAAAGCTAATAAAAACAGAACAAAACCAGAAATATCTCCCCATTCTCAAGAAACCTATGCTATCTTGGCAGAGACAGATGAACAAAAATATAAACATGATACCTTGTTTGGAGCATATACTATTTGCCAGGCTTCATATATGTTAAAATTTATTGATTTGTTCTTGACTAATCCCATCAACCTGATGAGTTATGTGTCATTATTGGTTTCATTTCCCCAAATTGGAAAACAGAGACCAGAGAGGTTACATAAGATGCTTTGCACTGACAGCTAGTATGGGACTGAGCTGGACTCACACTATGGCTGAATAGCTCAAGGACTATGTTGCTAAATATTATGCTGAAAGGAAACCTCTGGTGCAAAGTAGTGGGTAAGATAGGCAGGAAAATTCATTTCAGCATGCAATCAAGAGGGAATGTGTGTCAAGGTCCAGATCCTGGGGAAGAACAATGGTAATAAATAAGAGGGTCCAAATTAAAACCCAAGCAATGTAAATGTCCAGTGATGATATTAAGAATACAAAGGGGTTACAATTACTGAAGGGTCTTCATTCATCAACAATTCAAAACTCAGAAACAGAGATCTTCCATTTCAGAAAGTATACAATTGTCCTCTTGGCCCTTTAATAAAAGCTAGGCTTCCAAATGAGGGAAGTAATGATACCTCATATAGGAAAACAGGATCATTAGGAATGAATTCATTCACATACTAGCTTAAAGGTTGAGAAGTCATAAAAAAGAAGCTATGGGCAACATAGTTGTACAATTGCCTTTTTACATGTAAACATAATTTCATATTTTTTGCATTAATCCAGACCATTTGATCATGTGGTAAAAATTGCAAGCTGACAAAGAAACTAATTAAAAACAAAAAGTTGTTCAGTATTGAGGTTTAATTTTCAAACCAACCACTGAAGCCAAAATTAAACTTCAGATATCCTATTAAACTCTTTGTGCTAAATGTTTTTAAAAGAAATCGTCCTTTTAATTTTGAAATTATGAATTCGCGTAATATACCTTGATGTAAAAAATACTGGTGGATAGATGCTTAAAAATCAGTCCTTTATTTTATAACATAAAAGAAGGGTTACTTTCATTAGTTTAGGTGAAAAAATTTTCAATAACCATAATGATGGATCATTTCTCTCTGAGAGATAGAAAAATTTATTTTAAAAGTGGCTGCTATAATTTTACAGGAAAATAAGAGATCTTTTTAAATGATAATTCCAACTTATTACCATTTGAACAGCCTTCCTAACAACCAAAGGAGGATGTATCTTCATCTTTTATTTCATAAATCTGCAGTTGCCAACGCCATGCCCATACGTTTAAGTGGAATGCAATTTCATAAATCTTAATTCATCTTGAATAATGAAAGCTTGTGACTTCAGCACAAAATAGCTCCAGAAACTAAAAATGGATTGTGGCTTAGCTTTTTAAACTGTCCCTCAAATTGTCATCTCCATGTTTTGTTTACTGACATGGAAAACCAATTTGAGAATAAACATTAGACAATACACTGGGATATGAATAGGAGATGAAAAGCTTCTTGAATCCTAGATCCATCCAGAGGTAGAAATCTATAAAATGGCACAATTTTAGCATAGGAAATGAAAGGCCAAGTACCTGTGTATCACAAAAAAGCTATAAAATCAGTGATGCAAGAAAAAAATATAGAGAGAATATATAGAATTTTACATGGTGGTGATAAATAAAAATGAAAAACAATACCAGAAGTTAGTAGACTAAATCATTTAACATAATTGAAGCCACGTGAATGAATACTGGTGAAATACATGACAGATTAAAGTGCTTAGGAAAGGCGAATGGAGATACTATTTACATATTAGTTTTCAAGTTCAGTATTTAATGTCTTTAACTAAACTGTCCTGCATTCATTAAACATATGATGAGAATGAGACGTTCTGAAGGTCTTTTGGTGAATCTCCATTGTTCTTAGCACAAAATGCAAGTATATTACTACAGCCAATAAGAATGAGACTGACTAGTGAAAAACCTTTCCTTTGAACTTTCAGGGAATTAAACTTGAATAGAGCCCACCATTTGGACTTGTGACACAAGGATGACGTTGGATCTTAATGTCTTTCACATGGAGTGACAGGTAAGAGAAGCTCATCACATAATCCCATGATTCTCTGTGCTGCCTTTCACTGCTGCAAGTATTCTCCGAGAAAACAATAACTTTATTGAGATTATGTGGTCATATTTGCCCTTAGGTTATGCCAGCCAGGTTATGTCAGCCAAACCAGTAAAATCTTTACTTCACAAAAATAAGTCCTCTACTAAACTCAAAAGCAGACAAAAGTAATCTGTGGTGACAGAAGTCAGATTGGCCATTTCTCTGAAGAAGAAGAGGGCTAGTGATGGGGTGGGGTGAGAGTGATGCTTCTTGGGTTCTATTTGTGATATGTGTGCAGACTACCTGACTTTACCACTCTGTGAATTTCCCCAAGGCTGCATGTATATTTTTCTTTCTTTTTTTAAAAAATGTTTTTATTTTTTTCTGTCATCTTTCTATCTACCGAAATATATAGCTAATCATTTGAAAAAAAAAAGGAAAAATTGAATGTCTAGGTGCTAGGAAGTAAGTATGACAATGTGAGTAATGATAGTGGAGATGACGGTGGTGCTGGTGATGATGTGAAAACCCTCTGCTTTTCAAGAATATATCATATATAGTGAAAAATTTGAATATGAGTAGCAATCTACACATTATCAGGCTGAAACTCTGGTTTTAGGTAGACATGGATTTAGGTACATCTTCCACTACTTACCAGTTACACGATGATAAGTGCTAGAAATATGTAATGCCAGCTGTTTTCTCATCTGTAAAACTGAGCTGTGAGCATTAGTTACTGCTATGATTTGGATCTTGAATGCCTCTCAAAGACTCATGTATTAAAGGCTTGGTCCCCAGAGTGGCACTATCAAAGCAGTGGAAAAGTAATTGATGGTAAAAACAGGACTTTAGGTCATTGGGATGATGCCATTGAAGGAGATTGTGGAACCCTAATCTCTTCCTCATTTTCTTTTTACTTCCTATAGTAAAAGAGCAGTTTTGCTCCACCATGATGTGCTGCTTCACCATAGAAATGGTACCAATCAGTCATGGACTAAAATATCCAAAACTGTGGGTCAAAATAAACCTTTTATCTTTGTAAATTGATTATGTTGGATTTTTGGTTATAGTAACCAAAAACTGACAAAGAAGGTTTACCAAATAGTATTAGGATGAGAACTAAATTGGATAATCAATCTAATCTTTTAGCAGATTAGTATTTCTTGCTATCATTATCATCATGGTTGTCATCTTGATTGTCAATATTACTGTTCTTGTAGCAGTAGTCTAAGGGTTAGGTGGATAATAGCAGTAGGAATAAAGAGTAAATTTCATCCTTAAGAATAAGAACTGAATACATAAGCAAATGAGGTTTCAGATATCCATATAAGGAGATAATCAGAAGTTGAAATTAGTTTTTAAAAAATCTTTAACTATGTTTTTAAAAATTATGTCATTAAAAATTTGCATAAAAGCTGAAATTGCAAAAGTTGGGCAATAAACCTGATGTATCCTTCCAGAGAGTTAAAAATCCTAATTATGTCTTTTCATTCCAATGCTTAGTTTGTCTATTTAAGTTAAATGAACATATGATTGAAACTGAAGTTTCACTATCATAGGCATTTTTAGGTTTTTATCACTTTTACATGAATACTTTGATGTCTGAGATTTACCACATTTTTGTCATTAGTATTATAATTAGTAATAGTAAACCAATTACTAATAATTAATGAGGCTAAGATGTGATAGGCTGTTTATTAATTGCACAATGAAATGGCAATTATGTGGCAATATAATACCTAGAATGTGGTATGCATGCAAAATCAAGTTTTAAAAAAGTGAAAGCAAGTGAAGGATAACTTGAATAATTATTGCCTGCAGTTTTTGTGTTTCTGGTCCCCTCTTTTCTGTTTCTATGGGAAATCATATTAAAATCTAGAACAAGGCCCATATATATTACATTGTCTCTGAGCATATCATGTTAGCAGAGTGTGTTGAGGAAGCAAAGGAAACTTGCTTTCCAGTCTTCATAGGTTTTGGGTAAAGAAAGTAAGGGAAATAAAACTATCAGATATAAAAATTCGGAAATTTTTCATGTAAAGAAAAAGATGAAGACCTGATCCGGGCCATGGAAGTAGACCTGACCTTGTGTTCTGGAGGTTACAAGGCCTCAAGACACTTTCTAATCACTTTATTGGGTCTCTCGTGTATTTCTGACTGAATTGCATTTTTTCTCCAAATGTTCTCTGTGTGAATAATATAGACTGCTGCTCTATTATCCTTTGTGTATAAAGAATACAAATATAAACCCACCTAATGCTTAAGACTACACATTGAAAGTACTACCACTTGATTTTACTCTAAAATGTGCAGTTTCAAAGATTGTTTTGCTAGGAGAGAGCATGGAAAGGGTAGGATCAGGTAGGATCAACCTTTTAAAATAAACTTTCAGATTCAATTTTCAATACCAATCAATGCTAAAAGTTCAAACATTCTCTAAAATTTTGACTTTTAGTAAAAATTGAACCTTCACTTTCATTATGTGAAAATGCTTGTTTTTGTTAAAAAATTATTTACGTTCCTAATGTACAGTTTTTGTATATTTGTATAACATTGGATAAATCTCTTAGGTCTGTTGAGCCTCATGACACTCACCAAAAAATGTGTATAACAATAATAGCTATTATTGATAATGGTTATTATTAAAAATACTCTATTATGTGTTATAATCCATTAATATATTTATGTAGTTATATGATTGGTTTAGTAATATAATTTATTTGTGTAATTTTATAATATACAATTAATATATCAACACTGATGGATTAATATACTGAAATAATTATTCATTAGCTATTATTAATTACTTTTACTACTAATAATACTCTATTACATATTATTATAATTCATGGATATATTTCTATAATTATATAATTAATATAGTAATATAATCCATTGATATATAATTTTATAATACACAATTAATATAGTAAACATATCTATGTAGTAATATATTAAAATAATTATTCATTAATTCAATATATTTTCACATTTCATCTTCTCAGCAACATTATAAGTTGGAAGAAATAGGAAAACATACAAAGTCATATATCAGAGATCATAGCAAATATATAATAGAACTCATTTATATTTTATAGCCTCCCTTCTGTTTTTCTTCACTTTCCTTTGCTTTGCTTTATGGATGTCCCTCCTACTTTTCCTCATTCTGTGCACAAAAGGACAGACCAAAAAAAAATTGCATTGTGTCTTTATGTATCACCTTATTCACAACATTTGATTATTTAAAAAATTTTAAAAAGACCTTTTGTAAAGCTTACAAATAATTGAAAGCTAGCTTTTAAAAGGTAAAGTTCACTTGCATTCTCTCAAATATCCTTATACTCAGTGCAAGAAAATAAATAATGAGTGACATGAGAAATACCGATTCACTTATCCTTAGGAAATAGGGGGAGGAACCAGGTTGGTGAGGAGGCTGCTAATGACTGCAGCCACTGGCCTGTGCATTGTAATGGACAAGGTCAGCAGTAAAATAACTTCCAGAGTACTAACCTGGAGGGACTTCAAGTAGGAAAGAGCAAAGCTGAAGTGCACTTATCACCAGGGTGGTGGCCATCAAAAGGGACTGTTCTTAGCAGGTGATCTGTGTACACCCACCTGGCCAGAACCAGAGATTTGCTAGTATGAAACAATAGTAATAAAAGAACATTTTGTATTTTACCCACTGCAAAATTGTATTTTACCCTCATTTGCAAAAGAATATCAGTTATTATGTTATAATTAGATAAACTTACAATTACATATTCCTCTACCCTAGTCCCCTTCTTGTGAGGGCAGTGAGCATATGAGGAATTAAAATTAACATTTATTAAATAGTATTATGTCTATAGTCTTGGTGTTTTCACTTTGCATAAAAAAGTCAAAATTGATATATTTCTTCTTAGTAGAATAGATTTCTAAAGTCTGTTAACCTTAACTTCTATTTTAGTGCAATATTTTACAACATAAAACAAGCCTGAGAAAATGTCATGCTGCTCTGAAATATGCAGTCAGAAAATAAAATGACCCTTCCAGACTTTGGATGGCATTTTTAGAGAATGTTTAATTTGGTTTATGAGTCAGCTTCCTGATCTGAAACTTTAAGATTTTTAGATTTGTTTTCTCATACTTCTCAAAAACATATATGCTAAATATTTTTTATATATGCTACATTTGTAATGATGAGGTACAAAACTAAACTTAATATTGACTCAAATTTGAACAAAAAAATTTTTAGAGAGAACATTCCAATTTCATTTAATATTATAATTTATGCTAAGAAAGCTTAGGAGGTGCTATTCCAAAAAATAGCATGATGGCATATTTCTGCTCTCTCTCCTCTCTTCTAAAACAGTTTGTAAAACCTAGGAAAGATTTTCTGACCATCCACTGAAGCAGGTCCTAAGACCCTCTCTCAAGAGGTTATTCTTCCTATACTCAGAGTAGAGGAATGCCCTTGCTTCTGAAGACTCAGAGTAGAATCTGAACAAAAAGATTTTGCTAAGTTCTCCACAGTTTATTATTATTAGATTATACTGTTTTATCCAATAATATTTTTCCATGACTATTTCTTCATCTAACCTGGCATAAAAAATATGCAAGTTTACTGTGTCTTATGTCTTCATTTCCTTATGTAGCCTCCCTTTTTGCATAAATTTTATCTGAAATGAATTTTTATGCTTTTCTTTTGCTATACGAGCAAACCTAGCTGTGTGTAAGAATGATATTTTCTTCCTCTTCAAAGCCATTGTGATATATTCTTAATATCTAAAGCTCATAGAAATTAAGACATACAATTCTAGAGTGATGGTTTTCTCTCACTATCCAATATTTAAATATTCTCTGCTTTATATCTAAATTGTGTTTGTGTGCTCTCTAGATGAATATCCCAAAAGTCAGGAGAGGCTAAGACATCCTCTAGTTGGGTAATTTAAATCTGCTCTTAAAACATTTCTTATCTTGGAATTTCTGTGATTTTCACAGTAGATAATAGTTAAGAGCTCAATTCTTAGAGCAGCTTGTACGTTTTAAATCAATGCTGGGATCACAAACAATCAACAATTGACTCTTGGGGAGGTGCTGGCGTATAGCATTTTTCAACTTGTGGCATAAATTCTTCTCTCATGGATAATTCCAGGCCACCAATATGACAGCGTTGAAATAGAGCTGGGAAGGAAAAACACATCAGTTTTTGGTTAGCCAGTTGACCACAAATCGCAACTCCACTTCCCAGAAATTAAGTCACCTGGGTTAATCTATTAATATTTTTGTGTGTTTCACTTTTCCAAACACAAAATAATATAAAAGAGTGTCTACATTACACATTGAGAATCAAATGTTCTGCATCATTCAGCACATTTTTAATGCTACATAAATATATTCATCATCGTTCTCAGTTTTCTAATTATCTGCTCATGACTAGAGCATATTACTTCAGATTCTTCTTCTGTATCATGATCATGCAAATACTTGAATCCAGAAATGTTACTCACTAGATTATTCCTTCTGAACCTGATTTTGTTCCCTTTATTTTTTTAAAAGTATATTCTCGTGTGCTATTCACATTTCTCAAACTGGCCACTCACAGTATACCTTACTGCTCCCCTCATTCAGTATCAAAATGTTTATGATAATCCAGTTTCTTGCTTCTCCTGAAGAAATAGGGCAATATGCAGGTAACTCCCTTTAATGCAGAGTGTCTACACAATAGACAACACCCTCTATTTCATTTAGAATGCTGGTCATATTATTGACTGGATGTTTTTTGCCTTATTCTCATAAATAGGTTTAAATGTGCATGTTTTAAATTTGGTAGATTTTTGTCTACATGGGAAACTCAAAGGAAAAGTTACCATTCCAGCAGTGCTGTGTTGTCAAAGCAAAGCAAGGCTGTCATAGCCTTTATATGGATATTGAATTAGTGGTGGGAAGATCTAAATTTATTATGGAATCATCTGAAAAAAAAGGTACTCTTCTAAGGAAAAATGTTTTTTGATTTCCTGCACAATTATTTTCATAGAACTTTAAAACATACTGATTTAACAAATTTAGCATAAGATTGTTGAACATCAAAAATGTATTTTCTCAGCCGAGCATGGTAATGCAAGCCTGTAATCCCAGCACTTAGGGAGGCTGAGACAGGAGAATCGTGAGTTCAAAGGCAGCTTCAGCAATGGCGAGGCGCTAAGCAACTCGTTGAGACCCTTTCTCTACATAAAACACAAAATAGGGCTGGGGATGTGGCTCAGTGGTCGAGTGCCCCTGAGTTCAATCTCCAGTACCCAAAAAAAAAAAATTATTTTCTCCAATCAAATTCTTTAAAATGAAAAGCACCAAAACTAACAAGAGAAAAAATGGGAAATCTGATAAAAATAAATTGTATTTGCAAACAGTTTTGTACAAAATTTGTCCAATTTCTTTTTTGTATTTGAATCTCCAAAAGAAACCTCTTATATCTAATTGTGGTATAACTTAGAATTTTCTGTAATCAGCTAAAAGGCTTATTTATTTCTTTAAAGACAAAAAACTTTAAGTATGTGGAAATCTTGTGAGAAGGTGAATTAAATACTTTAAAAAATAATTAAGTAGACTTTTCTTAAGTAGACTGAAACATAGTTTAAAATAATCATTCAAGTAAAAAGCAAAAAAATAAACAAAAACTTTCTCATATATTTCTTTTTAAATGTTTTTATTAGTTTATTATAGTTACACATAATAGTGGGATTCATTTTGATGTAAACATACATGCATGGAATGTAATTTGCCCCACTTCAGTCCCTAGTCTTTTCTCTTTCCTTCCCCTCCTCCTTTCCTCCTTCCCTCTCTATTCTTTATATCTCGTGCCAAGTATATAAAAAATTGTATTTGCAAAATACAAAATATTGTATCAAAAACTGTATTTTCAACCACAAATACTCTCAGGAAGAAAGAATGAAAATCGGGACGACTTCACAGATGACATTTACTATACGTGTAAGGAAAGAAATAATAGCAGGCTTGCTCAGTTGTCCTTTAAAACATTCTTGAGGAGAAAGAGTTTCTTCCCAACTTTTTTAAAAAACCGCATAACCCAGATACTGAAATTTGAAAAGAAGGCATTATAAGAAAAAGAAAAGGACACACAAACACTCCTCAGGAAGATGAGTATAACAATCTTCATCAAAGTATCAGCCAATAAATACAGCAATATATGAAAAGTAAGCTTTTCCTAGTAATGCAAGAAAAATCAAATAAATCTCAAAATCAATAGAATAAAGGAGAAAATTTCATAATCAACTCAATACACATAGAAGAAAAGCATTGGACAAAGTTTAAATCCATTCATTATAACACCTCTCAGCAACTTGTAATGAAAAAGGTATTCCTACATTTGATAAAGAGCTTTGGGAAAATCCTATAATTAACATCACCTTTCATGATGAAATAGAACCTTTGAATTGCTGGGGAAAACAAAGTACCAGTGCAAATAATTCAGAAGTAATTTTCCAAAGGGGAATAATGTAGAATTAAAGAAATTAGTCAATTAATTTTAGAAATTATTTTTTTTTACTGTTTGAATTTCAGTGTAAAATTTGGTTTTTATTTACCATTGTTAGAAATAAGTTTGATATCAAGAGTTTAGAAAAACTATTAGAAAAACATTCATAAGAAATAGGTTTCAAAAGGAAAATAAAAATTTGAGTATTACCAAAATATTGTAAATATTGAATTAAAAAAGTGAGAAATACATTCTACTTTATATGCTGATCTTCAAACTCCTATAATTATCAAGTGTGATTTACAAATATTATACTGAGAATGTATTTATATTTTTTTGTATTTCTATGTTGATTTATTTCGGACAAGACCCCCAAACACCAAAAACAAAAGTAAAAATAGACAAATGAAATTACATTAAACTAAAAATCTTTCCACACAGCAAAGGAAACTATCATCAGAGTGAAGAGACAATTTACAGAATGCAAGTTTTTATTTTCAAACTATATTTCTGATAAGGACTTAATATCCAGAATCAATAGGCCACACCAAAGACACAATATCCAAAAGCATATGCCCAATTACATATTGGCTATAGACCAAAATAACATCTCTTGGAATTAGATGTACACATGGCCAGCAGGCATATGAAAAAATGGTCAACATCAGTAACCATCATGAGAATGCAAACTCAAAAAAAGGGAAATAGCTCCTCAATCCAGGAAGAATGACTATTATCAAAGATAGTACATAGCCAATGTTAGTGAGGATGTGTAGAAGAGGGAACTCTTGCACATGCTTGGTGGAAATGTAAACTAGTACAATCCTTATGGAGAACAATATGGTGGTGCCTCAAAAATTAAAAATAGGACTACCATATGACTCAGCAATCCCACTACTATCTTTATATCTAAAGGGAATGAAATCTGTATGTTGAAGAGAGATCTACACTCCCATGTTCAGTGCAGCACAATTCATAATACACCGAGTGGAATGACCTAAAGTTCCATCAACTGATGAAAGGACAAAGAAAATGCAGTGTGTACACATAACAAATACTATTCAGGGATAAAAATGAATGAAATCTTACCATGTGTAACAATGTGGGTTGACTTGGAGATCCTATGTTGAGTGAAATAACACAAAACGACAAGTACCACATGATCTCACTCACGTGGAATATGAAAAAGTTGATCTCATCGTTGAGAGTACCATGGGGCTTAACAGAAGATAAGGAGAGGAAGAAGCCGGGAAAAAAAAAGGGAAAATGTTGATTAATGGTTACTAAGCTATAGTTACATAGGGGAAAGATACTCTAGCATGCTACTACACAGCACAGTGACTATAAATTTCAATAATGTACTGCATACTTTTAAAAAGCTAGAGGAAAGTGTTTGGAAATTTTCTTTTTTTTTTCCATAAAGAAATGATAAGTGCTTGGAGGGATGAATATGTATAATTTGATTTAAATGTTACCAATGTCTACATGTACTGAAATATCATATGGTGCTCTATTAATATGTGCAATTTTATGTTTTTATGTGTCAGTTAAATTTTAAAAATGAGAAAAAGCAATTAAATAAATATTGACTTTGCTCTCTTTTGCTCAAAAAATTAATGCATATCTTTCAAAATAATGAAGCAAAAAGAAAAAAAAATCTTAGTCACATATTTAGGCAAAATTTTAAAACTACAGTTTTCTTCAAGCATCACTGAAACACTTAAATCCAGAAGGCATAGAACAACTATTTAGGGATTTCTGTCATTGGGTTGAATCTGTCTTAAATAAGGTGTTCCTTCTACTCAAAGTTAAGGAAAAAGACAAGTATCTTTTAAGTACGCAGAATTACTTTTAAAAAGAATAATAGAGAAACATAACATATTAGGGATATCTTGGTTTGATTTGGGGCTTGGATTTACATTAGAAAATATTTACTCATAACTAAATCTGGATAAGAGTGTCATTTATATAGAATTACCATATTTGAGAGCATAAAGGTCATTTTTGCATAATAACTGCACTTAAGCTTTAGAATCAGATGCTTGTCATTTAAATATGGCTCCTATGTGGATTTACTGAATTACTTTCATCTTCTGAATTGGGAAATAAGCTTATTATCCAGGGATATTTTTGATGAGGACAATCATTTTTATGCATTTCTCCCAATAAATAAGCCATTATTTTGTGTCAATAATAATTTGTTTACTTGAAAAGACCCAAGATTTTTATTCTAATTATTTACACTCATGATAGTATTTCTAACTAGTTTCTCCCTACGAGTCTCCTATCTCTCCCTTTCCTCACATATCTAGCCTTCAGACTGTCTCAAGAGCCCTGCACCTCATCATCTGTATAATCTTCATATATTCTATACTAGATTTCAAATTTGAGTTATTGCAAAAAATGTATAAAATAACATAAATGTAGACATAAGTAGATGTTTTAATAGTTTTATTGGTTCATTATAGTTATACATAATAAATCAGCTCATTTTGACACAAACATACAAGCATGGATGTAATTTGCTTCAATTCAGTCTCCAGTACTTTCTTTTTCCCTTCCCTCTTCCCTTTCCTGGTTCTTATCCCTCCACTCTTCTTGTCTTTCTTCTATTTATTTATTGTTCTTTAAAATTTGTGCTTTTTAGATACACATAAATGTAAAATTTACTGTGGTATATTCATAGTTGCACACAACATAATTTGATCAATTCTGCATTTCCTCCTTTTTTCAGTCCTTCTTTCCCTTTCCTCCACTCCACTGACAGCCCTTCTAGTTGCATAGGATCTCCCCCTCCTCTTTACTTTGCTCTAGCAAAATGAACAATAAGATTTATTAAAAATATCCTATGATCCAGAAAATAGTAAACTAAATTCTTAAATTAATTGCATATAGTACCATGTGTTTTTCTCATTAAGAGGAACTACTTTTCTCAACACATAAAACAATATTTCCAATTATTTCTCCAGCATACTGCTCCCTTTCCACCTAGTTCTTCCCTGTACTTCATCTACATGATTATTCAAATATACAAGTTATTTCTGACTCACAAATCTTTGTTTATGATGGCATCCTTGGGTAATCTATCTCTCATTTGCCCAGTAAGCACCACAGAAATTTCTTAGGAATCGTCTTGTTTTATCTTGTTAGAGTTTTATGCAATATTTTTAGTCAACTCATCTTATTTTTCTTACTGGCATTCAAGCATCTGAAGAACCAAGGTCCATCAACCTTCCTTATTAGTACCAAGGACAAAGGCTTGGAATGTAGGTGACATGCTAGTCTACTTGCATTAAGAGACAAATGAGGAAAAAAAGGGGGGAAAAAGACAAATGAAGGGGATTACAATCAAAGATAGCATCAAAACAAATCAGACGATGTCTACCAACAATAAATATAACCCACTCACTTGCTTAATTCTGGCCACAAATGTCCTGTTTTCATTAGATTTTGTGCCTCTGACATATAAGAAGTTTTTGTCTATTTCTGTGGAAATTGGCATCATGTCATGGTCTATGATGCCTATGAGATAGGAGACTGAAAATATATATATTTTTTCTTAAATGAGTGGTGTCATAAAGTGCCCTATAGATGAATTGTGATGAACTTCTCATTTTGGACTGGTTTTGTTCATCTCTTCTTCCTCTAGCGTAATTTTAAGGAAGCTATAGAACTCAATCCCTTCAAATATGAAAAGATTTTACACATAGTATAAGAAACACAGTCTGGAGAATAGGGCGAGAAGCTGCAGCCCAGGATTTTAGTAGCAATTACCTGAATATGTTCTTTTATGCCTCTGGGCTTTGCTTGGCCTTAACTCTCATTTTATAAGCCCAGTCTACATTTTGGCATTAGTTTTGTGTTAGTTTCACTTCTTCTCCTTTTAAAATTATTTTGATTTTTCAAATATGATCAGTTACATTTTATGTTCACCATTACAAAAGCACCATAAAATTTTCCTCCATGCATGTCCTCATCCATTCAGCAATTACTCATCAAGTGCCCACTCTGTAGCAGGTACCATATTAGATACCAAAATAGAAAAATCAGAGCTGGAGATGTAGCTCAGTGGTGGAGCAGTTGCCTAGCCTGTGTGAGGTCCTAGTTTTAGCCCTAGCACCAGAAAAACAAGTAAAACAACAAGAACAAAAACAACAACAACAAAACTACAAAGGTGTTGGAAAGTCAAGTAAATAAGCTCCCACTTATGAATGCTGAAATAAATTGATTAGCTATGGCTATATCAAACTTACTCTCTTTAAATAAATGAACAAATTCAACTGTGTTCTGATACTTTGAAGCTTCTCTCATTCCTGGGTTCTGCTTTGGAAGTCAGTATTAAAAAAAAAAACTAAGTATTTTTAAAGATACCATTTTTAAAGATGGTACTTAGCCAAAAATAAATGTACTTGTCTGAAAATTTGGCTTGGAAACAGATTCCACTTGGAAACTGGTTCTACTCCCCAGTTGCCAAAAGAGCCTCATAGCAAGAACATGACCCCAGCAGGAGAGATATTGAATATGTGTGAATGAAATCACAGGGGGTGGGGGGAGGTTAGTGTGAAACAGCTGTGTGATTCAGGAGCCAAACTTTCAAGTAAAAAATAGAATTAATGGGATAGTTAGTCTAGTGGAAAAGAAATAGAAAATGAAACATGTAACAGGCTCGATTTTCTTTTGTCAATGCTAGAAAACACGTATATTACACCTGGTCCCAGGGCAACACACCAGTGCTGTTAGCAGCAGCTTGGACTCTGCTTTTTTCCTGCTCCAGGAGGAAATGAGAGTAGACAGACGCTCAAGATTGTCATGAGCTATGGAGGCAGGGCATGAGACACTCCTAGGGTGTGATCATTCTTTGTGGCCCTGTCTAAGAAGATCAAGCCCAAGTTACACAAATCCATTCTATGGAACAAATCCATTTTACCACAACAGGGTTCCTGTTTTTGAAGAGAGAAAGAGAATATAATGTTTTGTATATTTTATTTATTTATTTATTTATTTATTTATTTATTTATTTATTTATTTATTGGTACTGGGGATTGAACTCGGGGACACTCAACCATTGAGTCACATCCCCAGCCCTATTTTGTTTTATGCAGAGACAGGGTCTTACTGAGTTGCTTAGCGTCTCACTTTTGTTGAGGCTGGCTTTGAACTCACGATCCTCTTGTCTCAGCCTCCCAAGTGCTGGGATTATTGGCGTACGCCATCATGCCAGGCTTGTTTTGTATATTTTATGAACAACTAGAAGAAAGAAGTGGAGAGGCTGTAAACACGAAGTAATGTAGTTTGATCAGTAAAACTTGTATACATGTGTTGAAATAACATGCTGTACTTCATAATTATTATGTGTTAATTTAAAAATCTTGAAAATGTTTAAGAAAATGAAAATTCTAGGCACTCTGATTTCATCATTGCAGATTGTGTATATGTATAGAAACATTACACCGTACCTCATAAAGATGGATAATTAAACTCATAATTAATTGAAATAATTTTTTAAAACAAATAAAAGTAAAATATGAATTTGTCACTTTGAAAAAACTTCAACTATTTCAAAATATTATAATAATCCTGGTTATATGACATTTTCATTCTGATTTTATAGTTGGTGAAGTTGAGTATTAGAGAAATGGAAAATCAGTAGTTTAGGAGGTTGGTTGTATTGTAAGGATATTATGTAGACATACACGATGTAGACATATAATATGCTTCCAGTGTGTTGAAACAAAATAAATTTCCCTGTAGGGTGCACCTGTATGCCTACATGTGTCTCTGTGTTAGTCAGAGACCTTCATTCTGACCAAAATACCTGACTAGAAATTTATTTTGGGCTCATAGTTTCAGAGGTTCAGTTCATGGCTGGCTGAACTCCATTGCTCTGGACCTGGGATGAGGTAGAACATCATGGTGGAAAGGCATGGCAGAGGAAAGCCATGCAGTCAGGAAGCAGAGAGAGAAAGAGGAAGAGAGACAGAGTCCAGAGCAGACCCCCAGTGACCTATTTCCTCTAGCCACATTCCATCTGCCTGCAGTGATCATCCATTTTCCATCCAAATTATTAATCCATCAAATGAACTAAGATGAGGTTACAGCTTTCATAATCTAATAGTTTCACCTGTGAATATTCCCACATTGCCCAACATATATGCTTTGTTTTTGTCTTTTTTTTTTGGAGGTGGGGAGGCATTAAAGACCCAAACTCTAAATCTGCCATCAGTATGTGTATATATGTCTAATTGTATATGTCTCTGTGTGTCTGTGTCTTCATGTACTCTGTTCTGTGTCCCCGATAGTATTATGTGCAGTGAAAAGGTAAGAAAGAAATATAAGGCAAGGACTGTGGAGAAATTTAGAGAAGAAGTAAAAGGCTAAATGTGAATTATTGCAGATCCTATGCTTGTCTTAAAACAACACCAAATCAAACCTGTAGTCTTTATTATAGGTGATAGTGATGCTCTTATTTTCCAAACCACCTGATTTTCATGTTGCTTCTTTTTAACTCATCTTTGAAGCTCCCATTAATCCAAGAAGTAGACAGTAGACTCACTTTTTCTGTCCTTCTTAACGAATGAAGACAGCTTTCAACAAGATAGCAATGGCAGTTCCTCCAAATTATTCTAAAACTACCGCGAGGGTATCAGACTCCCTGAACTGCCTTGTTATCCTAATGCAATTATGTAACTTTCTAATCTTTCTGTCAGTGGAATAGTCAGGAGGCAGGGAAAAAAATACTGCCAACCATAAGGACTGAACATCTAAAGTAGAAGTGACTGATTAACTACGCTTCTGCTTTAATATCCATCTATTTGCTGTTAGCAACTGGACCAGTAACTCCTTAATGTTTCCAAGCTGGTCAACAATTTTATATTCACCAAATTCACTTTAATGCTCATTAATGTGGATAACCTTCCTAAGCCAGCTTTCTCTCCTTATTCCCTGCTCTAATGATCTTAAATGTAGCCAGGGGCAGTGGATGTAGTCACATATTCACTGGGCACTAGCATGGCCTGCCTGAGAAATGAGGAATGGATAGTGTCATGTCACCTTCATAGAGGCACTTTGCCTGTCTTAATGTGATCCCTGCACAGGATGTACTGAACTGTACATAGAAATCTGTCTATCTTTCTGTGTGGATACTTTTTTCTACCATTAAGGGAACTAAAACTTGAAAGCAAAATCACTTGAAGTATAAAATGATAGGATTTGAAAACTATAATGTACTGAAGAAATGCTATTGCTTTTGCTTCAATTTTACAGATGAGGGAAAGTCGTTAAGTGAGGGAAGGTGGGGCACTGAGAATCACTGGGATGATGTACACCCAGAACGCTGTCTCTAACTGGTTGATTAAAAATTGCCTTAATTTTACATCTTAACTATATTTTTAATTTTTTCTACAATGAAAAAATAATAATACACCTATCACTTTCTAATTAAAAAGTATTATTATTTAAGTAGCAAAAGATTTAACAGCTATTCGATCTGAGCATGAGTCTTAACACTGCCATTAAATTTTGGGTGACCTCCGGTGGTTATTTAACCTCTCTGATGCTGAGTATTGTCTCTATTTGGTAAATGGAAATACTTGTGTCAATTCTGCAGAAGTGATGAGGATTTGACAGAATAAAATATGGAGAGATATAGCACATCATGTCACAACCTCTTCCCTTATTACTCCAAATAAGACACACGCAAGTGCACATACAACATACAACTTAAACACTCCCAGTTCTTACTCTGGTACTCCAAAGTCACAAGCAGAGCCTGAATTCAAACCTCTGCTCATCATTTAGGTTAAATGACACAGTATTCTATCCAATTCCCATTTTCTACTCAGGTTTCCAATCTGCTCTCACAGCCTATGGTCTGAATCCCTCGGACCACACAAATTCACGCAGTGCCTATGAATAATGATGCATGATGTGAATTTGCATCACTAAAACAGACATCCCTAATTAAGTCTTGCTTGGTAATGGCAGTCTTGAAAGTCAAGAAATTCTTTTTTTTCTGTTAAGACCTTTGGCACAGAAGTAGAACAGGGGACCTAAGGCATGGGGACGGAGTGCATTAAGTAATAATATATTCCATGCTTATATAATTATATCAAAGTGGACTTTACAGTTATATCTAACTGAAAAGAACCAGTTAAAAAAGTAGAAAATTTAAAAACAAAAGTAATTGGTATTTTTGAGCACTTATAATGTGCTAGGATTATATTAATGACAAATAGGAGATATTATGATAATAAGACATAATCTGCATTAAAAGCTTATTCCATACTAAGTGATGAGCAGAGGTTTGAATTCAGGCTCTGCTTGTGACTTTGGAGTACCAGAGTAAGAATTGGGGGTGTTCAAGTTGTATGTTGTATGTGCACTTGTGTGTGTCTTATTTGGAGTAATAAGGGAAGAGGTTGTGACATGACGTTTCATGTTTACTTGCTGAAGTCAGAACAGAAGGATCTATCTTAACTAAATTTCAAATATAATTAATATAATTTTATTTGATTCTTAAAATGATTTAAGGAAGTGTACAGAGTTCTACTCATTTTATAGATGAAACTGATGGATTAAATGACTAGTTGGCTAGACTGTACCTTTAAAAGCTGTGTTGTCAACCACTCACCAGTGCAGCAGCCTGGAGAACTTTAGAGAGTCGCTGAGTAGTGTTCCAGCTTCCTGACTTTCTGGATTTATGGTTCTGGTATTGTACTGTATCTCTCTGTATTTCATTCTTTAAAATGGAGAAATGGCTACCTATACCACACCACCCTCTTAGCACATAGTGAGTCTTTGGATACTCACAGTGGCTGTCCTAAATCCATACTGGTGCATTTCACCCTAGTGAGAGGATTGACACATGCGCTTTCATCCTTAGCATTTCATACATGCAGAAATTGATGCTCCAAGATCTTAAATGGCCTGACAAATGTGACAGTGTCAGGGAGTGGTAGAGCCTGAATTCAAACCTCTGCTTTTCTGATTATAAAACTCACCTTCTGCTTTGCATGTGCTGTCTCCTTCATTTTTTAACTCTTTGGATCCATGTAGGAGATCTGACATTTTTAATTAAAAAGAAATAAAACTTGATCACTAGGTTGGTGTTTCAATACTAAACCCATGTTTAATTAAGGAAAATGTAAGCCAATGTGTTTATAGAGTAAAATTTTAAAAGAAGATTCACAAGGAAAATTGAGAAATAATTACACCATGCAATGGTCTGTTCATAGGTTAATGACCAACCATGTTCTGTGGTACTTGCTTATAAAATATCTTTTTTTTTTTTTTTAAATTTCACCTCTTTAGACCAATGTACCTAATTCTTTGATAATGCTTAGACTATTGCATTTGAAAAATGCTCATTAGTAGCTCAATTTTCTCAATACAAAACAATTAAAATATACTTAATGTAAATAAAGGAAACAAAAAAATTTAAAATGTAAAGAACAAATAAAAATTACCCCAACCCTAGCATCAGACCCTAGCACTAATACCACCATAAGGGATCATCCCAGGGTATTTTTCTCTGCCTATGTGCATGCATAGATGGAATCATAGATGGAGGACCTTACTGGATGCATATAGCCTGTGACACTCTGGGGATGAATTTAGACATTAATAGATCTGGCTTCCAGTTCTTGTTCTGGTTCTGATATTAGTTGGCTATTAATTGAAAGCCAATCAATTAGCATTTGGGAACATGAATTCTAAGACTTATTAAAGTCTGTTCTTTTCCCAGACTATACTTTGTCATACAATCTAGAAAAAGGGATGGACTGATGGAGAGGGTTTAGATGCTATCAGGTCCTAAAGTAGAAGAGGAGAAATTTCCTGACAACATTAAGCTTTAAATTTTTGTGTTCCTGTGGCTCCTTATTAATTCATTTGTGGCCAAATAATTCATTTTATTTTGTATCCCTTCAATTACAATGTATTCATTCCCTAAATCAGGTAGTAAATTAAAAAATAAAGACAACAGAGAAAGGAAAATTGCAACATAATTTTGCATTAGTGTGCCTTTGGGTGTTTCTAAATTTGCCTATATATTATTTAAACAGCTATACGTAAGAGATCATGACCTAGAATGAGGATTGAGCATTTTTCTTTAAAGGATCAGATAGCAAAATGGAGTATATTATGTACATACAAATATATTGTTTTAAAATGTAAAAAATGTAAAAGGTAAAAAAGTACTCTTAGCTGCTTGGCTGTACAAGCATATGTAGTTGTCAGATTCGACTTGACAGTTCATAGTTAGTGCATCCTTCATCTAACAATTAAAATTTACTTCAAGGACTTCTGCAAAAATGTTTTTTGGGTTTTTTAGTTCGTTTGTTTGTTTGTTTTTGGTACTGGAGATTGAACTCAGAGGCACTCGACCACTGAGTCACATCCCCAGTCCTATTTTGTGTTTTTTATGTAGAGACAGGGTCTCACTGAGTTGCTTAGTGCCTCACCGTTGCTGAGGCTGGCTTTGAACTCGTGATTATCCTGTCTCAGCCTCCCTAATTGCTGGGATTACAGGCTTGTGCCACCGTGCCTGGCTTGCAAAAATGTCTTTGACAGTAATAAATATTATGTAGGGAAAATTAAAAGGTTCAAATAGTAATAATATTCAATTTTCTAAATTTTAAAGGGTTTGGAAAATATTTTATAAGTATAATTTCAAATGCATGTTTTCTTTAACCCTGTTTCAATTCATCTGGTCAAGAGGGCCTGGTCTGACCTCCCTTGTTGGAGTTGCACCAGCTCACTGAAACAGGAGAAAGTGAGTGTGCAGCCCTGAACTCCATGTTAAGCCAGCACAATTGGAACCCCAAGTCTAGTGGTTGCTATACCCCTTCCTTGGCATGACGTTATGTAGGGCCCACACTGTTCCACACCATATATATTCTTTCCATGTGTAGTTTACTCCTTAACTTTCAATTTTTGCTATTAGAAGTCTCATGAATTTATTTTTTAAAAGTCCTAGGATTTTTAACAAGCTTCTGATAATCTATTACCTGGGGAAAAATGAAAAAAAAATGCATGAGAGTATATGCTGTGAAAACTCCAAGGGCAGATAAAACATTTGCCTTTTATCTTTCCTTTTCCATAAATAAAATTGCTGCATTTAGGATACAGCAATTTCGTTCTTGAATACCTTTTGGGAAAGTGTATGTGATTTGAAAATTCTATGAATGGAAAAAAAAAAGGAAAAACAACCCTGAAGTTTTAGTTAATTATTCTATTTGCCCCATTAGATGTAGAATTATTTGAATAAAATTAATTCTGATAAATATATAGATACTCTTGCTCAAGATCTGACAGCCAGCTGGTGAATACTTTCTCCTAACTAAATTTGAGTTACCTGTAGCTCTTCAATGGAAACACATTAAAGTACAATCTCAGATCCTTTAGATTATGTTGGAAAATAATATATAAGTCCTAATTTGCTGTAATTCTATTCATACATACTTGTTCTCATCTTTTAGATTTGATGATCCTCATTTGACTGTCAATTCACTTTCAAAACAACCATTGGTCCCTTAGGAACAATGACTCACTCAGCACCCCACTTTGTGTTAGATCTGTCCTTTAAACAAGTTCCTAAGATTCTCTCCCCAACCCAGTCCAGATGGTCACTTCTTCCATCCCAATGCTGTGAAACACAAACCAGAACTACCTGACCAATATCCTCCACTGAATGAGGGATTTGACAATTACAAGCAAGTAGAACCTGGGACCTGGGTTTACTTTTTCTTTCATAAGTTTTCTTTTTTTTTTTCTTCTTTCTTTCTTTTTTCTTTTTTTACTATTTGTTTCTAAGAGGATAAGTCATATTTTCAATAATTGTAAAGCTAAAGATCCAGAATCCTAGGCATGGACAATAATGTTAATATGGTAGGTAATGCATGCTTTTCGCTCTTCTGTGATAGCTTTGCAATTAACTGCCAGGTAGGTAAATCTTTACATTCTATATTGTGAGGTGGGGGAGTAGCTGGTACATATGTCTCTATTAATCTTCTTACAAAACCCTGAAAAGAGCAGATACCCACCTATTTATTATATTCGGAATTTCACTATCTAGTATGAAGTATAGTAAAAAACAATCTCCCCCCCCCCCCCCCGCTCACTTTCCCACCACACACGCGCACACACGCACACACACACACACACACACCCTGGTAGGACAATCATCCTGTTTTGGCCTATAGAACTTTTACCCATTAGTCATTCTCTGATCCTCTTATTCCATTCAGACAAATAATGTTTACTCAGTGCCTTCTAAGACTTAAGGGAACCACAGAGACAGGAATATGTACCTAACATGGACTCTAAAGATTTAATATTCCTGATGTGGAATATAACATTTTTATATGTCTTCCTTTGGCTCCTACTAGATATTTTTTCTTTTCTGTGTTTTCTTTACAAGTCTTCATTATGTCTCTTCCCTTTGTGGTATTCCCTGTCCTGAGTAGGACTGCTGTACATACCTATGTCTGACCATTTGGTAATTCTTTTTAAAAAAGAGAGTTTTCTTCTACACTGGTTATTTTGTGGAAAATATACATACATTTTTGACAACATGGAGATAATTGAAAGAGAAAGTTGATTAACTGAAGGCTGTCCATTTTAAAAAATGTGAGCATTGTGTTCAAAATTATTATTTTTAAAATATAACAATAACTCAAATCCCTGATCTTCTGTGCCACCCCACTCTTCATCCTGAGTCTTAATGATGTCATAATATAAAGAACATTTAACAAAATATATTCCAATTAATTTATAGGTGCAAATACTATTAAAAAAATCAATGCTATGAAAAATGTAGTGTCTTCAGTACTAAAAGAAGTCCTGGGTCACAAAGACATCTCAGGAGGGCATTCTTTAGTGTGTGTGTGACAGGAGATTGAACCTGGAGGTTTTCTACCACTGAGCTACATCTGGAGCCATTATATCATGAGACAGGCTCTCCTTGAGTTGCCCAGGCTGGGCTTTATTTGCAGTTCTCCTACCTTAGCCTCTGGAATTGCTAGGATTACTGGAGTGCACCATGGTGCTTGGCCTAGTAGTACATGTTGAGGATCATTTTATACTGCAGTTTAACAAAAAAGAAAATAAAACAAAACTGGTCACTGTATAAGACAGTCATAAAAGGTACAAGCCTGGAAACAAAGTTGGCAAAAAAATATTACAAACCAAAAATATAAGAATTTCTTAAACCTTTCTGTCCCTGAGGTCTTGTTCTTTGATGTGTATCTAAGTCATTTTTTCTCTACGACTAAATCACTCTTTGGTCACAGACCAGAAAACTAACACTGGGAAGTATTCATCAGGGAGACAGAAAATATTCCAGTTCAGTTTGGGAATGGCTTTTTCCCCTCTTTAAAAAAAAAAAAAAAAAAAAAAAAAAAAAAAAAACTATCTTAAGCTATCCATCTAGGGGAAAAAAATCTGTCATCCATTATCAAAATGATTTCTTTAAGAGCCATTTAACGAGATTCATTAATTTAAGGAGATTAAAACAGTCTGTGTTAAAGGACATTTTGACAGAAAAGAATAGCTTATAATAAAAGCCGAAAATCAGCACTCTCTTCTTCTTATCAAAGATGATGCAGAACTCTTAGCAAAGTCTTCATTCAAAGAGAAATTCAAGATCTGATTCAATTAATAGAAGTCTTGAAATGAAACAGAAAATAAAGTTTTTGAGAGTTCAAAGTGCTAAATGTACTAGTGACAAGAACACAAAATGTTTCGTGTTTTCTTAGGGAGATTTCTAAAACAAAATGGCAAGGTCAAAGATGGAGAAGTAAACTCACACATATTTAGCAATGGAAAAAGCCGCTTGCCCCAGAAACAAAGCTAACTTTTAATAAGCTGGAAACTACCTTTTCTGTTCCTAGTTGATTTGGAGGCAGCAATTGTTTATGTAAGAAGAGCATCATTTTATCTTCAAGACATGTACTATGAGGATGCCTTAGTAAAAAGCACTCACTTTCTGAAAGGAGTGATGTTTATTCTTCATCTTACATATAATACATGATGAGGAAATATATTAAATATGTCAGGATGACTGCCCAGGTGGGACAAAGAGTGACTTTACATGAGGTATAAATGGAAATAAATACATGAAATTAAAAGGAAGTCTAGAGGAATATATACATTTATACTCAACCCCAAAATATATATGCATATACATATAACTTCATTACATACCCTGGGACATACTGTGAGCCCATTAAAATGAGCTCTAAGTTGGATGAAAATGACCAACTCCCTTTATATTTGTTGGCCTCAGTCATTAGCCAGGGCTGTCCAGAGGAACATGGTATTTTGACAGGGAAGATGAAGGGGATTCAGAAGGCACTGGAAACTGTAGCAGGTCAGCTAACTGTACTCTCAGCCTCTAAGTGGAAAGTTCTCCTGTGAAGGGAGGTCTGAGCAGCCCAAATCCCCCTGACACTGCTGCCACTAAATTCTTTTCTCTTCTTTAGGTTCATGGTAGTTTTAGCCATCTGAAAAAGATTATTCATCTCTTTAAATAAGTGTGTGTGTAATTTATTAATTTATTGTATTTACAGTAGGCATTTTATGAACATTTTCTCAAATGTGGCCTGGTTTATTTCAAGGGCAATTTTAAGTCTAGGGTCTCTTTTTATTGTACTTTTGTGGTCATTTGCTCTTTTACAGATTATATTCACCTTCTCTTTCAGGAGAGCTGATTGAAATAACATTTGCAGAAAATATGTATAGAATGCAAATTTTCTGTAGCAATGATTGTCTGGAAATGTATCATTTGATTGTTCAGAGTTCTGATTTCAAACTTTTTCATTCTTGTCATTCACTGCCTTAGTCAAGAATTAAGTTTTTCTGAAATTCATTTTTTTTTTTGGTACCAGGGATTGAACTCAGGAGCACTTAAGCAGTGAGTCACATCCCCAGCCCTTTTTATATTTTTTTATTTTGAGACAGTTTCTTGCAAAGTTGCTCACAGCCTTGCTAGGTTGCTGAGGCTGACTTCGAACTTGTGATCCTCCTTCCTAAAATAAACCTTTTTTGAAAATTTTGAGATAATTGTATATTCATACATACTTGTAAGAAATAATTCCAAGAATTCCTTGTATCCTTTACCAGGTTTCTCCCAATTGTAGCATCTTGCATAACTACAGTACAATATTATAACCGGGATGTGGTTGTTGATACCTACATTCAAGGGACAACACTATTCCCCCACAGTGAGAATCCCCAGTCTTGTCATACTATACACTCACCTCTCTCCCATAGCCACTGTTGCTACATTGTGGCAATCAATAGTCTGTTCTCCATTTCTATAATTTTTTTTTCCATTTCAACAATATTTTATAAATGGAATCCTACAATGTGTTAATTCTGGAGGTTGCTGTTTTCACTCAGCACATTTCCTTTTGAGATTCATACAAGTTGTGGGATTCATCAATTTTTTTTCTTTTTTAAATCTAAGTTAGCATTTCATAGTGTAAGTGTACCATAGTTTGCTTAGTCTTTCACCAGTTGAAGGCCATCCAGGTTGCTTCTAGTTACTGGATTTTGCAAATAAAGCTGCTATGAATCCATGCACAGATGTTGCGATGAATATACGTTTTCATTTTTCTAGGGATATATCCACAAATGTACGTGCTGGTTTGTATGATTCTGGCTAGTTAAGTACATAGCAAACTGTCATTTTACCTCCTGCCATCAATGTATAAGTGACCTATGTTCTCCATATTTTCCTCAGTATTTGGTTTAGTCATTGTCTTTTATGTAGCTTTTCTGATAAGGGAACAATGGAATCTTATGGTGGTTTGAATCTGCATTTTACTTGTGGCTAATAATGTTGAACTTCATTTGTATGTGTTTGACAACTGTGTGTCCTCCTTGATGAAGTGTTGTCCACATGTTTTTCCCATGTTCTAACTGGATCACTGGTGTGTGTATGGTTGTTTTATTTTCCATTTAGTTTTCAAAGGCTTTTTAAAATATATTCTAGAAATAATCCTTTCATGTATATGTGGTTTGTAAATATCCTCTCACAGTCTGTCACTTGTCTTTTCATCCTCTTAACAGGGTTTTTTTGCAAAGCAAACTTTTTAATGCTGATTGACATCCAGTTTATCCCTTTTTCTCTCCATGGATTGGTCTTTTCATTCTCAAGTCTAAGAAATTTCACCTAGCTCTAAAAATTTTTTCTTTGAGGCTCTTATTTCCTAATAGAATTGCAATTGTACATTTAAATTGTACAATTCATTCTGTGATATAGTTTGAGTTAATTTTTGTATAAGGTTTGAGTTTAAGTTAAGTTGAAGTTTATATTCTTTGGTTATAAATGTCCAATTTTTCCAGGATCATTTTTGGAAAAGTTCTTTGTTCTCCATTAAAATATTTGTGCCTTTCTAAAAAATCCCTTAGCCCTATTTTTTGTAGAACAAACCACTTTAAATCCCACTGCTGTGTACAATTACAATGCACCAGTAAAAACTATGGGACTGGGGAAGGCATTGGTGTCTACATTTTACATGTTAGAGTTTTCTATGAGAGACTCTCTGAGAGGTCTTCAGGCAGCTGATGGGTGCAATCACTTTCAAACCCTGTTAATCTGAGCCAAAGGATTTTTTTCTTCTCATCTCCTAAGGGACTGTGTCTCATTCTTCTTTCAAGTCCTACAGTGATTTGCACACAATATATGCTCAAAAATGAAAAAAAAAGAAAGAAATAGTGCCTAAGTCAATGTTTGATTCAGACTACCAAGAGCACTTTGGATTTCCTAATTGGTAAAAGGTTGTAGAGGAGACTTGACACTTCTATTTAGGTCTATGTATTACAAGTTTAAATACCTGCAAAGGGCATCCAGTTTCAGAAAATTTCCTTCACTTCCTTGAATGTTCTCTCTAGGGTTGCTTTACAACATAGCTGCTTTTAGAAATCTGGCAGCACTTTGCCATCTTAAGGACAGAGGATAAAGGTGAGGTTTGCCAATTCTGAAAATGTGGAATTTCTACAGTCACTAATTTAATGAATTAATTATATTTTATCGTGAGACCAAATTTGAATCATATTTTTGTTTGCCCCCCCCATACATGCCTCTTTTTTCAAATATTGGAAAGGAAGGAATAGTCATTATCTTTGAATTTCACTAGATCATCTGCCTCAGAATTCCTGGTGTTTTTAAAAATGAAGATTCAGTGGTTCTACCCAAGACTACCTAATCTAAATATTCTGGTGTCATGACCTGAAAGCTTCATAAATCTAGAGCACAAGTTATTTTTTCAGGATGATATTTGAGAAATATAATCTCAAAGAAATAATCTGTGAAATTAAGACGTCTGGATTAGTTCCTAATATAAAATCCTTAACTAATGAGATAGATGTGAAAATATTTATACCATATTGATCCAAGCTTTGTGTTGCTGTTCCAATGGCTTTGGCAATAAGATAGCTAATTTCTTCAGAACACTTTGTTATATAATATATATTTGGTGTGGAGACCAATGCTGCAAATGCAAAGAGCAAAGAGCATGAATTAAAAAGCTTTCATGAACTATCATTTTATATAACTGCTCCTATTTAGTGAGATAAGTGCACTGAGAGTCAATTTCCCATTCTTACTGCCTTTGATAAAATATTATTCTATGCAATTTTCGACCTACTACCAACAAGCATAAATATTGATTCAGAGTAAGAAAATACATACACAAAAATAGGAATCACTTTTTGCCTATTGAAAGTATGTATTTGTTCATATGTTTCTTTTATCCAAATATTGACACTATGAGCAAATATAGATAGCATGATAAAGCTGTAAGTAATAAATAGCTCTCAATTCCACTAACTAGAAGTGACTGTTGCTTGAAAAACACAAAACAGAATATATGCTCAATTTTCCTAACTTTAGATTACAACTTATGTGTATATTAATGCATATGTTATGCATAAATTTATGTTATGGCTTTATCTTTCTATTTAGTTTATACTGCCATTTCCTAAATTTACATCTCAATATCTTTACATGTTCATAGATATATAGATGGTAAATCCATGTTCTACATTTGTCTTTTTGTATATCAGTAAGGTGTTAACTTTTTTGAATAAGTTAACATTTCTCAACATTTTCAGTTGCCTTACACATATATTCAGATATGCCATCTGAATTGGAGATTTGATCAACAGCTATTTCCTTGACTATGGATGAGCTACTCTTGATAAAAATTCTGCTTCTTGGTTGTGGGTACAGTTGCTATGTTAATGAAGTCCTCCTTCACCTTTCAACTTACTACAGATGGATATATTTTTCCATCTAGTTGTGCAATCTTTGGGAATGTCCTCAAAATCACAAAGATGTATCCAGTAGTAAGTTAATTATTAGAGATATTAAATATTTTTTTAAAAATTTGAGGAACTGTTATGTGCAAAATCTCCAAGGACAAGACATCTTCATATAACACTGTAAGGTTTACAGACTAGCTACTCAAAGCAGACACCTTCAGAAGAAGATAGAAAAAGTGAGGGTAGCTTGCCTTGTGGGTTATGTAAGAAGTGCAAATACTATCCAAATGTAAAACACCTAGTATAAAATAGGTCATTGAAAATATCCAATAAAATATGGTAACTTGGGGCTGGGGATATAGCTCAGTTGGTAGAATGCTTGTTTTGCATGCACAAGGCCACGGGTTCAATCCTCAGCACCACAAAAAAAGAAAAAAATATATACGGTAACTGCCTTTCAGTCAACATCTCCATCTTCCCATGCCAGATAGCATAGAGAAATAAGCAATGATAAGACTAGCTATCTTCAGTTGATGAGCACAAAAGAGGATTCTGTGAATGGTGATGACTAGACTTTAAGTGGTATTTTCAACTCAAATATTCAGAGAAAGTGGGGTGGACACTTCCAGGCAAGTTAATGATGTAAGCAAAGCCTGTTAGTGAAATAAACAACTTACTTTAAAAAGGCAAGGTAAATAAGTGGAGAGAGGAGCTTGAAATTTACTTTGTTTTATTCGTTTTGCTTTTCTTTCCTCTGTCCATCAGCTCATTGTCCATCTTAGATGTAAGCTGATGATGACATTGCTTTTGCAGTTTTCTTTCCATGGTTCTTAAACAAGCTTAGTCTTTCATCTTGTCATCATTTTTTTGAGCTTCCTAACTTAGCCCACCATAGAGAGTGACGTTGGCCAACAACTAAGAGATTATACGCATGGAAACAGTCAATGGAGAAATGAGAGAGAGTCTGAGGATTCAAGTGAGTTAGGATTCAGTGTAGGAAGTTACCTATGAATGCTAAATGTCACATTTCTGAGCCTCAGCAGAGGAAGCAAAAGTGAATTCTCATCTAAGCCAAATGAGATTCAGCATCTCTTTTCATCCTTTGTCCCCCTAGTCTGCAATTCACTTCTTTTTAATTGACTCTAATTCAACTTGTGACTTAGTTCTTGATTAAGTTGTTTCAGATTTTTTTTTCTAAAGTGTCCTTATACTTTGATGACTGTTTTTTAGGAAATTTAGGTGACATTATGTCAGGGTGACTCATTTCCTACCACTCAAAGTTGACTTCATAATTCCTCAAGAGAAGAGATCCTCCTATATCAAAATACTATGAAAGCAAAAATGCCAATAAATAAAAACATTTTTATCTCATCAAGTTTTTATGATTTTTTATAATGAAAAGTTAAGATGTAATCTGAAATCTTGTGTTCAAGAAACAGTTGAAAGCTCAAATTCTTTATTTTTTCCTAAATTCTAATTTGTCAGTACATCCAGTGTTTTTGTTTCCTTTTGTTTTGCCAAACAACTATGGAGATGCTATTGTCACATACTGAGATTTGGAATACCAGAGAAGAAACTAATTTGAAGAGAAAATCATTATCCCCACAAAGAGGCAAGCATGGTCATGTTAGTTTTCCCTTCCATTTTCTTATTGGTGTCTTCTCTTCATGACCTCTATTTATTTATTTTTTAAAAGAACTTATAGTACTTATCAAATTTACTTTTTCAATTTCTTATAATTTTAGGTAAGACATACACACACATGTGTACACACACTCACACACACACACACACACTTAAAATGTCTACTCCATATCAGATACTACCTGACTGCAAAATTGAGAAGTATAGTAAAATTAATTATGGGTAAAATTTGTGAAATATAAAACTACTAGACTAAAGAATTGGTCAATAAACTTGTGAAAAATTAAAATGCCCAAAAGGCACCAGGATTAGATAGTTATATGAGCAAGATGTATAAAATGTTCAAAGAACAGATGACCCTTATCTTAAAGAAACTACTACAGTGTGTAAAATTAGTCAAGTGAAACTTTTTTCCTATGAGATGGCATTGCTACAATACTGAAAACAAAAAGGAAAGTATGTGTGTGCATACTCACCCAATCATTACATATTATATATATATATATATATATATATATATATATAAACACACATATATATGTATATACATAAATATGCACACACACTACTACAGCTAAGGTCACATAATTCCCTAACATCATAAATACATGAAAGTGAATGTTCATTATATCTGGGATCCATTTCATCTTAGTTTACACATATTGATATGTAAGGTATGGATCAGATCTTACGCACATGAATATACAAATATTCCCATGCCATATTTTGAGCATTAACTTTTCTCTAATGATTTCCTATTTTCCTTTATAAAGACCAGTTGACTATATATGTCTGGGTTTACTTCTGGAATCCATGTTCTGGTATATTGACCAATTTATCTGTCCTTCCACCTTTAAAAATTTCCATAAAAATAGTAGAAAATCCATGAAATTGGGTTAGAGAAAGGATGTTAAGAAGATAAATTGGGCTGAATTTAAATTTAGAACTTTGGCTGTTGAAAATACACTGCTAACAAAAAATGCAAGCCAGAGAAAAGTACAAAGTGTCTGATAACTAATTTTATCCAGGATACATAAAGAACTCTCAAAACTCAGTAATAAAAAAATCAATAAAAAGTGTACAAAAGATTTAAACATTTACCCAATAGATTATGGAGACAGCTAATTAGTCCATAAGAAGATGCTCAGCATCATTACTCTTTATGGAAACAAAAATTAAAACCGCAATGAAATACCTATTTGTATGACTAAAATTAAAAAGGTACACCATTCTGAGTGTTAGCAGGGATATGGAAAGGACTGGAAATCTGGTATCCTGCTAGTAATACTATGGCACAATGGCTTTCGAAACTGTTTTGTAGTTTCTTAAAAAGTTAAAGTAAACCTACCCCATGATCCACCTATTTCATGCCTAGACATTTACTTAAGAAATGAAAGCATATATCCACATATAACTTATATGTGAATGCTTACAGATGCCTTATTTGTAATAGCCAGGACCTGGAAACAATAAAAATGCTTCTGAGAAGGTGAATAAATTGTGATACACCTATGTAGTGGATGTATCATAATTTATTATTATCACTTAACAATGAAAAAGAATAAACTATTGACACATACAGCCAGAGTGAATCTCAGTAATTATACCGAAGTAGGTTAAATAAAGTAATGGTGTATTATTCTATCTACATAAACTTTCAGAAAATGAAAACTGGTCTGTGGTGACAGGACACAGATCTGTGATGCTTGGTGGAGGGGCAGAGAGAGGAAGGAGAGAGGGGTTATGAGGAGCAGAAGAAAATTCAGGGATGGTGGAAATGGTCACTTTCTCCATGGTAGCTGTGGCTTCACAGGCATGTACCTCCATCAGACTTGATAGTATAATAAACCTGCACTTCCATTGTAGAGTAGGTTATAATTCAGAAAGCTATTTTTCAAAAGTCCTTAAAGCTGAATGATTTAAATCTAACTCAGAGGTCCTATCTTCTGAGAGAGAGTGTTGAAGCCCTAGATGGATTGAGAGGGGCTCACATACCCAACTCTGAACATGTTATGTAATGGGCTAGGATTTTTTTTTTTTTTTTGTACCAGAGACTGAACTCAGGGACACTCCACCACTGTGCCACATCCCCAGCCCTATTTTGTGTTTTATTTAGAGACCAGGTGTCACTGATTGCTTAGCACCTCTCCGTTGCTAAGGCTGGCTTGGAACTTGCGATTCTCCTGTCTCAGCCTCCCAAAGTGCTGGGATTACAGGCGTGCGCCACCATGGTCAACTGGTCTGGGATTTTTTCAGTTCATCAGGTGTGTTATGATTTGAATATGAGATGTTCCCCAAAAGCTCATTTGTAAGACAATGCAAGAATGTTCAGAAGTGTAATAAGATTTTGAGAGGGATAGCCTAATCCATTGACATGGATTAACTGGGTGGTAACTGTAGGCAGGTAAGGTGTGCCCGTAGGAAGTAAGTCACTGGAGATGTGCCTTTGGAGTTTATATTTTGTTTCTGGTGAGCAGAGTTCTCTCTGTTCCCTGATTGCCATGTCCTGATCTGCCTTCCCCTGCCATGCCTTTCTGCCATGATTTTCTGCCTCTTCTTGGGCTCAGAGCTAGGAAAAGAATGGACCATGACTAAACACCTGAAACTGTGAGCCAAAATAAAATTTTCCTCCACTAATTATTCTTGTCAAATCTTTTGGTCACAGTGATGCAAAAGGCGACTGAAACAAGGTCGTAACCCCATTCCCTGACTTCCTAATGCCCTCTCTGCCTCTCTTACACACAGTTTCCCCCTCCTTCCTATGATGCCCCCCATACAGTGTAAAATCATGTATTTCTGAAACTGTGTTGTGAAGGCAGGGCGAATTCTCTTCTTTAGCACTGAGTTCCCATCTCAAGGAGACATGTCTCATACACACTGGGGTGCTTAATCAATGTTGCTTACTGAGTTTGTTATATTAAGCATATACACACACATCCATGCATACACACAGATATATGTCATGAGGGGCCCACCATCTACTTTTCATTGGTATTTTATAGTTTTCCATTAATTCTACTAGAGTTCTCTGTAAAAGTAGTAGATAGTCATTGTGCATTTCATGTATTTAAGTAATTGTGGAATTAACAAAGGGAATCATCTATTTCCACAGCTTCAATTGAGAGAAGCTGTTTTATAATCAGATAAACAGTTTTTTTTACTTAGTGGCTGTCTGGCCTTAGGCAAATTTATGTGCCTCTACTAGCTTCAGCTTCCTTGCCTCCAAAATGAATAAATTAATGAGTATCATATAGGGTGCAGCAAAGTCCAAATGGTCATATTTATGGAGAGCATATCTAGGTACTTGACACAGGATGAGGCCTCAATACATGGAGGCCATGAAAGAGCAGTTTACCTCTGGAATGTATTTCAACCTCTCCTATGCACCCCTCCTTAAACTGACCTGCCATTCACACATTAGATGGCTCTTCATGCTCTGCACCGCTTTCTGGGATGAATGCTTCTATATGTTAATATGTGAGATATTTCATTTGATCTATAAGTAGCCTGAACCAACTCTCTACCTTAAGGCAAATGTATTTCTATAGCTTCCTCTTAATACTAAGAGGATGTATGTGTAGTGAACAACTATCATGTTCCAACCATTTTATATGCCTTATCACTCTAATCTTCAAAATAAATTTCAAGCAGGTATTATCTCTGTTAAAGTAAAGATGCTGAAACTCAGCAAGGTTAAGTAATTCATTAAAGGTCACCCAGTTTGTAAATAATGAAGGCGGATGTTGAATCCAGTTGTCTGACTCTGAAATTCATGTTTCTTTCCGCTATCTAATGTGACTCTTCTCAGTAAATCCCATGAAGCTCACTCCTAGGAAAATCACCTTTGGCAATATCACCCCTTCTTTTCATTCAGAATAGTCTCTTGTGAGTTACAGTTTAATAGAGAAGGCCCACGCTGCTGCCACTTTGCCTGAATTACATTTGCTGAAGTCCTTAAGCTGAAGCTGGGGAGATGCCCTCCCACTTTGTAGCAAGAGAGGATCAGGAACATTTAGACACAAAATGAACATAGAATAAGAGCACAAGTAACCATTTACTCTTTCTGAGCAGATATCTTCCAAGACAAAAAAACCTTTGATCCATGAAGTTGATTTAGCCTGCCTCTGGGTTAAATGCTTACATTTCATAAATTTATACCTTCTTTTCTCCTCCTCCTCCTCCTTTTTTGTTATTTTCAACAAAATATTCTTCACATTTATTTTTAATCAAGAGCTGTGAATAAGATGAAAGAAACTTTTGGGTTTTTTTTGTACGAGGGATTGAACTCAGGGGTGCTTAACCAGTGAGCTACATCCCCAGCACTTTTTATATTTTATTTTGAGGGAGGATCTTGCTGAATTACTTAGGGCTTTACTAAATTGCTGAGGTTGACTTTGAACTTGCAATCCTCCTGCCTCAGCCCTCAGAGCCTCTGGACTTACATGTTTGCGCCATCGCTCCCAAAATAAACTTTTACAAGTATTTGCGTTGGCAGTTTTGTTACTTTAGCAAAATATATAGAGAATATGTCTTATTTTAATAATCAATAATAAATGAATGACATAATGCTAATTGCTAGGGGAAACACAAATGTCAAAAAATTCTTCAATAATGCTATGAGAGAAATAAGCCCACACAACATGGTTTATCTGAACTATTGACAGTATATTGTGAAGATTAGCAAATTAAAGTACTAGCATTATAATATAGTTGTAACCACCTTAGTAGCAATTCTGAATCATGCAGCCCTGGGGTCAGGGAAAGTAAAAATGATCACAAGTACACACATTTAATATGATCCAGGCAAGCGTCATATTCAAAATCATGAGCCATGAGCATAATGTACACTGTGACCACTCCTAACTGCTATTGGTCATCAGCCTCAGCATTTTAGTTGAACATCAAAGGAAACATGCATGAATTTAGGAATTTAACCTAAACTTAGCATAATATTTAAATTACTACTATGTATTTAAATGCTGTGGGTTCTTGAGAGGACAAAAGTGTAGCATAAGGCACTGTCCCTAAAATGTGAATTGTAGCAGTTGAGGTCTCAATGCTATATCCAAGTAAGACCTTGAAAAATCAAGAAGCCGGGCAAGGTAGCACACACTTGTAATTCCAGCAACCTGGGAGGCTGAGGCAGGAGGTTCACAAGTTCAAAGCCAGACTTAGCAACTTAGCAAGGCCCTGTGCAATTTAGCGAGATCCTGTCTCAAAATAAAAATAAATAAAAAGGGCTAAGAATGTGGCTCAGTGGTTAAGTGTCTCTGAATTCAGTCCCTGGTACCAACAAAAGAAAAAAAGAAAAATCAAGAAGGTGTTTGCAGGGATAGCAACAATTAAGCTAACTTGAAATCTTGAAATGTCAAGGCTCTACTAAGCAGGGCATGATGGAGGTAGTACCTCCAATGATTGAGCTCAGGGGTCCCTGAATGATCCTGAACTAAAGCGAATAGCAGTCATTGTTGGAGCCCCAAGAAGGAGCTCTGAGTGTGCCTCCAACAGGATGCTTGCTGGGCTGAGCCTTCCTCCTAATGACTTCTTACAGATACAGGGGGAGGATACCACACACCTCAGAGACAGGGAAGAGTGGAGGAACTCAGGCTCAACTTGAGAGCTCCTGATTGTGTCTGGACTGGGGCCTATGACTCATTTCTAATAAGCATATGAAGTCAGAATGATGTACTTTATCAAGAGACCACATTTTGTAAAAACTTAGCTGTATACACCATGGGATAAGAGCTTACAAATAAATCCATTGGAGAAGTATTTTACACCTGAAACATATCCACCCAAACCAGACACATGAAATAAGTATGATCACAGTGTTTCAATCACTTACCCTGGATGTTTAGAAAGCTGATTTAAATTCTTATGTTTTTTAATACAACATTTCTCAGGGGAAAATACATGTTTTATTGATCTCTGTTCTTGCTGTAGTCCTTAATGGTTAACACATCATCAGCTATCAATAAAAATTCAGTAAATGAAAGTTAGGTTTCACATCTGACCTGGTGTTTTAACAAAAACCCAAGGCAATGGGCTAAACTGGTAATCAGAACCAATCAGTACGCACCATGAAGGGGCAGTTGTCATCCATTAACTGTGGGTCAGTCAAGTGTGCTCCAGTAATGCTGATACAAAATCAACTCCCAAAAGAGCAGGTGGAGCTAAGGAGACTGGGCATGAAAGAACATCTTAATATTTTCTTCTTTGTCAAAACCAAAAGTTGCAGATTATCAGAAGGTACCTGTGATTCTGGGAAATGAAAAGCCTCTGAAACAATAGGCTCAAATGGTAGCTAAGAGAAGAAGGCTGTGAGGTCTACACTGGGCAAATGCTTAGGAGGGAATACAAAAAGAAGAAGAGAACCACTTGTTCCTTGAAGGAAAAAGAGAATATGTTAGTCTGCTTTCTGTTACTATACCAAAATGCCTGAGAAAATTAATTTATGAAGATAAAGGTTTATTTTAGCTTGTAGATTTTAGAGGCTCCGGTCTATGATAGGGCAGATGTGTTGCTTTTATGCTATCTGGTAGGGGCACAGAATGGCAATGGCAAGGAGCTACAATGTAGTGTAGCAAAATGATGGACGTCATGGACAGGAGTTATACAAGAGAGTGAGAAGGAGACCATGGTCCCACATTCCCCTTCAAGAGCATACCCTCAATAACTTCAAGACCTCCCACTAGATGTCATCTCCTTCCAATAATGCCAATCTGGGAAAAAATGGTTATGGGACATTTTGAATCCAGATTATAGTAGAAGTTATCATATACAAAAGCAAAGGACTTTTCTTTAAGGCCAAGGGTTATTTGGATTGTATTCAGAGAGGATCGTAAGGTCTGTTGAACTGCAGCCATACAGCTAGAATCCTGGAGTCAGAAGCTGAGATTCAATTTTGTGCCCAGTCAGAGGTGGCCAAAACCTCCCTGAGGGCTGAAATGGTATTGTATGGTCTGGGAGTAGACTGAATTGAAGGTGAGGAATTCAAAACCCACTCACTGGGTCTCCCCATAACCATCCTTCCTTGCCAAGTATAGTCACCTTTATGTTAAACTTTTTTTCTTCTTTTACTTGACATTTTCTGCTAAACACATCTCTTCTTGATCTAAAGTATTTTCTCCTAAGAAAGATTTGGAGGAAAAGTGAGAAGATTTGCATTAGAGTATTTAATTCAAAAATGTTTTGTTAATACAGTGAATGATAAGCCCCTCTGGTTCCTAGTGATTTCTTCAAATTCACTGCACATGTTTTGAGAGGGGTGTATTCATCTCAATGATACTCTCTTAAGCAAAATGTTTTTTTTTTTAATCACACAAAGCTAATCATCAAGAAGAATTGCTAATTAGTTGATGAACAATGTTCATCCTTAATATTTTGTGTGTGTGTTTTTTTTTTTTGTACTGAGGATTGAATCTAGGAGCAGTTTACTTAACCAATGAGCCACATCCCCATTTTTTTAAATTTTTGGTTGTTGTTGTTGTTTATTTTTTAAGACAACATCTTGCTAAGTTTCTGTGGGTCTCATTAAATTGCTAAGGCTCAATTTGAACTTGTGGTCCTCCTGCCTCAACCTGCTGAGTTGCTGAGATTACAGGTATGTTCCACCACCTCTGGTTATTCCTAAATGTTTAAGCTGAAAATTAATCAAACAGTGTTAAACACTGGAAAATATGTGCCTACCATTAATGTTTTATGTCCGGGGACTCTAGTGCAGTTTGAAAGAATGAGAGTGAATCAAGACTTCAACCACTTACTACTAACTGTGTCACTGAGAAGTTACTCAGCTACATTGTGTATATATATTTATATATGCATACAGTTGCAAAATAGGGTCTCCATGAAATGGCATGTAAGACTTAAATGAGTTAATCTGCATAAAGGATTTGGATTGGTGCCTGGCAAATTGTGTATGAAATCAGTGCCCAGAAATGGTACCTATCCTTATTACTTAGACAAATTAATGACTTGCTTGTTTCCAGGCACTGTCTTTTACAAGCAGGAATATGAATACATTCTATAACTACTTAGTCAACAGTTAGTATAGTCAAAAACTTTGATGGTGCTGGAAATTCTAAGCACCAAGGCCAGAGACAAGCAGAGGCAGCATAATTTTTATCTCTGGTCTGCTCCAGTGCAACACCCTCCTCTATCATCCTCTGCTTATAAAATGAGATTATTAGAGCCCTACCTCATCATGGATTTGTAGAGACGATTAAAAAATCAATTAATGTTAATGCTTGGTGATGGGTTAAATGCTTTTAATTAATTCTGTCAATTAATCATTAGCCATATGCTATAGGAATTGTTGTTATTCCCATTTTCAAGATGTGACAGCTGAGGCTTGAAGTATTTTGAATGTTTCCCAGTCATGCACACATAACAATCAGCAGGATTCAAGTCAAACTCTGCCTTAGTCCAAATATATCCTGTGTTCATAATGACACAATTACAGTCAAATGTTAGGGCATATGAATCTTTGGAAGAAAGTCCACTGGTCAGTCACCTTTGGTTATTGATATGAAGTCATACAGTAAATTGAGCAGATCAATTCAAGTACTAGGTCCTGGTCTGCTTGTCCCTTAATCTGAAACAGATGAGTGAAAACTTCACTGAGAGGGTATACTCATCTTTCCCAGTAGAGCCATTGCAGGAGGAGTTCGAGATTCCCTGTTGTTATGAAAATTGCTTACCATGGAGCTCTGAGAGAGTCACCTGCCTGGCAGGCACTCCTGGTCAAGAGTGCTTGTTAGAACTGTGCATTATTAAACCAATATCTTAAAGTAGGGACCTCCATGACAGGTGCTTGTTTTTAGAACAGTTCATCACTAGGAGTCTGTCACTAGATATTACCAGATGTTACATATGAGTAGAAAGCTTATAAAGGATAGATAAAGAATTTTTTTTAACTTAGGTAGTGATTGCCCACTATGTTTGATATCCTAAACAAGTTAGACAAACAGCAACTCAGAAACTCTTCCCCATTCTATTATATTTGGGTCACTATGGTTTAGTGATTAATAATGTGGGATTTAGAGTCAGATTTTTGGATTTAAATCTCTGATTTTGCACTTAAGAACTGTGTTGTCTTGGGCAAGATGTCTAATTTTTGTGCCTCACATCCTTATCTAGGAAATGGGCTGGTTAATTGTACAAACATCACACAGCTACATGAGATACATGTGAGTAAATATATACAAAGTACTCACAATACTGCCTGGCCTGTCAAGCTTCACTATTAGTAGTAAGTCTGACTAATTCCAGAATATGTCAATTGCATGTTCATAAGCAAACATTAAAATATAAATATTTTTAAATACCTAAAGCATACTAATATTTTTGTATTTGGATACTAGGTATGTTGAAAAATAGAGCTGACCTTCCAATGGTTTGCATTTGAGCAGGACAGACAGATAAATAGATAATAGCATCACAACATACATTCACTAAGAGATTCACCAGAATGTTATTAGGATGAAAGGGAAAGAACAGACTTGTGGAGGGTGTCAGGAAATGATTCTTAGAGGATATAACACATGAGATAAATATGCCAGAAAAGTGAAATGAATAGGAAGATATTCTAAGAAAATCAATGGCAAAAGGTATCCCAAAACGTCAGGTATGTTTGGTGAGTTCAAGTTTGGTATCATTAGAGGAATAGAAGGGGAGTTTAGGATCAGTGAAAAATGGCTGCACAAGTAGTCTGGCTGCTGAATGAAGAGACCAGAGCTTGATCATTGGTGTACACCATATCTCATGCAATTATTTAGAGGTACACAGCAGGAGCTCTTGCTAACAGCACTATATTGTCTCTCCCTACAGCAACATTGGCTTGTTTTTAAACCCTTGCTCTGCCACTTCTCAGATTTGGGCAAATTACATACTCTTTCTGTCTCAACGTGCTCATTTGTAAAAAGCAAATGAGGATAATTGTTATGATTTGGACCTTTGATGTCCCCCCTTTAATGTTCTGAAGGCCTGGTTGGGCTTTAGGGAAATGATTGGATCTTGGGTTTTGTGACATCATCAGTAGATTGATCCATTTGATGAATTGTTAGTTTGGATGGATGAATGGGTGATTGCTGTGGGCAGGTTAGCATCGCTGTAGGAGGTGGGTCACTGGAGCCATACCCTTGTACCTGGCTTCTCTTTCTACTTCCCATATTCCATGATATGAGCATCTTTCCTCTGTCATGTATTTCTGCCATGATGTTCTGCCTCACTTTGAGCCAAGAGTAATGGAGTCAGCCAATTATTGACTGAATCTCTAAAACAGTTGGCCCAATATGAACTTTTCCTTCTCTAAGTTGTTCTTTTTTAAAAAAATATTTTTCATAGCTTTATTGAGATAAAATTGAAGTCCAATGAAATGCACATGTTGAAATATGCCATTTGATCTGTTTTGACATGTTTTGACATATATGTAACCAATATAACCAATATATAAAGTATTTACATTACTTTTTAAATTGGACATCTTGTGTACTGTTTCCTGCGTGATTTATTACATTAGAAATTAATTGCCTTAAGATATATAGAGCCCCAACTCCACATCACAGCTACTTCAAAATTAAATGACACACAAATATCTCACGGTTGAAAGAGGAAAGGACAATAAAAGTAAATAAAACATGCTTTGAACTAAGTGATAATAAAAGCTTAAAATATCATAATCTCTGGGATTAAACAGTATTCAGGTGAATATTTATAACTTAAAAGTATTTGTATTAGAAATAAGCTAGTTTAACAATGAACTTATTTTCAAATTAGATAGTAGGAAGGAAGAAAATAAGAGTAGGAGCAGAAATATATGAAATAGAAAGGAATAATATAGCTAAAAGTTGACAAAAATCAAATAAGAGTAAGAAAGATAAAAGCAAAAACACAAAAATTAATATCAATGGAAAAGAAGCTATCAAAACAACCCCACAGATGCTAAAAATATATTAAGGTAATATTACAATTGTATGCCAACTTTTGTGATAGCTTACATAACATGGTCTGTATTAGAGAAGCATTCATGTTTGCTGAGAAGAAAGTTATTCAGTCATTGATGGATAAAATAAGTCTAAATTATCAATAGTGTTTTTTCACCTCTATAGCTTCTTTAGTTTTTGTTTGGAGGTTCTATCCAGTGATGACAGAGGCATGTTAAAGTTACCCAATATTATTCTGTTGTGGTCTACTTGATTTTTGAAATTGAGAAGGGTTTGTTTGGTATTTGTAGATGCTCCATTGTTTGGGGCATAGATATTTATTATTGTTATGTCTTATTGATGTATAGTTACCTTAAGCAGTATGGAATGGCCTTTTTTGTCCCTTCTGATTAACTTTGGCTTGAAGTCCACTTTATCTGATACAAGGATAGAAATCTCTGCTTGTTTACAAGGTCCACATATCCACATGAATGATATGTTTTTTGCCCCATCCTTTCACCATTAGTTTATGGATATATTTACCTATGAGGTTAGGCTCTTAAAGACAGCATATTGTTGAGTCTATGTTGATTGATGAGTTTAAGCCATAAGCATTCAATTTTATTATTGAGAAATGATTTTTATTCCTTGTTGTTTTGATTTATTTCTGGTTTTTATTTGAATTAGTTTCTCCTTTGACTATTCTTCTAGTGTAGTTTCTCCCTTTACTGGTCTTCACTTTTATTTTTCATTTCTTCCTCATGGAATATTTTGCAGAGAATGTTCTGTAATGCAGGCTTCCTAGTTGTGAATTCTTTTAACTTTTGTTTATCATGGAAGGTTTTTCATTTCATCATCAATTCTGAAACTTAATTTTGCTGGGTACAGTATTCTTGGCTTGCATCCATTTTCTTTCAGAGCTTAGCATACATTATTACAAGACTATCCACCTCTGAGGGTCTGGGTTGAGAAATCAGCTGAGATCCAGATGGTTTCCCTCTAAATATTACCTGCCATTTTTCTCTGACAACTTTTAAAATACTATCTTGATTCTGTATGTTAGGTATTTTCATAATAATGTGCCTTGGTGTAGGTCTGTTGTAATTTTGTACATTTTGGGCCCTGTAAACCTCTTGTATTTGATTTTACATTTCATTCTTTTGGTAAATTTTCTGATATTTTTCATTGAAAAGATTGTAGACTCCTTTTGTTTGTATCTCCGAGATTTTATCTATTCTGACAAATCTTAAATTTGGTCTTTTAAGATTATTCCATATTTCTTGGAATTTTTGTTAATGGTCTCTTAACAATCTTTTCTCTGTGGCCAACTTTATTTTCAAGATTATATATTTAGCTGGGTGCAGTGGTGCAAGCTTGTAATCCCAGCACTTAGGGAGGCTGAGATAGGAGAATCGCGAGTTTAAAGCCAGCCTCAGCAATGGTGAGGCACTAAGCAACTCGGTGAGACCCTGTCTCTACATTAAACACAAAATAGGGCTGGGGATGTGGCTCAGTGGCCTAGTGCCCCTGAGTTCAATCTCTAGTACCAAAAAAAATATTATATATTTTGTCTTCATTGCCTGAAACTCTGTTCTCCAAGTGGTCTAGTCTGTTGGTAATGCTTTCTTTTGAATTTTGAATTTGGTTTATTTATTCCTACATTTTAAGGATTTCTGCTTAATTTTTTTTCAGAATGTCTCTTTATTGAAGTGATTTTTCACTTCCCATATTTTCCTTCTCATTTCACTTCCTACATTGTCCTTTACTTGAAAGATCAGTTTGACTATGTACATTATAAATTCCTTCTCTGACATTTCTTCCACTGTGATGTCATCAGATTATGTTATTGAAGTATCTTCGTTTGTTTGGTGTAATTTTTCCCTTGCTTTTTCATGTTATTTGTGTGTCAATTCATCTAGGAGTATGGATATGAGGTAAAAGAGTTTCTACATTGTGGACTTACAGTGTCCCTGATGGTTTCCAGTACCTCACAGCTTATGGAAAGAAAAATAATAAAAACAACACACAAACAATATACATCATTAAACCAAAGAGTTCCCATAATTACTTCTACAATGCTAATTGTCACAATAAACAGAAAGGATATGCTCAGTTATTGCCCACAGTAAAAACAAAGTTTGCAAAAGGGTTTATAATTTTGAATGGTCAACTGGGAGAGAAAAGAAGTGATGTAAGTTGTGATGATTATGAGGGAGGAGGAAAGAAGAAAAGTAAAAAAGTAAAAAAAGAATGAAAGAGAGAATGACTGTTAGCAGAAGAAAATAGAGAATCAAGGGAATCAGATAAATGAGAGAAAAAATTGTATATATAAAGTAAAAATTAGAAAAATAATACCAAACAAAATTGAAATATAGTAATCACATATCCTAGTCCTCAAAATATTGAGAATAATTGGCTTTAAAAATGCTAGAAATGAGAAAAAACAAATATGAATATATATAAAATGTCCATGAACCATTAAGGTCACAATTAAACAGAGGGAAAAAAAATAGAAAAAAGAAAAAATTGCAATGAAAAAAAAAAAAGAATTGTGTCTGTTGAAGTTCAAAAGATTCTCAGTTTCCCTTTTCAGCAGTGTTGGTTGATGTTGCTGGGGTAAAAGAGGTAATCCTGTAGGTGGAATTCCTGGAGGTGGGGTTTAGGCTTAGGTGGGCTCCAGGCTTTCTGCTGGATGCCAATTTGTCTGGAGACTTTAAATCAGCACACCTCCAGAGCCCAATAATTGTCAGTCTCCAGTGAAGGACTGCACCCCAGAATTCTCCACTGGGTTCCACTTGGGTGGTTGAGGAGCCAAGTTTTAGTCAACTATGTCTCCTGCAGTCCCCTAGCTTCTTGATCTGGGGTTCAGTCTCTTAACTCAATCTCTCCTGACCCTACCCAGCCAGCACCTCTCTCCCAGCGGGTCCTGCAAGCAACTGGGTTGGAGGGAGGAGAGGTAGAGCCTGTGGGTTTCCATGACCAGTGGTCCCCTGTGTAAACCTCTCTCCATGTTTGATTTTCTCGCGGTCATGTAGGCACACTCTATGTTGTGCAGTGTGAGTTTGCCAGGGCTGTATTTTGGGGCAAACTCAGGTTTGCCAGGAATCAGCTCCTTCAGCTCTCAACCCCTGCTCTGTGGCTGCACAATTGTTCCTTCCTCTGTCCTCTACACAGAACCTGGAGAGACGGTGGCTTCTTTCCTGCACAAGGATATTGTTTAGCATGTCTTTGGGCAGTATAGTTGGGCAGTATTGATTTCTAAAATCTCTGTACCCAGATATGTCTCAGGCCTCTTAAAAATGCAGATTCCTTTAATTACCTTGTCCCCCTACTTTGCTCACAGAGGGACTGTTCTGGCTGGTGACTCTGGCTACAGCAGCAGCTGTAGTGCTGGGAATTTTTTCCTTATTATATCCAACCTCCCAAGTCCCCAATCTGCTTTGAATGCCAGTATTAAATTCTAATAAGGTCCCTCCCACTTTTTTTTCATTCATCCACCTTGCTGAGAAGCTGCCTGTCTGCTTTCTTGGTTTCACATCACAGAGCAGCCAGAAAAGTGACCTTCTCTATTCCATCATCTTGAAACTCCTCCAAGTTGTTCTTGTCAGGTATTTTGGTTATAGCAACAAAAAGCTGACTAGCAAAATAATGTATCCATATCAAAAGGACTTGCAAGTACTAATGACATAATAATTTATAGGAATCCTGGGACCTAGTGTCACTTGATTTTAAACTCCAATTTTGTGGCAAAACCAATGACCTTCATGTTAAAAGTCAAAATCAGAGCCAAAAGTCAAGGCCTAAACCCATAATTATTTTTTGCATAAACTACTTTTTTAAAAAATGTGATTTTGGATTTTGTTTTTGTTTTGCTTTTTCTTCCAATGAAGGCGCATTAACCTTTCCCCAGAGCCTGGCAGGGAATCTGATTATTTTTCCTCCAGAGCAATTTCTAGTGTTATCATGCTCCATTCAGTGGATAGCATTTGGCCACTTCAGAAGCATTTTCCCACTTCCATGTAAATGGTATGATTAGATGTGAAAGGTAATCTTGAGTACTGCCATGTTATGACATTAAAATAGTAATTCAATTGTTAGCAACCCCTCACAAATAACTATTCAATCCACTTATGTTTAATACCTCAGTGTCCTTGCATGCCTTTCCTCTTTGAAACACAAAGCAGTATTGATTTCTCTTCATAACCAACTAAAAAGTATTTTGAGCACTTTTATCATTTCATTATCCAGCAGTAAATAAGGAAAATAACCTGCAAAATTGAAAAAAAAGTTCAAGAAGTCAATGGGTTACTTTTATCCCTTTCTCTGCAAAACAGAAATGCAGATGAATGTTTTTTTGAGAGATTCAAATGTCTTTTTATTTGAAGACATCTTGGCAATCATCATAAAAGGCAGTTTGTTATAGTGAAAAGCTCAAAGCATAGAAATGGAGCCCCCAGTGTATTTGTCTTCTGGAGATGCCATAACAGAATACCATACCCTGGGTGGCTTAAACAGCAATGTGTTTTTTTCCCCTCACAGATCTTAAAGCTAAAATTCCAACATCCAGGTGTCCATAGGGCAGGTTTCTGGTGAGGCCTCCCTTCCTGGCTAGAAGTCTTTGCACCATGATCTCAGATGGCCTTTCATCTAGGTATTTGATTCCTCATGTCTCTGCCTCTACATAAGGACACCAGTCCTATCAGAGTAGTTCACCTTTAAACATTACTTGTTTAACCTGAACTACTTCCTAGTAGTTCAGAATCACACTGAGTTTAGGGGTCAGGAGAAGGACATGCAATTCAGCATTTAACACACAGTTTGAGTCACTTCTGACAGTTACTGGCCATAGAACCTTCAGAAAAAAAATGGTCTCTTTCTCTGGCAATCTGACTTCTCAAATACAAATAAAGAAGCCAGACTATAGCCACTTTTGTAAACTTTATGAAAGCTCTATAAATGCACCTTGGAAGAAACACAAGTTTACTTATGAGTGTATATATTTATTTAGATAAAAAATGAGAATTTCCTACTGAAGTGAGTTTAGAGGGATTCTAAAACTAGGCTGTTGCTTTCTTCTCCCTTACAGGGAGCCATGATTCTTTGAAATTGAGTTGGGAAACTCTGAGTATGATCTGAGAAGCTTCTGTTATTCTCATCCTCAAGGATTTTGTGAGGAACTTCTTGATTTAGCTATTATGATGTGAATGAAAAATCCACAACTGGGACTGATTTTATCCACTTGACCTTGTCATAAACTGTTTATTCTGACCGAAATGTCCTCATATACCTGGTGGCAAAGACTTTCTTCATTTTATGATCTCTAGCACCATCTTTACTCCAATACACTTTCCAGATACCTACATTCAGAATCTTTCCCTTCCCTCTCAGTGTCACTGATGCAACACTTTCTCTTGTCTTCTTTGTGATAAGGTCTCCAAAAGCAAAGTTCTTAAGCATTGTATTTGAAGCCACTGGAGGGCAGAGTTCACATTCATGCCCAAGACTGTCAATCAGGGTGGGGTGGTGAGTATATACTAAAGAGAATTCAGGCTACCCAGAAATATTTTTCCTTTCCTCTTTTAAAACAAAGAAGTAGTGCCAACTACTACTAGCTCTTTCTATCATTCCCAACCCCAATTATTCTTAGCAGTGGGGCAAGATCCTGGATTATTTTCTAAGAGCACAAAAAATGTTCTTGCATGCTGCTTCTGTTATTTCTCCCCAGTTGCAAACAAAACAATGAAACTGACATAGTTTCATGTATGCTGCAGAAGACACAAGACTCCAGGGTCAGAGACAAAGAACATGATTACTCACAGCACAGCAGACTGCATAACTCTCATGTTCATGTCAGTTCATCTTGTCCTACAAGCCTTGTGGATGTGAAGTAGCATGGTTCAGGTAGATGATGCACACAATGTGGCCTTGTGTCATGCCTGAGGAAATTCAAATATAAGAAATCCCCAGTCTTGTAAAAGCACTGCTGATAAATATGCCCAAATTTTACCCTGAGGAAAACATTATTTTTATTTTCTTGGTCAGGAAATAAATCTTCATTCTTTCCCTGCTATTTTCCAAGGTTATCTGCTGTATAAATGTCCTTGAAAAGTTAGTTGAAGACAAAAATTGTTATAGGTTGTGGTACTTTACACTATAATAGAAATACCATACAGAACCATCCCTCACCCTTTGATGGCATCTCAGGTAATTCCTCCAGATGTCCTTCTTGCCCAGTCCTTCAGACAAACTCCATATGACAATTGCTTTATGATGTCCTACTGATCTCCCTTTGTGTCTGAGGAGCAATGACTAAATGGAATGAACTTCATGGCTATTTATTCCATTCTTTAAAAATAATATTTGCTTTCTCCATGAGGGAATCTTCTCAGATAGTCCCCTGGTCCTGCTTTAATCTAGGTTCCTGAGACACTTCTCCAGGCCAGAATTGTTCTAAGTATCTAAATACTTTCCTGCAAGAGTGGAAATCAAACATATCAATAAATATTTGCCTGAAACCATTGTGAAGGGGAGTAAGAATGCAATCAATTAGATTGGGTAAACTTAATTAGTTCAGTTAACTTACTGAAATAGATAGCCATGGAAGAGGCATACAGATGATCAAGCAGCAACTAAAAAGGTTAACAAGGTTAACCAGGAGGGTATATTCTGCTCATTATACAGAGTAAGGTTCAGAAGACTTGTTCTCCTTGAAACTTCTATTTTCTAAGTCTTCTTTTCTTTTCTAATTTATTTTTCTTTCTTTTTCCTTTTTTGCAGTGCTAGGAATTGGACCCAGGTCTTCACACATGCTAAACTAGTGTTCTATAACAGAGCTGCTCCCACAACCCAACAGTTCAAGCCTCCATATCTTAAGAAAACGGAGTTATTTCCAAACTGATACCTACTACTGAAAAGTTGTCACTATGAAAATTAACAGACATAAACAACCACTCTCCTTAAGTGTAAATATCAGCAATAGCTAAAATATCCTTGAAAGCTGAACATTGAATTATGTCAATGTCCAATATTTGCATCTATAACCTAGGGAATTTGCCAACATTGTTGCCTTATTATTTTTCCTAAATGAAGAGAAGTTTGTTCAGGCCATATCAAGGGTCCAGATTTGATAACTTGATTCTCTCTCTCTGTAATTCTTTTATCTCAAGTGCTGGGGATTAAACCCATGGTGGTGCATATTGCTAGACAAGCATTCTACTAGTGAGCTAAATCCCCAGTCTATCGAATGTTCAAATTTGAATGCTCAAAGTGACCAGGCAGAGAATAGAAATGAATAAGTGTGCTAGGAGTGGTGGTGAATGTGGGAAAGTTGACAATATTAGTCTCACTGAGAGTTGCATAATCTACTCACACACAACTAAGCAGTTCTATGGAGGAAAGTTGACTTGAGGTTGACAGATCTGACCTTATAAGTAAGTAGATACTGGGATTTTTATGTGAAATGCAAATTTGAGTTTGACAGCTTATTAATTTCTAAGAAAATTGGGGACATCTAGGAATATGTCTATGCTAACTACTATACTTTCCTCACAAAATTCTGTAGGTTTCAACTTCAACTTTTTGTTTTGTTTTGGTTTGCTTTTACATTTAAGATAGAAATTCAGACAGGACTCAGTGAGATCAACTTTTCTGTTCTACTCACATTCAACTGTGGTGACCAGGAAGCAGGGGCTAGAATTATCTGAAGGTGTGCCTACTAATTACTAGTGCCTGGAATGGGATGATTCAAGCTGTACACTCACTGCAAAAAGTGAGGCACTGAGCAATTCAATGAGACCCTGTCTCTAAATAAAATACAAAAATAGAGCTGAGGATGTGGCTCAGTGGTCGAGTGCCCCTGAATTCAATCCCTAGTACCCCCCTCCAAAAAAGAAAAAAAAAAATTCCCACTAGAGGCCTCCTCTTGCTGTCTTTCTACTTGCATACAATGCCAGGCACATTAATTATTCCATGTGTATCTGCTGACATTGATAAAGAGAGCAAGAAAGAAAGCAAGAGGAAGCCTCTACTGGGAATGTTTTTTTTTGTGGGAGGAAAGGGCAGGGATTGTGACCAGGGATTGAATTCAGAGGCATTTGACTACTAGGCAACATCCCCAGCCCTATTTTGTATTTTATTTAGGGATAGGGTCTTACTGAATTGCTTAGTGCCTCGCTTTTTGCAGAGGCTGGCCTTGAACTTGCAATCCTCTTGCCTCAGCCTCTCAACCCACTGGGATAACAGGCCTGGCTGTAGTGGGAATTTTATAAGAAAGTTGAGAATTCTTGTTGGGATCAACACTAAGGAGTCCAGATGCATGGTATGAGCAAACAGCCTTACAGGTATTATTACTCATGAAAGCATGCAACAATCTTTTTTTTTTTTTTTGAATCTCCAGAAATACAAATGCTGCAAATCAGAATCAAATGTTAATAGAACATATATGCCCACTTAACAAAAGAGCTACAATGGGTTCCCAATGCAATAGACACACCCTACAGAAACAAGATTTCTATTCTGAATATCCATTGCTCTCTCCGTATGATATCTATATATAGAACACACATTCTTCCTTCATAAGTATTTATCTAGTTCTCAAAGGCAATGTAACTAATCCCTACATTTTTCTTTAAATTAAAAAAAAGTGAAGGCTTATGAGTGTGTGTGTGTGTGTGTGAGAGAGAGAGAGACAGAGAGAGAGATTGAATCTCAAAAGGAAAATCTTTATGAAATACTCATGTAAATTGCCTTATCTTGTAGTGTTATTACTTCTCAGTGTGAATGTTTGATGTTAACATTTTTATTCAAGATCCATTTCTTTGTTGTGCCTTGCTATAGAAGGAGAGGCGGCTTTATTATATCATGCTCTGACTTGGGAGAAATCCCCCATAATGTGTCAATAAAAAGAAGGAAGATATAGGAGACATTGTTCATTTTGAAGCTGTTTCCTACTGAAACCAAAAGTGGTGCTTATTTTTATACTGAGCCTTTGCCCTTGAGATGTCAAAGCTAGTGTTTTTTGTTGTTATTTGTGTGTTTGTTTTATTTGTTTTCATTTGTCTCTATATTTGTTCGTGAATGTATTAGTATGGGGTAGAAGAGTGAACAATAATTCAAGAACCAAATGTTTGACCCTGAGTCTTCTCAGTATAACATGAGAAGAATTTTATAGTATTTTTAACATGAATGTCTTAATTTGCAAAATGAAAATAAACCATGAAATATTTCTAAAATCTATTGCTTCTAATAAACCATATAACAACATATTACTAAGCATATTAATATATACTAATATTGTTATAATATTATTCTGATTATATCATTATGTTAATGATTATAGATCATTAAATGATCAAATATATTGGTAATATATAAGTTAATATCATTATAATATTATGATTATAAATCTTAAAATGAGAAGGTTCTAGAATTTCTTACCATCATAGAAATAATCAACTTCCTAGATATTCTCATTTAGTCCCTCAGATTTAGTTTTCAGGAAAGCTCAAGAGAGACAAGCAAGGGCTGGGATTATGGCGCAGTGGTAGTGTGCTCGCCTAGCACGCATGAGGCACTGGGTTCGATCCTCAGCATCACATAAAAACAAAGATATTCTGTCGACCTAAAACTAAAAAATAAATAAATAAATATTTAGAAAAAAAAAAAGAGAGACAAGCAAGCATTTAACATAGCAGAAGGGAGAAGAAGACCAGAGATGATAATAAAGATGCCAAGAAGACTTGGCCCGTTAGTTGAATGGAGGGGAGTCTGATCTCTCTGAGCTTTCCATTTTTGATGTAGCTTTCTCCACCAAGCTGGAAGGAGAATATGACAGGCTCTGAATATTTATAACTCCCTGCTTTAGTCAGCTTTTTTTCTGCTGTGACTAAAGGATCCGACTAGAACAATTGTAGAGGAGAAAAGGTTTATTTGAGCACTTATGGTTTCAGAGATCTTAGTCATAGAAGGCCGGCTCCATTCCTCAGGGCTTGAGGTGAGGCTGAACATCATAGTGGGAGAGTGTGGCAGAGGGAAACAGCTCACAACACAGTGATCAGGAGGCACCAAAGCCATGCTTCTATTCCCACTACTTCCAGCCACACTCTACCACTTTGGTTATCACTGTTAATCCCTGTCGGGATTAACCCACTGATTGGGTTAAATCTCTTACAGCCCAGTCATTTCTCCTCTGAACTTTATTGCATGTCTCATATATGAGCTTTTGGGGAACACTTCACATCCAAACCATCACACTCCCCAAAATTTATATGTTGAAACCCAATCACCAGTGCAGTGATATAAGAGATGAAGGCTTTAGGAGGTAATTAGATCAAGGTAGGAGCCCTCATGGTGTCATAAATGCTCCTGTTAAAGAAATTGTAGGAAGCTCTCTGTTCCTTCTGCTGGGGACCCTCTAGAGGAATGGCCCTCACCAGTCAGAATCTGATGATTCTTGATCTCAGACTTCCCGGCCCCCAGATCTGTGATTAATCCATTTCTTTTGTTTACTCATTACCTATTCTAAGATATTATGTTATAGCAGCCAAAATAGATAATGACTACTTCTGTTTTTTTAACTTCAGAAGATTATCACTTGAGAAATCTCTACTGTCACAGAACCTTTGTGCTGGGTGCACTCAAAATCTGTGATAAATCTGTTTTCTGCAAAGAAATTCCACAGTTCAGTAGGATCTTCTGAATTACAAGTAGCATCACGGGTGAGTCATGTCGTTCTACCCACTTTTCTGACAAAATATCAATGCTCCATGATAATGTGTGAATATATGCACTCACACATTTACAAATACAAAATTCTAGGCTTGCCCTTCTCCAAATTCTAGCATCTTTGGAAAATAAAGTGGAAATAGGTTTCAAAAATCACTGAAGGTCTGATGAGGCAGAGTTAAGCTAAGCTGTTTCTTAGTTAACTTTTCATAGAATGAGCTCAATAAACTAAATCTACTGAAAATCAGACTGGAAAGATTCACCCACATTGAACCAGGAAGAAAGATAGGCTGAATGCCTATGAGTTTGCAATGTGGGAGGGGAAGTGAAGAAAGAATGAACAGTTGTTCTGAAGTTTTCTATTCTTAGGGCAGAGTTTCTCTTACCCAACCCTCTTTTGTAGATGTTGAGAATTAAATTATTTTCTCATCTTTGACAAGTAAATAAGGGAAGTTAAGAGACATTATATTGAACAGAGACCCACAATTTTATGAAGTGGTGGGTGTGTGTGTGTGTGGGTGTGTGTGTATAAGTACTTTTACATAGATGAACTAAAAAATAGAGTAGTGAGAAATGGCAGTTTTGATCATGTCAAACTCAGAATTTTTACATTATTTTAATTTTGAGCCCAGACATTGAAATTCCAGAATGACAAGTAGGTAACTGGAAATATGGACAGAACAGGAAAGTCTTAGTAGAAAATGATTAATAGAAAGAGAGGCAGCAGGCTGTCGAGAATATTTTCAGCTTTTGAAGTGATAAAAAGAGGAATTCAATGGAATTATTTAATAGGGAAAAGCAATTCTTTCAAAGTATTAGTGGCATTTAAAACAGTTGACAAGGGTGGAAATGTTCCATATGTGATTGGACCCATTTAAGACACTCAGACTCCTCAGAAAAAATAAAAAATAAAAAAGCAAAAGAACCAGAGTAAATGTGATTTTGAAAGACAAAAATGAAGAATAAGCAGGGAGAAAGAGAATGCCTTTACCTGGCCTTCCTATTGAGTTATTCCTGCTAATTCTAACTCTCCAAACTAATTTTAAAAGTTCAGTCTCCAGTACCAAAAAAAAAAAAAAGTGAATGGCCCAACACCTTGGGAGGCTGAAGCAGAGGATCTCAAGTTCAAAGCAAGCCTCAACAACTTAGCAAAGCCCTAAATAACTTAGTGATACCGTGTCTCAAAACAAAAAGGATTGAAGATGTGGCTCAGTAGTTGTGTCCCCCTGGGTTCAATCCCTGGTACTAAAAACAAACAAAGAAACAAAAAAACAAAAAACAAAAAAGACTTTTCTATGTTATGTATTTGTCATATTTAAGATATCCCTGTGTCAGAGTTACAACATACTTTACACTTTTTCGATTAACTGTTCCTGAACAAAAATCCTAAATTCCTCACTTATATCTTCGTTATATTTAACTGCGGCTGTCAAACTATTAAGTGTTTAGTGTCACAGCAACATCAAGAACATGGTAGGTAAGGAAATGTTTTCAAATTAATCTAAAGGGCTTAACTACATTATGGATGTCTTAGTGGACACTTAGGAACAGAACATGGAATAGCAATCAAAACAAATTACTTGACATTGAAATCCAGATAGCAATATGGCACAATGCACCAGAATTGGATAGATCCCAAAAAGGTTATTACGAGAATAAGTTCTACTTATTGATTTATTCATTCACTTATTTATTTAGTTCATGTGCACAATTTACTCCTGAGCAAGTTTTTATTTCCTAAGAATAGCCACAAATTCAGGAATCATTTCGCTGGTTCTTAATTGTAATTTTGAACAAAATCCAAGTTATATTCTTTGACTGTATGGTTCTTGGTATCAGAAAAGTTCTTCAAGATAACCTGTAAAGTGTCCCCCGACTCCTTGCGCCTTTTTTAAAACTGGTTTGCTCAGCTGGAAGGAGACAAAAGTGTGGTTACATAGCTGTGTACTTCAGGTATTTTGAAAAGTTGTCGGTGGGAGAAACAATTTATTTCCCTCTCTGCCTTAGCAAGGGAATAATGATTAATACTTGGAAATTTCAAAAAAGATTCTTGGGACAGTAACCTACCACCTTTAAAGTTGGAGAATTAAGAGCAATTTATAAATGAGAAATTTAACAAATTTTAACTATTAAGAAATTGTGTTTAGCTAGGCCCGGTGGCACATGTCTGCAATCCCAGCAGCTTGGGAGGCTGAGGCCGGTGAATTGGGAGTTCAAAGCCAGCCTCAGCAATTTAGCTAGGCCCTAAGCAACTCGGGGATACCCTGTCTGTGTTTCTCTATAAAATATTAAAAAAGGATGGAGGATATGGCTCAGTGGTTGAGCAGCCTCTGGGTTCAGTCCCCAGTACCCACCCACCCCCCAAAAAAAACAAAAATAAAAAATAAAGAAATTGTGTTTAGGGGAGAACAGAGAAAGGAAGCTTTGTGGAAAGAACCAGGGATCAGAATCCCTGTTTGGAAGCTGGTATCCTGTAGGCTGTCTCACAGTGCTGGAGTCAGGGCAAACATGTCCACACTCAGAAACCCTCTGTATGAAATCTCTCTCCATTGTCTTCCAGTCAATACTTTACATTGCCCAAACCCAACCAGAAGCCAACTGACCTTATAACTAGGTAAACTTAGCTCTCTGTATTGTCAGTTTGTTGCCATAACCCAAATGCCTGTCAAGAACAACTTAGTGGAGGAAACATTTGGTTTGGATTACAGTTTCAGAAGTTTCAGTCCATGGTCAGCTTGCTCCAGTGCTTTGGGCCTGAGGTGAGGCAGAACACTGTAGCAGAAGGGCATGGTAAAGGAAAGCTGCTCAGCTCGTGGCAACCAGGAAACACAGAGAGAGAGCAAGGGACAAGGGATAATACGTAGTCCCCAAAGACATGCCCCCAGTGACCAAATTCCTCCAACCATGGCCCACCTAACAACAGTTTCAATCACCTCCCAACAGTTCAGTTATGAATGGAATAATCATAACAATAATAATTCCATTCATAACATTCAGTTATGAATGGAATAATCCACTGACAAGGTCAGAGCCTTCATGATGCAATCTTTTCCTGAAAGCCCCCTCCTCTGGCCATTGCAGCACTGGAGAGAAAGCCTTCAAATATGTGAGCTTTGGGGCACATTCCACGTCCAAACTGTAACATTGTCAAAACTATATTTCCTCATGACACTTGACAAGACCTGCTTCTGCCTTTTATAGTAATCTTGCCAAGGATTGACAAGGTATCTCGAGGATTTATACGTTCATTTGGTTTGGGTTGCATTCCTGAAACTTAGAGGTGACATTTAAGCTGAGATATTAAAAACGACAACCACAAAAAAAGACCCCTAGATTATGAAGGCCTTTGGAAAAGCATTTCAGGTTGAGAAAATACCAAGTGCAATCAACTGGTGGCAGATAAAGGCTAATTGCAGAAAGGCTCCAGCATACCTGGAGCTCGGTTTTTATAGGAGTGTGGGGTTTGGGGTGTTAAGTGAATGGCTGTGAACATGGACAGGAACCGGATTATGGTGTACATGGTGAGCTACACAGAATTGTTCTAAAAACAACAGGTGTTCGTTCAAAATAATTTACTGGGGGAATTGCAAATTCTGATTATTGTTTTGAAAATAACACTCCAGCTGTGCAGGAGAAAAAAAGACTAAAGACACACAAAATAGAAATAATTGTAGGTCACATGTAATTTTCCATTACTATTTATTAATATTTCTTACAGCAATGTTTTTTATTTAAAAATGAGTTTGAAATTAAAATGTAGGCATTTTTGAAGTTAAATTGTGAATGAAAATGTGTAATATTCTTTTTGCTTTGGAAACGTTTTATAATTTTAAAGTATATGTAATATAGTTATGTTTTCTTTTTTCCACATTATTAGCAAATTAGGGCATGCAATTGTCATAATTATTTACTTTATCAGGTTGTAATTTGCAAATGTTATATGAAGTAACCTAAGTCCATGATTTCCACAGATAGAATATATTTGATCAGAAGATTAAATAGAACATCAATATATTTTAAATATAATATTTGAAAATATATGTTTTTGGTTTTGTAATTTTTATTACAATAAAGATAAAAATCTAAGATCTTTTAATGCTTGGCTGATTTGGTTATAACCTCTTTTTGTTAATATATATATATATATATATATATATATATATATATATTTTTTTTTTTTTTTTTAGTTGTAGGTGAACACAATACTTTTATTTATTTATTTTATGTGGTGCTGAGGATTGAACCCAGTGCCTCACACGTGCGAGGCAAGCATTTAACCACTGAGCCACAACCCCAGGCCCTCTCTCTCTTTTTTTTTTTTTAAAGTACCAGGAATGGAACTCAGAGACACTTGACCACTAAGCCACGTCCCCAGCCCTATTTTGTATTTTATTTAGAGATAGGGTCTCACTGAGTTGCTTAGCGCCTCACTTTTGCTGATGTTGGCTTTGAACTTGTGATCCTCCTGCCCCAGCCTCTCGAGCCGCTGGGATTACAGGCATGTGCCACCATGCCTGGCTGGTGATGAACTCTTAACTTTGTTTGTTTGGTTTTCTTCTTTATAAAGAAGTGCAGTATTTTTATGAGAGAAGCCTGATTTTGACCATGTTAAAAAGATGTGCAGAGTTGGGCATATAAGAATGCAAAGTTTTGTGGAGGCACTTTGGTTTTAATTTTCAAATTAGGATTTTAGGGTGTTAATGGCTGAGAGTATCGTTTTTTTTCTTAAAGGTATTTGTTACAATATTGATCAGGACATATTCACCCAAAGGAAGCAAATATCAAGGGCTTCTTATCTTCCTGCTCAACCATAAACAAGTTTTTACGACAGTCCCGTTAGCTCTTATTAGTCATTCTTATGTAGGTATAGAAGACTAGGTCTTATCTTAAATATAGCAACTATGAAAAGAGCTTATCTCCCTACTTACTTTCTGTTAATATGGAAAGGGCACAGTGAGTCAGGGGATGAAACTTGTCTTTAACTCTTGAATTCTATCAGCCCTGTGCTTTGGGTGAGGCACTGCACTCAAGTCTCAGTTTAACCATGTGGATACAGATGAGCTATCCTGACATACACAATTTATATTAAAACCAAAAAAAGATACATAAGCTATTACTTTATAAACTATATACTTTGTAACGTATCTCCTTTCCTCTAGTGGTTGGGAAATATTCTTTTATAAATACCATCTTCACTCTCCAGTTGAACACATTTTGGTGTTATTCTCTTGCTCTAACATAAAATAAAAGCCTATTAATGTGGTCCATGTTTGATTAATTCTCAGTCATATCTCTTGTGATGTTTCCTTTTCCCTTGTATCCAGTCAGAGTAGACGATGATTATCTCTCAAATGCTTTGTTTATATTTCATTCAGTGGAGTTTTCGAGTCATATTATATTCTTGGTTCTCTGTTGGGGAAACAGTGGTGATTTGATCACAAAAAAATCCTGAGTATCTAGGGAGCTCACATACTAAGTGCCCTAGTGTGGATCTTGACTGACTCCCCCAAAAGTCCATATGTTAAAGGCACCAAACTGTGGCATTATTGGGAGGTAGTGGAACCTTCAGGAGATGGGAGGAATTTAGGTCATTGGGATCATGACCTCAAAGGGAATTTGGTGGTTTCTACCTCTTAATTGCTCTCTTTTTTCTTAATCTCTTGCCTTTTTGTCTTTTGTCTGTATGGAGGTCCTGCTAGCCCTCCCCTGCTTTTTTAAAATTCATTTTGGTACTGGGGATTGAACCCAGAGGCACTTAACCACCGAGCCACATCCTCAGCACGTTTTTGTATTTTATAGAAACAGAGTCTCACCGAATTGCTTGGGGTCTCACTAAGTCGCTTTGGCTGGCTTTGAACTCATGATCCTCCTGCCTCAGCCTCAGGAACCACTGGGATTACATGCATGTGCCACCGCACCTGACTGTTAGCTCTTATTAGTCATTCTTTTGCAGGTGCCCAGGTTTATGTGCCACGCAATCCTGCTAAGATGTATTTCCTTACCACAGGCCCCAAAGCAACAGAGCCAACCAACTCTGGCAAAACTTCTGAAACTATAAGTCAAAAAATAAGCCCTTCCCCTTATCAAGGTGAATACCTCAGGTGTTTGTGGTGGTAATGGAAAGATAACTACCACACTAAGATAATAATTGCCAATGAAGTTACCGAGTTAAGCAAATCACGAAATGATGGACAATGGGGAGTGTACAATGGCAAGAGGAAAGATAAAAAACCATTAAAGGGAGACTCCTACTATTTAGGTAGTTTGTACCATGCAGGGATATGGTTGCATTATCTTCCTTCATTTTATTTTCCAACTGAAAGCAGATATATAGATTTTGTTGTGTTATCTATAAATATTAGGTAATAGCTAATAGTGGAGGGAGAAGAAACAAAAAATTGTTTGAAAAAATATGTTTGTTGCCTAGTGTGTGAACTTCAGGCTCTGGTCTGTTACCTCTTCCCTGGAGGCATCTGGTTTCTGTCTTAGAACTTTTACCCATGTTGTTTTTCACTTAAAGCATTATTTCTGTGATCAGCAGCACCCTTCACTTTATTTAGGTAATTCTTCTTTAAACCTCAGAGAAACTTACCTTGACCTTCCAGATCAGTTGTGATTACATACTATACAGTCTTTCTTTTTACCTCTATAAGGTTGTAATTTTACTTGGTATTTATCATTGGCAGTCTATTGTATAGGTCTCCCTTGCCTGACTGGGTATGGGTCTGTCCTGGTCACCAACTAATGTCTTCTCAGCAAGATTTCATAAAATTTGAGAGCTTATCATTAAAATTCTTACTCTGTCATTGTTACCTTTTCAAATTTCTTGCTGACTGAGACATGAGCAGCTTCCCTAAGGTGAAAATATTCACCTTTCTAGAATTTGTCATCAATTGAGACCATAAGTACATTAAGAATATAATTTTGAGGCCACTGATGGGGCCAACTCATTGCTCTGTGACTTGAATAGTGGGATGAATAAAAAATTAAGAACCCTGCTTTGCTGGGATCATTATCCTCAAGGAAAACTTTAGTCTTTATATAATATCAAGACATTGGTAACAGAACATATATTCAGTGAACACCAAAGTCTAACACCTTTCCAGCCTGGCACTTGCCATGTGTTTGTAATAGCTTGGAATAAAACCAGGAGAAAGTTTATAGTATTTAAAATCTTGCTAAAAGCCAGAAGGGTGGGCTAATTTTGCATAACAATGGTATGGCCTATAGTTTTCAAACTGGGTTACAACACCCCTGATAGAAATATATTTTTGTATACCCAATGTGTGATAGCTACAAAGCGTCATTGGAAAATTGGCTCAGGTTTCTTAGAGAATCAACTGTAGTCTAATATATTAGAAGAATACATTTTTATATTTATCTTGTTGGAAATCTGTTGTGAAGTACAGAAATTTATTAGGTTAAGTGAGAAGTACATACAATGTGCCTGGATTTCTGCAGGAAAATATATAATCATGCAGTTCTGTGTGTTTGAAAATGCTTTGTGTTCTATTAGCACAAGTGAAAGATACTAAATCAGTAGAATTTGGTGGACATGACTCATTCAGCAAGCTGTGCACATTTTAGCAAGCAAGAAATTTGGAAATATAATGATGACCAAGGAAGATATATGGCTTGTATTTTGTTGGCATTATATAAGAAAGAGGAACTGGGCTGAATTTCCACAGGAGCTCATCCTGAGAACATAGCTGAGGCCTAATAAGAAAGAGTTTGAGGGGAAGATGTGGGAAAGGTTAACTGTGTTGAGAACTCAAACGTCTTGAGCACCATTTCTGCTGGATATTGAGTATATTATCATGGTCACCACATGGGCAGGAAAACCAAACATGATAAATAAATTGTGCTTCATCTGCCCTGCCTGACTGGCATTGGTAATTGGAAAAAATTTTGTACTGGGCAATGTGAGCTTGATTCCTTCAGTGGCTTTTATATGTTGGATAGATTTACTGACAACTGTAACAATAGATCTGCTGCTATCATTTCCCTGTGTGTGTATCTGCATGGTTTGTCCATATCTATTTCTCTAGCCATTAACACAGGGACATTTATTGGTATTGAAATAGTATTTAAAGGTTTAAAACAAAAAGCAAAGCTCATGTACTTTCTCATCTCCATTTTAAGGATCCGTTGGTTGAATTCATATCTATGAACATGTCTTAATTTGGTTTTCTCCAGAGGTACATTCCAAGAAGAGAAATGAAATGTGAATAGTAGTTTATCTGAAACATCTAAGGAAATGAGAACAGGACACAGGGAAGAAAAGGTAGCTTAGAGAGGGTGTGTTAAGTTAGTCACCTAGTGAGGAAGTAGAGGTTAATTCTGTAGGAAAAAATGGAAAATGAGTAAGTACCTTAGAGATGTCCGACTTGATGGTGGAAAGAGCAGAGATATTTTTTCGTCTCCCATGGGGCTGTGAATGAGGTATGCTCCTTGTGGTTTATAGCTTTTCCACAAGTCTGACCTGTCTCCCTGCCAGTGGGCAGAATGGCTTGGAAAAGTCCTGAGGCATAAAGATACAGATGTCAGTTATTTGGATTTCACAGGTGCAGGAAAGTCCAAGGGATACAGGCAAATCACTGATGGTGTCTACAATACATTTATACTTAAATGCATTGATGTTCAATTTTTTTTTTCAAAATTTAATGATTTCTGCCCAAAGGAAAGACTGAATTCACAATATAGCCTCCAATTATTTTATTTCTTTCCAAATAATTCATGCAAATTTTGTTCCTGTGTTGCTTAACCTTGTATCCTTTAAATATTGCACAGTCTATTAATTTTCTATAGACAGTATGTTTTGATGTCTCCCTTGGCAAAATAAAGATGTTAGGACCTTCCTGCCCTGTTTCTTAAATTTCCTCTATTCCTTCTCATTTCAGTTCTTGTGTTTTGTATGTCTACTTTTATAACTTACTGTAGCTTCCTGTGTGAAATATGGCTTGTTATATTTATATGCTCTTCTGATATATATTTAAGCCCTAAACCATCTGCATGTAGGTTGGATCCATAAATTGAATAAATAACAGCATAAGATCTGTGGAATTTAAGCCAGGTATGGTGGCACACATCTGTAATCCCAGCTACAGGGGAAGTTGAGGCAGAAGGATTGTGAGTTTGATGCCATTCTGGGGAGCATAGTGATATACCATCTCAATTAAAAAAAAAAAAGGCAAATGATAGAATCCATTTAGAATACTATCCAACATAGATTGTTCTTGAATTTTACCATCTTCTGGTTTACTCTAGATTGAAAAATCTTCATGTCTGACCTCAAGCCTTCTTGTTGAATATTTAAACTTTTTTTTTTTTTTGTAATTACGTTTTGGAATGATTATTTCCCTGGTCCTGTATATTCTTTTTCTTTTTGTTATTTCACTCCAGTAAAATTTCAAATATACTCCAGTATATTTTCAGACTTCTTCCTGCATCATGGTGTATTGGTGCATGAGTATAGAAATCCTAATATAAATGAAAATATATTAATTTTGCTTAACTCAAGTGCATGATAGTTTAGATAGGGTGCAATCCTAAATTGAACACCATTTATTCTCAAAACTTCCAACTTCCTTATATGTTCTAACATTCCAGTTTATTTGTAAGTGGCTTTTTACTACTCTCCTTTACACTGACCTCCACCTCACAATAACTTAGAATACTCACTTCATTGCTAGTGATTCTGAAATTATGCAGCAATGCCTAGGCATGAAACATTGCGATTACTATGCTGATCTCTTCATTCTGATGACTAACATTCTTTATCTCTGGTAAAATCCCTATATTAGTTTTTTTCTTGAATCCACAGTATTTTTCTTTGTTCTCTCCTTTGGAGATGATTACTATCAAAACATTGTATATCCTGAATTTTTGATTTGTTGTCTATTCACAAAATGTTCACCTCCATGATGAAATTAGCTTTCATCTTTTATTTTTAATTACTTAGTTAATTTTATTTTTTGCAGTTCCTTATAGTTTTTAACATTTCTTTATTCTTACTAGTTTTCATAGAAATTTTTCCAGCTTTATAAATGGAATATTAAGGATTTTTAGAGCCAATACGGAGACCAGAATAGAGAGAAGAGATATTTTGATGGTACAGTACAGAGTTCATTAGTTTATGAACACTTACTTTTTGAAACTATTTTTAGTCTCCTTTAAAATGTCTAGAAGGTACTGGAAATCTTTTCATATTTATTAGTGAGGACACAGCCTGAGTTATTTGAGTCAGGCTTGTCAATAGAAAGATATTCCATTAAGTTAAGGGGTCAAGAAGCCATCCAATATGTCTCTGGAATCTATCTCATCTTGTTCTCTTCATTTTGAGTATTAAACCTCTACAAACTATTTTTATCATTATTTTATTGGTGTTTCATATAAGTTAAATGTGTGCTCTTGATTTTCTCTTTGATCTAGAAGTTTTACATACTTAAAGCATAATCTTCAATTTTCTATCTGAGCAAGACATTTCATCAAACTTCACTGTCTGTAACTTCCAGGAATGTGTTTTGCTCTCTCTGGTAGGGATATTTCAGCAGAAATATACATTGAAAAGCTCTATGAGAGAAGTAGGCTGGGAGCTGCAGGATATAGCTTCAGCACATCGTTCTAAGATTTTCTCAGTTTGTAATCTTATATCCCTTCTTTTCTAGTAGATTCCGTTTTGCAATTTAATTTGACAAATGAAAATAATAGTGCTTGCTTAACTCATAAGGATTTTCTTTTTTTAAAAAATATTTTTTTAGTTGTTGATAGATCTTTATTTTATTCACTTATTTATATGTGGTGCTGAGGATCGAACTCAGTGCCTCACGCGTGCTAGGCAAGTGCTCTACCACTGAGCCACAGCCCCAGCCCCTCATAAGGATTTTCTTTATGTTTTAACTAGAAAACATACATGAAATTATTTGGAACCCCTTTAATATCGTATATTTTATTAGCTATATAAAATAAATAAGATAAAGTTCCTATAAGAGAGAATGTCAAAATCTCAAAAGGTCATCAACAATGTCAAAGTAGAGATTCACAAATGCTATTAGAAATGAATATTATTTTAAGAAATTATCACTTGGAGAAATTTTTTGGTTAGTGTAACTTACTGTAACTTATTACAGTAAGTTATCTATTTTTAAACAGGTCTGTTTTGGGCTAATTCTCCATTTAATATGTAAGTAAGAAAGTATGGATTCAGAGAAGTGTAAGCATTACTTCACAAACATCAAATATAAAACAGAATTGGTACTTAAAATAATTCTTTTTACCATTCCAGCTCTTTTAATAAAGATTTATAAGAGAACATTCTATTTTAAAAGAAAAATTGTGATTTACAAAATGTATTATAGACTGGACAGAGAGCATAGACCCTAAAGAGTAAATGCTTGTCCTAAAATGAAATGAAATTAGTGGTTAAAAAAAAAAAAGGAGTTGATTAGTGAGCTTCTTTAAAATAATGACAAATAGAGATGTCAGGTAAATTTCTTTAATAATGATCATGACTATGCTAGTTAGGGAAATAACATTTGAATCTCAGGCTCCTAACCAGAATGTGACAGTTCAGACTATAAGAAAAACAGTGAGCATAGCATTAGCTAAAAGCAGAAAGCCACTGTCCCTCTAGTTCTTAAATATGAATCCTATTATTGGAGGCTAGATAGAATCATGTGCATGGATATCAAAATGGGAATAATTTACCAAGGCAGGCGCATTTTCATGAAGATTCAACTTCTGCATTTTCTAAGAGCTATATCTGAGAAACCATCATGAGCAAAAGCTCCAGAAAATAAGAATTACAGTAATCCAGGCTTGAAAAATCAGAATCATTTACCTGCATAGCAAAAGTCTTTGTGCTGATCTGTACACATAGCCTGGTGCTAGGTTTATTTCAACATAGAAAGTAAACAGCGATAATAGTTCCAACCATTACAGATAGTCCTAGGGAAGATTAAAAATCAGGTGTTTACTTGAATATGAGCTGAAAATGTTTTGTTGTCTGCACTAAAAGTGAACTATTCCAAAAATAATGGCTTAGATTACCAGATTTGACCTGCTAGTGAGAGATAATTTGTTTATTTGGTAGTTTAATAGCAGTGACCCCTCAAATAGCTGGCACATTCTCACATAACTGAGATAGAAAGGGTTTCTAATGATTAAATATTAATATATCTCTGTGATGAAACAACCCAAGCAAAAGGAAGAGAGATTGTGGGGTTGTATTCAGCAACCAAGAGTGGTATAGCATGACCTTTCTGTAATTCTTCAAATGACTTGATGGTGTCAATCTAGTAATGTCTACTGTTGAGTAAAGAGAATATGAATTGTATTTAAAAGAATCTTAAATTTTAATACCAACTTGGTTTTTTTGTTTTTGTTTTTGTTTTGTTTTGTTTGTTTTTGTACTAGGGATTGAACTCAGGTGTGCTTAACCACTGAGACACATTCCCATCCCTTTTTATATTTTGTTTAGAGACAGGATCTTGCTAAGTTGTTAGGGCCTCACTGAGTTTCTGAGGCTGGATTTGAACTTGCAATTCTCCTGCCTCAGGCTTCCAATTTGCTGGGATTACAGGCATATACTAGCATGCCCAACCCAACTTGGTTCTTTACTTACAAAATGTTATGGTTTAGATATGAAGTGTCCCCTAGAAGTTCATGTGTGAGACTATGCAAGAATTTACAGTAGTGAAATGATTAGATTATGAGAGTTATAACCTTATCATTATATTAATCAACATATGGATTTACTGGGTGGTAACTGTAGACAAGAAATGTATGGCTGGAGGAGATAGGTCACTGTGGGTATGCCTTTGGAGTATATATTTTGCCCCTGATGAACAGAGTATTTCTCTCTCTCTCCCTCTCCCTCCCCTCCTCCCCTTCCTGCTTGCAATGTCCCAAGCTATTTCCTTGTGCTGTTCCTTTCCACCATGACGTTATGCCTCACCTTGGGCCCACAACAGTTGATTCAGCCATCTGTGGATTGAGACCATGAGCTCCTTCTCTACACTGTTTTCCTCAGTTATTTTTTGGTCACAGTAACACAAAAGCTGACTGCAACAAATGGTATGTGGTACAACTCTAGGGGATCAGATAATAAATTGATAACCTCTTGTCTCTGCACCAGAATTTCATATCCAATAAGGAGCTTTGGCTCTTTGGCCTAGGTGAACAAATCTTATTTGTAATATTGGCTATGGATTGTTGGGTGTCCAAGGGACCTCCCTAAGATGAGGTATGCTGTCTCCCTTATTCACCTATCATATGACTCAAGACAACTATGGTTGGGGATCTTGGGAGACAATCCCCTTTGCCAGCATGATTTGGTGCCATCCTAGCTTTTAGGGAATGTTTTCCATCATGGAGTTTTGGTCACATGCCAGTGCTCTCTACTTATAAAGTATATGAACAGGACATACCCAAAAGCAAAATAAGAGGTAGTATGAGATTTGCTCCCCCAATCCTTGGGCAAAAAAGAAAAGAAACTGAAATTCTTATTAAGGTCTTTTTAGATAGACTCTCATTAACACCTGAACACAAATCAGTGAGTAGTTACATCTCACTTTTATAGATGGCAATGCTTAGACTCATAGATGTTAAGAAACTTACTCCAGTTTCTATAGCTAGTAAACAATGGAGCCAGAATTTGAATTTAGTTCGAAATCTGAATCATATTCTTGGATATTCTAAATCTGCTCTTACCAATCTTACTTATTCCATGTAAAAATAGAGTTTTCAAAACTTGCCCAGGTGACACTTCCATAGTTTTATGCATTTCACTTCTACTCATAATTTTAATAAGTCCTTTGCTGCACTCATCTTAAGAATCATGCTTTCCTTTAATTTTTGCTCTCTGTAAAAATAGCAGAGAGCAACTGTCAACAGATGTGAAAGTTTACAGATCATTAAATTTTCCTCTGCAGTGCATTCTCAGAAATGCCCTTGTGTCAGAGGACCTTCTCTTTTCCATCTGAAAGGATTGGTTTTAGAAAAGTTTTGCCTCAAACTAGTAACTTAGTCAATTTTCTCCAATGTGCAATTAACCTGAACAATTCTGGAGATAGGGGCCACTGTGAGATCAATTACACCTGGGCTTATTTTAGCCTCCTCACCTCCTCTGCTATCTGCCTTCCTTAAAGACCTTTTCTGGGTCCCCTAAGAGGTCTGGGACAGATGGCTCATCAACAAAAGTTTGTAAGAGAGCACATTTTGTTTGGGGCAAAGCGAGGTGGGAGGGGTGTTCCTACAAATCCACATGTCTATCTGTCCCTCATTGTCGGCTTGACACAGACACACACATTATGTGTATAAGATCTACGCAAAAGAAAAAATTAGAGCAATGTTGTATATACACATATACACATACATACATGCACACATATGAGTCACAGTTCAAAATAAGCAAGTGTATTATTAATGGGCAGCAAACTAGGAGAAGGAATTACCTTCTAATTTTTTGAAATAATTGGTGAATCTCAAACTAAACATTATTGAGGCATGAAAGTGTTCATATATGTTAGCAGAAAGTTCTTACTCGAAAAGTCTTCCTCAGAAACTGCCTTCATAGAACCTAAGCCTATCTTTTTTGGTCCTCTGCCTTTCTCTCTTCCACATGACAGTTTTTCAATGCCTTTTTCTTTGCCCTCCTCCATCAACACCATCAGTATCATCACCATGCTAAGTGTACTTATGGCTTTGGAATTTGTACTCTTTCTGATCCTACACCTGTCTTTTGCTCAGAAAGAAGACTGGGCTAGTTTCCTGACTTTATGATTTCTAGACAGTTTCATTAGCTTTTCTAATCCTCTACATGTACAAGTTACTTAGAAAATGCTATAGTCGTTAGAGAAGATGAGTTCAGAACCCGTGTACATATAGTGTTTAGAATAGGGCCAGATTGCAAGGTTTGCTTGTTATCAGTGCTATTGATGATGTTATTAATAGTTTACTATTTTATAAACTCTGTTTCCTATGAGTCTTTCAATTTTCAAACAGCAAAGTTTCTTGTTGTATCTTTGGTTTCCATTATCCATGTCTTACTCGATACCTATTTTAAGATCTCAACGTATAGGGAGATAAAAATTTGGGGTCACGTGGAAGATAGTAAGAAAAGAAAGGAAAAATATGCTGGCAATATGGAGGAAAAAGGATGTCAGAGGCTTAAATTCAGATGGGAACATATTTAGCCTTCCTCCAAGAAAATGTTAGGAGAGTAATTAAGAAAGATACTTTCCAGTTATCATCACTAAACCATCATTTAATTTCAAGACATACAGTATCAAACTAAAATGGACTTTGTGCATTCAGAGACGGAAGTACACATTTCAATCTTAGCATTCGCTCAATTGTCGTGTAGAACCAAAGTTTGAATATTCCTGCTTGGCTGTCAACCATCTTTGCAGATTTGCTAGGTATTCGTGCAAGCTTCTCTTTTTTGGGAAATGAAAGCCCTGGCCAGAATGGGGCAGCCAGACTTTACCCGTAGGGTGGCCAAGATGGACACTACTGCAGCCAATGAAGACTGTACCCTTCACAGGAGCACAAAGGTCCCCAGGGCTGTTTTGCCGCAGCCATAAGGAAAAAAAAACACATAAGCAACTCTCCAAGCCAACAATATGATGGTTCTTTTTACTGATAATTATCTTTTACATATCTGAATAAGCTTACACTCCTGAAGGTGTTAAAAAAATGCCCTGGAGGTATAGCCAGCAAAAATTAACACTCCACTGCACATCCTAATTAGGATTTAATTAGGGAATTTAAAAAAATGCCGAGCACATGTTTTTAGCAAGTGCATAATCACTGACTTATTGCTTGTAGGTTTTGTACATATTTTTCATTGTAAATATCCAATTATAATTGTCATTTAGGTCAGACTTTAAGAATTCAAAGTCTTATTCAAAATAATGAGAATTTGTTTCCTTAAGCATAATGTCCTCTGGTATCGTTTTTACATCTTTGAATTTATAACGTGGTCTACATAGTTCCTTCTCCTGGCACTGAAGCTGGGTGGTGTTTTCTCATGATGTGACACATTACTTTTCAAAAAAAGGCCTGAGTCTTATATATACAACCAGAGCATCAGGGGGAAAAATAGTGACAACAGCATCTGTGTTCATATTCCTGAGAGATTTGTAACACACCGTGACTGTAAAATTGCAGCCTCCTTTTCATAGTGCATGCTCTCTGTGTGTCTCCAACTTTGACCAAACTTTTGCAGTGATTTATAGCAGATCTGTTTTGGTCTGCCCCTGATAATATTCAAATTAAAATCACAGTTGGAGAAGAAAGTGGTATGTGTCATGTGAGTTCCACTAAACGCATGGAAACTGTTCCAAGTTTGATGTGTGACCACTGCCACCAGCTTTTAAAAACCACAGCTGATGGAGGATAATGTCTGATGTTGATTTCTTAATCACACTGCCATTATGGAAATAATAGGTTGCTAAGGTAATAAGCATTACTCTTTTTCTGATGGCATTTCAGTGCTTTTCACAGCCACTTGTAATGACCATTGAACTGTTTGGTCTAATGAGTGAGAAGACTCCAACATCTTTATTCAAAAGTCACTAATGATAATTGCCACCTATCACGCGATTCTCTAGAGCCCAGAACATACATCCACAGAATCCCATTATCATCACTGCAGGTCCACCTCCCAATCTTTCAAGACTCTAAAAATTGGTCTTAATTTATATCTGATCCAATGATGGTTGCTGTAGTTTCTCTCAAATTCGTGTTTTTGGTTGTGTCTGAACATCACTCAACTCCAGAGATTTTTCTAAAGGTTTTATTGAAGAATCATAAATTTGATTACCAAATCATAAATTTGGTAGCTTTAATGTCAGTAAATCAATGAAAATTTCATAACTATTTTCATTCATTTAGCATGGTGTAATGATGAAGGGCAGGGAATTGGGAGAGCAATAGACCTGGATTAGTCTTTGTTGCCTCTGTTAACAGCTGCAGTATCCCCAGGCAAGTCAGCCTCTAGGAGGCGCACTGCTCCTCACAGTTCCTCTAAACAGGAATAAGAATAGTGCTTCCCTGATAGGGTGGTCAGTTGTAACTTTCGAACCTAAAAATAGCAGATATTATTATGTTATCATCATCACTGTTGTTAACATTATTATTCCCATCTCACAAGCCTCTGCTTTTAATGGAGAATAAAGGTTCCTACACAGAATAAATACATAATTGTGGATTCCTTTGACATGCAACAATAATTCGGCATGATTGTGGAGTGAATTGTTTGGGTCATTTCTATATCCATGAGCAGCAACTGAGTGTAAGCTATTGTATTAAACACTGTTGCCCTGAGTTTGAAGAATTAGTAAATTGTTGACACAGACGTAATAGAGGCAAAGGAGGGAAGTAGCCCATAGACAGATCATACTTCAAAAGTAAGGTACTAAGATTAGAATTTTTATTTATTGTTTCATTTATCTCTGCAAAAATAAATCATAGGAAGGGAATGATATTTCTAATAGCTAAATAAATGAAATCTTATAGAAGAAAAGTTAAGTCTTATAGCTAATAAATGGCAAACATGGTGTAGCTCATTCCCAGATCTAAAGAATTCTTTGGAAGAATTTTTGAAATACAATTTGGTTAAGACAGGTACTAAAGGAATGATTTGAAACTGTGTAAAGAGAATAACAAGGACATGTGCAATATAAAATGTTCAGGTATAGGAGGACTTGAGAAACCAGAGTGTTTCTTTATGTGCACTTAAAGTTAAAAATAGAACAGTGTGGCCCATCAGAGTAGGGAATTAATCTTTTGGCTATACTTGATATTGATCAGAATCAAATTAAGAACGTTTATGTATTTCTCACATACACAATTTAAGAAGGAAAAATTGAACATTTAAAAACATAATGATGTGATAAGGGCTGTATCATATTAGAGGTTATCAGGAAAAAAATCTAAATGGGAGACAGTTTGTTTAATTTTCATAATAGAGGGTCACTTCAAATGAACTCAGATCTCTCTCCAATATTCCAAACTTAGAATCACATTCATAAAGTGATCTTCATTTTAACTCTGAATTCTCTTACTTAAAATTTTGAGACATGATTATGAAATAATGATATGGCTTCTACCTCCAATCTGGGAATAATTCAACATTAATATTGTAAATTTTCCTTTATAGTTTATTTTATTATTAATATTACTACTAGTACTAATACTACTACTACTATTACTACTACTATTGGTATTGAGCACTGAATCTAAGGATGCTTTACCCCTGAACTACATCCCCAGTTGTTTTTATTTTTCAAATTTTTTGAGAGAGGGTCTTGCTAAATTGCAGAGGTTGGTCTTGAACTTATGATCGTCCTGTGTTAGCCTATTGAATCTCTGAGATTACAAGTATGTATCGCTGTGCCCAGCTTCCTTTATAGTCAGAGGCAATAATAAAATAGTCAAAGTATATTACCTCTTCCTTTCAAGAGATGGAGCCTATTTCACCACACCTTCATCGGGGCAGGTCTTGTGGTGTACTGACCATGTAAGAATTCTAACCAAGACCCAAGAGACCTCACAGCTTCTATTCTTGCTGTCTTGAAATCCATGTGAACACATCAAGGCAAGCCTTCTAGATAATAAGAGATTAAATGGGAAGAGGACCTGGTGATGCCACTTCTCCCGTTAGAGATACCTCATAGACCATCTAGCTCAAGAACACCCACTCAGTGACTACACAAGCAAGAACCTGGCTAGTATCACCCAAGCCAATCTGAGGAACTGTCAAGTTGATATTAGCTCAAATTGTTAATCCACAAAGTCACAGGAAAAATAAGTTACTAATTTGGGGATGGTTTGTTATGCAGCAAATACCAACTGATTAAAAATCAGTCAAACTCTTTCAATGTCAAGTATTAGGAAATAATTCCCCAAATGCAATAGTACTATAATAGTTTGAGAAATTTAAACAACACCTTAAACTCTTCCTAGAGCAATTTGTGTTTATTTAATTTTTGAAGATATAGTGCACTCACTTGATTCAAAAATCTAAGACACCAAAGTATATAGAATAAAATTCTTCAACATTTGTCTTTTCCCCAGAAGTTCACGTTTCTAGCCCAAAGGGAAATTATCTATTCTCCAGTTTTCTCTTAGAGATCTTCATTGCTAACTCTCTAACCATTTTGAAGTCATAGCTCAAATATTACTTACTAAATGAGGTTTATTCTGATTTCCTTACTGAATTTATACCTTGTCCCCTGAAGCACTTCTAGTTCTCATAAGTGGCTTTATTTTCTTATACCATAATGTCACTTTCTAATATACTGTAAATATTACTTACTATAGTTAATATTTGCCTGTTATCTATATAAGTTCCACGAGGAAGGGGCATAATTTTATGCTGTGTTTGGTTTTATTTCAAGTACCTGGTATGTGTGTGCACAGTTAAATTTTCAGTCAATATTTGTTTAATGAATGGCCATGTCCTGAAGATAAGCAAAATCTGAGGAAGACTTCAGGATGAAAAATCAAAATTTTCCATTGCTATCAGATTGAGGCTAAATGTAAAGTTTGACTCAATTTTTCAGTTAATAATGTACTGAATGTAAGGCAGTATGTGTTGGTTTTATGAGAAATAAAATTTTCAAACATGCACTGAATTTATCCTCTCTTTGATCAAAAACTAATAGATATATCTGAAATATACATTCTAGAATATTGGTGGATGGTTACAATAAAACTGCTGAAAAAATGTACACTTACTCAGTGAATTATAAAAAGAGCTGAGTACTGAAAAGGTGGAACAGACAAATTACTGGCAATTAAGGAGAAAGAGTGATTGATTACTTTCTATTGAAATAACAGGGATCTTATGTATAGGCCAGGGTAGCATTTTATTTGTGCTTTGAAAGATTTAAAGAACTTAAGGTAAGAGGAAGACAGGACAAGTGTTGGGCAGAAGGTGGTACACAGAAAAGATGTCAAGGGCATGTGACAAAAACTAAATCTAAAATTAACACATGGATCCACCTGTGCTTTGTAATATATGGTGCCCACCATGATACCTTTAAAATGGGCAATCAAGAGTATTTTGTACCTAGCATCATAGTGGTGACTTGGGAGGCTGAAGCAAGAGGATCACAAGTTCAAGGTCAGCCTGTGCAGTTTTGTGAAGCACTGTCTCAAAAAATGCAAAGGGTTGGGGTTATGACTTAGTGATTGAGCACTGCTGGGTTCAATCCCCACTACCAACAAATAAATAAATAAAGTATCTCATGATGTTAGTGAAAGTGGTCTTAATTGTTTCAGAGGCATACTTTTGTCCCTTTTTGAGATGCCTTTATTTTATTTTATTTTTATTTATTTATTTTTTAAATATTTTTTTAGTTGTTGATGGACACAATGTCTTTATTTTATTGCTTTGTATGTGGTGCTGAGGATCGAACCCAGGGCCTCACGCATGCGAGGCAAGCGCTCTACCGCTGAGCTACAATCCCAGCCCGAGATGCCTTTATTTTAAAAGTCTTTCTTTATTAGAGAAATGTGATACACACACACACATACACACACACATAGTGTGCTACTGATTTTTGAAAGTAGGTGTTAATAATATGACTACAATAGTTTGATTTAAGAAAACAAATATTTATAAAATCATAGTGAAGTTGGCCAGGGGGACTGCCTTTGTGTTATAAATAAACTATAGGACAGCTCTGGGTGAAAAGAGCTGACTACTTTTGCCCATGACTAACGTGTAGTTTTCATTTTTTTGCTCCTAGTGATGATCACATCCAGTGCTTCTAATTCTGCTTCTGCAGGAAGTAAGCTACTATTTTTCCACATCCAGAGAAAGTGCTGATCAAGCTGACTTGCAAATACACATGCCACCCTTATAGTAAGAGTTGCAAACTAAAGAATCAGAATCTAGCTCTATTTGTCATGATGGCAAATGAATGAAACATGGTCATCAAAGAGAGGAAGAAATCCTTCTCCACAAAGGACCTTGCTTTAAACTTGGAATGGTTTTGTGTTAAAAATGTTTTCCCAGATTGATTCTTCTAACACTAACTTAGAACTAGAAGGATGATTGGAAATTAGCTGGTTGCACATTTCTCACATGGAACAAAAGCAAAGAAAGTTTTGAACAGACAAATTTATCTGCTCTAGTTCGGACAATACATAGGTGGCAGAGCTGGAAGCAGGAGTAATAGCAACATTATCTTTGAGGGACAAGGCAATTAACAGGCTTTGAGGAGAGGAGTCTTTTCCACTGGACACCAGGCAAAAGAGGGTTCTTGAAATGCCACTGCCATAGATTTTAGGAACACAGATGTGAATAACATTTTGATGCCAAATATTTTAAAGACAAATTAGACATAATTTTTCTTACAGCTTTATTATATTTTACATATGTCAATATACATTAATTATGCATGAAAGTGATGAGATCTGGTCAGTGAATACAGCCAAAAAGCCACCAATAAAATCAAGATTTAGAATGCTTTGATCAA
>CM053414.1:21991608-22016846 GCA_028644305.1 Xerus rutilus | reverse complement strand
TTTGTTTGTTTTGTTTTTCTTTCAACTATAAATTTTTCTAAGTTATTTGTTTTTCTTGAGTCCCTGCCAAATACAAGTGGTAGTGGCTTACTACCTTGCTGTAGTTAACTCTGAATAAATAATCTCTGCTTATTTTCATGTGGGTGGTCTTTTCTACAATGATGAGCTCATAAGAGAGGAAGGAATATTTTAAAATGGTTAAAATGGTTATTGTTAAAAATAAAAAGAAAATTTGCCAGGCATGGTGCCGCACAACTGTAATCTCAGCACTTTGGGAGGCTGAGACAGGAGAATCACGAGTTCAAAGCCAGCCCCGGCAAGGGCAAGGTGCTAAGCAACACAGTGAGACTCTGTCTCTAAAAAAACACAAAATATGGCTGGGGATGTGGCTCAGTGGTTGAGTTGCCCTGAGTTCAATCCTCGGTACCAAAAAAAAAAAAAATTGGTAAAGAATTCCCAAAGAGACTTTTATTTATTTATTTTTGTTCTTTTTAGATATACATGGCAGTACAGTGTATTTTTACATACTGTAAATACATGGAATATAACTTATTCTAATTAGGATCCTAGTTTTGTGGTTGTACATGATGTAGAGATTCCCTGTGGCTTACTGATACACACACACACACCCACACACACACACACGTGCACGCACACACACACACACACAGAGGAAAGTTATGTCCAATTCATTCTATCATCCTAAAGGGATTTAGGTATCATATTTATTTTTCTTGGGAAAGGTAAAGTATAACTAGAGATAACCTAAATAAGATAACACAGTTGGTGTGGATAGAGATGGTTTTATAGATAAAATATAGTAAGTAAGGAAATTCCGCATATTTTGATATGGTTAGCATTTTGATTTCAAGTTGTAGCAGTGTCAGATGATGCAGTTAATAAGACCAACTTATAATTTTCCATGTGTGGCTAAGGAGCTTAAACTTTATCTTGTGTATTATAAAGCCAATTATTTTTCAAAGTAGGATAATGATATATAAAAATTCATATTTCAGATACAAGACTTTGTTGAGCAGATATAGAGTGGATTTTCATAAGGTAGGAATAAGAGAATACAAAAAGTTAGGCTAACACAACTCCAAAAGAAATGTGGAAATGTGAAGTACCAACTGAAGAATTGACACTGGGGAAAGAAACAAACTACGATTCTAAGAGATATGAAGAAGCAGCAATTGATGGGGAAGTAGGGCAGAAACATTATGGATGTCTTATATACTTGTAGCCTGAATGACTGAATAATTGCAATATCAAACTATGATACAGAGAAAATGTAAGACAAAGAACAACTTTGGAAACTGTTGAAGGGGTAGATAGAAGATGTTTAATGAATCCAATTTTAGTCTTGTCAAATTTGAGCTGCCAGTGGGATACATATTTGATGATATCTACTGCACAGTTGGAAGTAAGTGCCTGAAGCATCAGAGAAATTGAGGTGTCAATTTCCAGGTCATCAGCATAGAGAAGGAAGTTAATAGTATAGGCAGTGATGTACACTGAACAACTATCAAAACAGAAAACCTAGAAAATGCTGCCAAAATAAGACAAAGAGAAAAATTCAATGAAGTCTAAGTGTTAGCAGTAGAATAGAGAGATAATTTGATCACAGAAAAAGGAGATGAAGAATTTACAGATGAAGAAAATCAAGTATAGTCAACATGGTAGACTAAGCTGACTTCTATTTGCTGCTCCAAATCTACAGTCATACTAGATAAAATAAATGTTTAAAAATACACAGTCAAGCATGCAAGGAAGAAAACAAGTCTCCAGGGTACTAGAATTTAAAAGAAATTCAAATTTAAGATTTAAGGAAATTTAGGATGAGCAAAAAAGATTACTGGGTGTCTCCAAAGGATAACTATGCATTGTTTAAACATGGTTTTCTCTGTTATCTGATTTAACCTTTCATTGCCTTTGAGCTATTTTACAGTTCTGCAAATTATGGAAAACTGATAGCAATGCAAAATAATTCTTGTGTAGAGACATGCTAGTAGTTTCTTTCAGTGGAAGTTAAATTGACTGTGCTCATCCCATGGAAAAAACTAGTTTTATATCCTTATATAAATTCATGTTAACTTTCTTTTATTTCACATACGTTTTTGGTTCTTTGTTTCATCTTTGAATCAGTTGTAACATATGCAAGTTTATTCATTAAAAATGAATTAAATAAGGTAATTAATACATATTTATTTATGTCTGTATAAGTACCATAATTATACATTATAAGTATACATAATATGTATATGTATATATTCATTCTTTATCAAAGATGAGAAATAAATCCATATGAACAGCAAAATGTAATGAAACCACATACTCTCTCGGGTTGAAATATTAATCCCCATTTAATAAAGTGGGCCCAGACCTCAGACCCATGCATGACAGGAGACAAAAACTTAAGTCTTTCCTGTTCATACAAAGAAACTTTGAAAAATTCCTATGCTGGTCATTGTTCTTCATACTTGTGGCAAAGCTATATAATAGCTAGTACTATGTTGGAAAAAGAGATCTACATTGAGGAAAATATAAAGTTTGTTCTATAAACTGTTATGTTTTCATTCTCATTATCTGTGTGGGGTCTCAAGTTAAAAATAAACATAGAAATGTTTTTTAGAATGTGAAAACCCTTACAATGTTAAGTGTGAAACCATTCTCTAGGAATGCATCTATGGCCCATATGAACAGAATCCCAAGGAAATACTTTTCGCTGAAACTACAGACAAAAATTACTAACTTCAACACTCAGTGAAATCCATACCTGTTGGAATACATATGAAACAATGTCTAGGACAACTTGCAGTGACATAAGGACTCTAAAAACTGATAATGAAGGCAATGGAGAAGGGAAAGTAGATACTTCTTTTATCTCCAATCTTTAGGTGAGAATTGAAGCAGAGAGACCTTGGGTGTAAAGGAAAAGAATGTACCCATAAAATGTTTGCAAAAATCCACCTGCACAGTGGGCATGCAACATATCCTATATAGTCCTCCTGCTTGTAGGTACAATTTGGCTGTTCATTGTATTCTGGCCTGCTACCACCAAGGAGTACCTGCATGATGAAATGTTCCAACCCACTCTGTTAAGTCCTTCAAGTTCTTTCCTTGGACTCAGTAAGCAGATGCTTGGAGCATTTGCAGCCCTGGGAATGAATAATAACCTAGAATTAATCATGATGAAATGACCACAAAGGGATCTTTTTCCTCTGAATATTTCAAAAGTAGTTTTTTGTAAAGAGTATAATTTTTGAGGTAACAACAGATTTCCTCAAAGGAAAAAATTATTTTAGGAATGAGAAGTGGTTACTGGAAAAAATCAATATTAAACACTGTATTATATATAACTGAGGAGAATTAACAAATTGGCTATTAGCACTTGAAGAAATCTTCTAAAGAAATTAAAAGATTAAAAATAAACAAATTAATTAAAAAATGAAAAAGAGAAATAAGCTTCATTTTCTTAGTAGTACTTACACATGTAGGGAAGCGGTAATATAGAGAGGTAAACGTTTAATAGAAAATGGAAGTTTGCCATTTTTATTCCACGTAGTAACTTAGTGGTAGAGTTAGTGTTTAACAAGTATAAGTCCCTGGATTCAACCACTAGCATTAAAAGCAAAGCAATAAATAAACAAACAAACAAACAAACAGAAAATGTATGAAAATTGTTAGGTGTTTTAAGGAAAAAATTATGACTCTAGATTGAATTAACCTCCAAGAAATAATAAACTCCACCAAGATATAGCATGGTACTGACCATAAAACCTGAAAAATGAACAGATAAGTCTTAAACTTTCTGTAATACTGTCTCCTGTTTTGCAGTGAAGACTTAGCAAGTACCTAATGAGTTATAAGTATAAAGTACAAATTTCAGGTTAATTTTTGTAAAATATCATCCTTCAATTGAAGTAAAATGTTTATTGCCATTGCTTTCCAAAAGGCTTGAGAGTTTACAGTTGATGATGGAAAGAATATAGAGTCAAAGTAGGTGAACTTTGAACAATGATATTAAACAGAAAAGTAAAAAGAGAATTAATATATAAATAGACCAAGAGACAGATACAGAGAGAGAGAGAGAGAAAGAGAGAGAGATGGTAAAACATTATTTCTATATATCTTTGGAAGTATTTCCAAAGGAAATTATTATTTGCATTGGTAGACTGAATAAAGAAGATTATCCTCATTGATATAAACAAAAATAGAAAGGAATGGAAAATTCACATTTTCTGAATTGAAACATCCATCTTCTTCTGCCCTGGACAAGGACACTTCTGGTTCTCAGAAAGTGATTTGCAACACCAGCTTTCCTGGCTGTCCAGCTTGTGGACAGCACTGTAGAACTTCTTGATCTCCATAATTTTGTGTGCAATTCCTATTATAAATCTGTCTATATAACTAATATTGGTCTTACACAGATACAGATCAATATTGGCTATATATATCTAATAGGGTATAAACAAGATAAATATAGGTTTCTCTATATTAGAGAATACCGACTAATAAAAGTAGAAAATGATATTGTTTCCAAGTATTCATATAATTAAAGATTCAGTCTTGGTGCTTTTCATTGGCTGCTAAAACTGAAGTTCATCAATTCACTAGGAAACCATAATATTTCTATTACCGTCCAGGAAAAGGATTGTCTTGAGGATGTTCACATGGGGATTACTAAACAATGGAATCTTTGATACCCTAGATTATATTTGCTGAAAATATAAAGATTCTTTTCTTACGTCTTCCTTGGGTCTATTAGAACATAATATCAAACCAGTTTCTTGACTGACACCTCAAGGAATGATGGCAAATAGGGACCTAGTAGAAGGACTAGGTATAGTTCAGGCATGGCAGTCTCTGGCTGTCTTTATTGATAAAAATAAAATTAGTATATATTGCAGAGTGAAACACATATATATGTATGTGTATATATAAATGTACATTGCTGAGGCTGTTTGATTCTAAACTGAAAAAATATTTGCTGATGAGGGGGAAAACTTACAAAAAGTTAGTTTCAAAACAAATGCAAATACTTGTAAATTTATATTTTTCAACATATTTCAATCAAACTATCTTTGAAATTATTTGTCACTGTCCCCAAACAATTTTTGCAAGTATTTGTAATATATCACACATCACTGGGTGCATTTTCAAGTTTGAGATTAGGAAGCTTGATTTCAATGCTTTTTAATTTTCTGCAGATTCATGAAGTATTGTTTCCCATCTCACTGAATAGTGTCAAAAATAGAGTAAGAAGGTTATTTTCTTAGCACATGAAAAGAATATCTAGGCTCGGGGATTTGGGGAGACATTTGGAGATAATTACTCGGTCGCTTGAGTCAAAAAGCAAACTTTTCTAAGTGAAATGTAATGCTGTATTAAAAACATCTACACTCTGCCTGACAAGTGAAATAAATTGTTGGATTTAGAGACAGAAAAGCTATGCTATTTTAATTACATTGAACACCAAATACCCAATGATAAAATTTTCACATTTTGAATTAAATAGTAAATTATTTTAAAATTAGGAAGCAATATGGTATCATGAGGGCAAGCTATAGGAAAAAAAATTCTGAATTTAAATCCTTACTCCTCTGGACACATTTGATTAAGTTTTTTCATCAGTAAAATGGGGATAATGTAGTGATCTTTCTAGATTGGCAGGTTTCATATCCACAGATTCAATGAACTCTCAATCAAAGATAGTTTTTTAAAAATATACTGAACATGTACAGACCTTTACTTGTCATTATTCCCTAAACTATACAATGTAACAGCAATTTACATAGCATTTACATTGCATTAGTTATTATGAGTAATCTAGAAATGATTTAAAGTATACAAGAGGATAAGCATAGATTATTTGCAAATACCATGCTTTACATAGGGACTTGAATATCCTCAGATATTGGTATTCTTGGGTGTCCTGGACTCAATATCTCCTTGATATAATGGATGACTTTGCTGACCATGCAGTATTGATAGAATTTTTAAACAAAATAAACATTTTAAAGCTCTTCCCACTTTTAGTTGGCTCATGACTACCGTACAGATATTCCTCAACTTACAATGGAATTACTGCTGATAAACTCATTGTAAACTGAAGATACCATAAGTCAAAAATGCATTTATTCCTAACCTACTGAACATCAAAGCTTAGCCTTGCCTACCATAAATGCACTTAAAACATTTATATTAGCCTACAGTTGGACAAATCATCTAATGAAAAATCTATTTTCATTAAAAGTGTTGAATAATATATTGAATAGTAAAAATCAAAAACAGAATGGTTATTCTGTTTTGCTAGCCTAGAAAAAGATCAAAATGCAAAGTTCACATTCTACTGACTATGCTTTGCTTTGGTACCATCACAAAGTAGAAAAATCAAAGTAGAACACTGGGTAGTTAGGGACTGTGTATTTTTGAGTAACAAGGCTGTTATTTATAGGCACATTTGCAACTACAGAGGGATATCTGTGGATCTACCCTACCTTGTAAGTTCTCTCAAACTGTCTTCTTTTCCTCCTTTGTGTTACTATAACTTTCTATGCTTTTAGGCGTAGCATTCCAATGTCCTTCTGAATCCCTAGCCTCACTAGGGGGTCCTTCTCATCCAGTCCACTTTCCTTTTCCACCACTGAATTCATTTTTCTAAATCCACACTAGTACAATCAAGTGCTCCTTTTTATCAACCTTCATGGTTGCCTAATCTTCCTTGTGGTCCACTCTTCCCACTCCAGTTCCTTGCCCTCTCATCAAAGCTGTTAGCCAAATCACTAAGCTTTTTCAGAAACATCCTATGCTCTTTCATAACTTGCCACACTTGAAAGGGCTTTGGTGAGCTCATTATCCATCTTAAGTCAGATTTACTGATGACATCATCCTTCAATCATTCTCAGGTATTCACATCCACACCTAATTCAGTATGGGGTACACATTCAGATAGCACACAATTACACTTTATTATAATCCTCAGCACACTGAAAAGTCTTTTTTCCTATTGTAATCCAACCCCTTGATATCAAGAAGTGTGGCTATTAATGATTCTATCCCAGCATTTGGAATGTCATATGCAACTGTTAAGTGTCTGCTGTGCCAGTAATGAAGGTAAAGACACAAAAGACAGAATGTGTGTTTATACTTGACTGAGATATTGCTAACACAGGAGGAAATATGTACTTCCAACATTGTCTGTAAACAGAGTGAAGATGTAAGCAATTATTTCTGTTCTTTGTATTAATTCGTAAAAGTATATTAAGCATAATGGTTGAGTTATCCCAGATCTCTAGGTCAGGGGTACATGGATTATGCTGTTCAAGAAGAAATTCCTCCACAAATGAAACTGTGTAAAACACACTCTACTGGACAATCCACCTGCTTTGTAGGTTTCTAGAAGTTCCCATCCTCATTTCAGCTCATCTGGAACTCCAGGATTGAAAATGGAATGTTTTGCCCAAAGCCAGGAAGTGTTTATAATTGGCTTCTAAAATCTGAATATGGGATGTATAGCAAAAAGGAAAAAAAAGGGGGGTGTGGGGGCAAATCATTTTACTTAGAGGACAATATTTCTTCTCCACAGAAAGCCTCGACAATAATTAAAGCCTTGGGTCTAGTTTTGTCTTTTGGCTTTGAACTTTCAATCATTTTACCAAATTTGATTTAAACCAAATTAAAATGTTCATAATGGCCTTTTTAATCTGTATAATTTCAAATCTCAGGCCTACAAATGTGTAACAGAAAGAAGTTACCTTACTTGCTTTTGTGAACTTTGGGTTGTGGTATTTTATACCAATCTCACATGTACAAAGCCCCTTAACAGGCTTTGAAAATTTGGAACTAGATAACCATCACTTTTGTGACAAGTCTACTTTCATGTTGGTGAATATTTTGATATCTTCTAGCATTTGGTGCTTTTGCTCTCTTCTCTATACCAAAGGTCTTAATTGTTTAAAGTAAGCCTCTTCTACCTCTCAAATATAGTTGCTAATATGTTAACCAATGAACATGTAGTTAAATGTGGAGAGTACAGATTTATGTCCTGATTTCATGTTGATTTAAGTCAAATTCGTTCCTGCTTGGTAGTGCTTCCAGTCAGGGCTGCCCTGAGGCAAAACTGTGAAACAGGTTAACCTGCTTTTAGCTTCATCTGGTTTTCTTTAAGTGTCTATGTAGGAGGGTGACTTTTTCAAACTGAGGGTGATTCTCTCTAAAACAAAGGCTATTTTTTTCTCGAGATTAAATGCAAGGCAAATGGCCACCAATATCAGATGCATTATCTATTTTATTTTATTTTGTAATGCTAGCAAGGGTTCTTTGTTGAGAAATATTCAGGAATAAAATTGTTAGAGAAGCTAAATTCGTGCTGCATCTTTTACATTCTTTGATAATTTGGAGAGTGATTCCATGGTACTCTGCGGGGAACTCAAAGTCAATAGAACGTGATCACTGTCCAATGAGAGATGACAGTCTAGTTCTCATGACAAATTCAGAAGTTCGCAAATGGCATTACAACACAATAGATGCGATTATGAGGGTTGGAACAGAATGCTAGGGGAATGTAGTGCACCGTGTGCCTGGTTACAGTAAATTGAGAGTATTGGAGATAAGTTTTGAAAGAACCCTTGAAGTTTCCACAAAAGCCAGGAGAAGGGCATAGAATTTTCTGTAGAGAAAAGCAATGATAATAAATTGTGAAAAATAATGGCATACAGAAAGCAGAATTACTCTGTCCATGTGAAAGGTGAAATACTCATGGATGGTGAAGATGCTAGTTCAAATTCAGGGTGAGATTATAATTGATGAATGCTCTATACCAACTGTAATTAGGATTCACTTCATAGGCAGCACAGAACTAAGAGAGATGCTAAGCAGAGGAGTCACTGAAAGCTCAGTTTCATTAAAGTTATACTCTGAGGATGGGAGGCTTTTATGAATTGAGTCTGAGAATTCTGTGGCCTTCATGGACTGTGCATGCATGTCTATGCATAGGAGAGGACTATGAGAGGGGAGTGTTAAAATTAAGTTGTACATCCCCCGAGGCCAATATGAAAAATGAAATGCAAGTACTTTATTTGGGAGGTAATTCCATGGAAACACTAAAAAGGAGAGTAGGAAACAACAAAGGGAAGCAAAGACAATTAATAAAGGGTTCATTAACATGTTAGCCAACTGTGTGGATGACTGAAACCTAATCCTGTAGGAAAAGTCTGGGACATAGGATTAAAAATACAATTTAGACATTCCTACCCTGAGAGGTGGGGGAGATGATGTTTTCATACATCAGTTCAATTCTGTCACTGTCCACATGAAGAAATGTTCACCTGGCTGCATTTGTGCACTTAAATTTCTCAGGTTGTGCATAGTCTTCCTTCAAAGAGAGTCAAATAAGCTGGGTCAGGTGGCGCACAACTGTAATCATAGTGAGCGGAGAAGTTGAGGCAGGAGGAACGAAAGTTCAAGGTGAAGCTGGGCAACTTAGCAAGAGTCTGTCTCAAAATAAATTTAAAAAGGGCTGGGAATGTAGCTCAGTGGCAGAGAGCCACTGGGTGCAATGTCTAGTACTGACAGAAAGGGAAAAGAGGGGTTGGGAGGGCAGTTGGAAAGTGGCTGGAGGATGATGCTGTGGTGAGGTCCCAGCTGTACAGTCAGGGTACCAATAGTCTCTATCAAACCTGGGGTGGTTGATGATAGTGCCTGCCAGTATAGTTGTAGATCTTTTTTGTTTAAACTTTCTTCCTAGTTCAACCGTGTTGACTATAAATGTTTCCTTTGCATGATAATCTTTTGTGTTTTTATACTTACTGATGTTTTGTGAGGAGTTGTGTTTTTCATTAAAGATAAATCACAGTATCTTTTCAAATTACTTAAATGTTACTTATTTGAATTAGTCTTCATCAACTATATTCCTTTAACTCTGGCTTTAAAGGTTCTATCTTCTCTGACAATGCTGATTGGTGGTGCCTTCCTCAAACACATGATGAGAAAGATTCTGTTACTGCATCCAGGCTTGGAGAAAGGAGAGCCATGGACAGGGATAGACTGGATGAGACACGATACAATGATTTGCTACAATCCCTACATTAATATGTTTTTTTCAAATGAGAAAAACTTTACTGCTCTTGATTAAAATTAAGAATAACATTCTCTGTATACCCAGTTACTGGGCCCTAGTTATTAACCAGTAAATATATCTGGTCAGTCTCTTCTAATGATACATTCTTAGAAAAATATCCCTCAATTTACTCCACTGACCAATGGGAAAATTGGGATATTCTGTGTGTTAATTTGTTGGATTGAGTAAAGATCAAATGAAAGAGAACTTCAAAGAGCTTAGGGGAGATAAAAGACTCTTTTGTCTGTTCACAATGAAAATCTTGGAGAAAGAAAAACAGTGAATGTACATTGTTTAATATGATTAACACCCCAAAGTTGCAATGCCAGGCATTGAGGTCAGAGCTAGTAATCCCTCTTTATAAGGCCATTTCTATCCCCAGTTATCCCACACACTTTGTCTAGTATAACAGAACTGACTTCTATTCTAAACTCAGACATGTAATCAAAGAACCTTATCTTAACTGAGAATTAGCATGGGGGACAGGTAAGACGAATAAGGTGACACTGGGCACCTTTTGCAGAATAGCACGCTTGTCCTCAGGGCCTATTCATTTGAGTAACATCCTAAGACCTGTAAAGAATAGTATTCAGCAGACTCTTAATTGTTACACAGGTGATCCACACATGATGCATATAATTTTTATGAAATTTGTGAAAACTTTGCTTTGTGCTGTGTGATCAGTGTGTGAGATGTGGTTATAGAATATAGAACACATGTTCCTATTTGAAAATTAAACTTATGAAATCCATTTTTTTTCTGTTTCTTTTTCGTTTTTTCTTTTTTTTGGCTTGGACAGCAAGACTTTGAAAGCTAAACTTATTTTAGTTATAGTAAGTTACTTGTTCTTTTTTTTTTTTTTTTTTATTTATTTTTTTAGTTGTGAGTGGACAGAATTTCTTTATTTTATTTTTATGTGGTGCTGAGAATCGAACCCAGTGCCTCACGCGTGCTAGGCGAGCACGCTACCACTGCGCCATAACCCCAGCCCCAGTTACTTGTTCTTGAGTTATGTTGTTGCTTCGTCTTAAAATTGGAAATTTCGTTTTTTTCATTCAATCTGCATTAAATACATATCCTGTTTTCAGCCCTCAATGTATTTATACTTTATTGGCCTATGACTAAAATTGTTCGTTAAAAAAAGAAAAAATAGATATATATATAATAAATTGTTCTAGGTTAAGAGCATGAAACAGTGAAGGAGATAAAGACAAGACAAAAATCCAATTTTCATGGTGCTTAAGTACCAGTAGGGGAGATATAGGCAGTGAAAATAAGACTAATACGTATATAGTGTGTATTCTATATGTTCTAAATGTTATGGAGGAAATCTAGAGCAGAGAAGGAGAATAGAACTACCATAATCATGATATGTGAATCCATACATGAAGAAACTGAGTGAAAAGACCAAAGACTCTCAGGTACCTAGAGCTTTGAACACTTGCATTGTGTCCATCAGATTGCAGATCTGAGAACTCGCTGTGTACGCTTGGATCAGCCATGTCTCTTCCTGTTTGTCCATTTTGTCCCATAGCAGATGAATGTGTGTCCCAGATGGCCTCTAGGACTTAACTCACCTCATGACTTGTTTTAACTTCCATTTTCTAACCCAGATGATACTTTCTCTCTTCTTCTCTCCTGTATCTTCTTAGATGTGTTTTATTCAGATCATTTACCCACTCTTGGTAATTCTCCTCAAACAGAGTTTCATTCTATTCATGCACAGACGTGGATAAAATCAGTTCGCTTATTTAAGTCACACATTCAAATTGTGATGAAAGCTTAACAAAAAGAAAATAGAGGGCAAGCACTTTGAAAATTGTTCTATAAGACTGATGCCTTTTTACCTTTCTACCTTTCTAACTGGCCTTATTTCTTTTAGATACTGAAAATATGCTAATTTCCATGGCAGATATACTGTGTATGTTTGCAAAAAAGTAGCAGTATGTTCAGCTGAGATGGAAGGAAATATTTTGATAGAAACCAGCTTTCTCAACCTAATTACATAGACATAACTAATTTTACCCATCAGCCATGCATAAGTTCATTGCTATTTCTAACACTTTCCCAAACTTAAATTTAAAGTATTTTTGACACACATCCCTCCCTTCCCCAAATCATGCATTAATATTCACTCTATTAAAAATAGGAAGAAGGAAGTTTTTCCAACTAGCTGTTTTAACATTTTATAAGCTATTATCGTTGCTCTCAATTTTGAATGCCCATTATGTGTTAATAACTACCATAGGCATTTCTTGCACCTTATTTCATGTCCCATTCTTATTTAAAACATTTAAAAGTTTACATAACTATCTTAAATTTGAAAGAAATGAATAAATTGAAATACACTGTATTAAAAGCACTTGTGTGAATTGCTCAAATCCATTTGATTTATGTAATCACTTTGAAACTTGCAAACATATTTGTCCTAAAATCTTGAATCAACAAATTCATTGGATTTATCCTTTTAAGAAATAACTGTTTTTACTTCCTGTTAGAATTATTTTGATTATTCATTTTTGGTTTATGACTGACTTTGAAAACTGAGAGAGACAAACCCAAGAAAAGTTGGGAAGACGGCACTGAAAGGAACTCAGAGATACACTGAAGTTTAGAGTTATAATGGTTCTAATGACATCATAAATAAAGTTAAACAGTATGAAATATTTGTAAGCTGAGTAATGCAGAGTGTTGGATAATGTAATTTGAATATATCAACTTATTGAGAATTTCTCTCACTGTTCTGAAAATAACAATGACTGAGAGAAAATGGCTGTTCTAAAATAATAGTAATGCTAGTAATGAAATGGTATGGATCTAAACAGATCTGAGAAGTACTATGTTTTACATTCATGATTCACCTTTGCTGATTCAAAATATGCATTAGCTGTCTAATGACCTTAATAATTCTTGCAATGACTTCTCTGATTTTATTTTCCCTAAAACTTTCAAAATATGTTTGAGAATGGGATACATTTTTTTCCATAAAACAAATAATTCATTTCATAAAATAGAAGCATTCAATAGAACAATATGATGTGAGAATTGTGTGAGGCCCAATTCTTCAGCCTGACAAGAAACCCCTACAATTTGACCTCCTTGATACTTACTACACTTCAAGAAATTATTACATAAGAGAATTTAAAATTTGCGTTTGACTAAGATTAGTAGAGCCAATTAACTTTCTTTTCTTTTTTCTACACCAGGCACGATGGCGCATGCCTGTAATTCTTTTTTTTTTTTTATTTCTCAAAAATTGCATTTTAATACATGTTATCAAACATAACAGAAAAAAAAACAAATTTTCAGAAGCTGTGCACACTGTTCACTGAAAACATTTGTTGAGGCAAGTAGAAAAAAATGCATGCCTGTAATTCTAATGGCTTGGGAGGCTGAGGCAGAAGGATCACAAGTTCAAAGCCAGCCTCAGCAACTGCGAGGCACTAAGCAACTCAGTGAGACTCTCAAGGTTGGGGATATGACTTAGTGGTTGAGTGCCCCTGAGTTCAATCCTCAGTACCCCCCAAAAAAGGAAAAAAGTAAGTCTCACCCCAGCTCGCAGGATCCCAGGTCCCCCACCCAGAGATAACCATTAACAGGTACATAATAAGCATAAGTGCTCCCAGGCATATTATTGTTTTGCACACAAACACCTTCTGGATATTGCCCTCTACCAGCAGGCATGGACTGCCTTCTGTTTAACAGCTGACTTGCATGCCATTGTATGAAGCTCCCAAACCCATGTAGCTAGTCCCTTCCCTACAGAGGGACACTTGTCCTTTTCCAGTCTTTTGCTATTATAGACAATTCTACAGCAAACGTCATTTGACATTCTTTTTTGTGTGCACTTGTATGAGACTGGAATGGGATCCTACAAGTGGCGTTGCTAGGTCAAAAGATTCATGCACTTTTTTTTTTTTTTGTACCAGGGATTTAATTCAGGGATACTTGACCACTGAGCCATATCCTCAGCCCTATTTTGCATTTTATTTAGATACAGGGTCTCATTGAGTTGCTTAGTGCCTTGCCGTTGCTGAGGCTGGCTTTGAACTAGCTATTCTCTTGTCTCAGCCACTCAAAAGTGTTGGGAATACAGGTGTATGCCACCGCACCTGGCTTCATGCACTTTTTTGTTAAAAAAAATATGATTTTAGTTATCAATGGAACTTTATTTTGATTATTTATACTTGGTGCTATGAATTGAACCCAGTGACTCAACACATGCTAGGCAAGCGCTCTACCACTGAGATACGACCCCAGAGCCATTCATGCACTTTTTTCTTTTAAATTTATTTATTCTAATTAGGTTTACATGGCAGCAGAATGCATTTTGATTCATTGTACACAAATGGAGCACAACTTCTCATTTCTCTAATTATACACAATATAGAGTCACACAATATGTGCGGTCACACATGTGCCTAGGGCATTGTTGTCCGTCTCATTCCATCATCTTTCCTGTCCCCATGGACCATCCTGTCCCTGCCCTCCCCTTTCACCAAAGTTTTTCCATTCTTCCCATACCCTCTCCCCCATTATAGATCAGCATCCTCTTATCAGAGAGAACATTCTACCTTTGTTTTTTGGGGGATTGCCTTACTTTGCTTAGCATGATATTCTCCAACTCCATCCATTTACCTACGAATGCCATAATTTTATTCTCTTTTAATGCTGAGTAATATTCCATTGTGTATATATACTACAGTTTCTTTACCCATTCATCTATTGAAGGGAATGTAGGTTGGTTTCACAGTTTAGCTATTGTGAATTGATCTGCTGTAAACATTGCAGTGGCTGCTTCACTGTAGTATGCTGTTTTTAAATCTTTTGGATATAGACCAAGAAGTGGGATAACCAAATAGTGGTTTCATTGCAAGTTTTCTAAGAAATTTCCATACTACTTTTCAGATTGGTTGTACCAATTTGCAGTCCCACCAGCAATGTATGAGTGTGCCTTTTTCTCCACATTCTCGCCAACACTTGTTGCTGTTTGTCTTCTTGATAATTGCCATTCTGACTGGCATGAGATGAAATCTTAGAGTAGTTTTGATTTGCATTTCTCTAATGGCTAGAGATGTTAAACATTTTTTCATATATTTATTGATCAATTGTATATCTTATTCTAAGAAGTGTCTGTTTAGCTCCTTAGCCCATTTATTTATTGGGTTGTTTGCTTTTTGGTGGTAAGGTTTTTGAGTTTTTTATATATCCTTGAGATCAGTGCTCTATCTGATATGCAGGTGGCAAAAATTTGTTCCCAGAATGTAGGCTTTCTGTTCACTTCACTGATTGTTCTTTGGCTGAAAAGAAGCTTTTCAGTTTGAATCCATCCCATTTATTGATTCTTGATTTTTTTTCTTGCACTATAGGACTCTTATTAAGGAAGTAAGTTCCTAAGCCAACATGATAAAGATTTGGGCCTACTTTTTCTTCTATTAGGCATAAGATCTCTGGTCTAATTCCTAGGTCCTTGATCCACTTTGAGTTGAATTTTGTGCATGGTGAGAGATAGGGGTTTAGTTTCATTTTGCTGCATATGGATTTCCAGTTTTCCCAGCACCATTTGTTGAAAAGGCTATCTTTTCTCCAATGTACATGTTTGGCACCTTTGTCTAAGATAAGATAACTGTATTTTAAGGGTTTGTCTCTGTGTCTTCTATTCTGTAGAATAGCTTCTATTTTTAATTTTATCATTGATTTCTAATTTTAATTCCCTTATGGCCTGATAGACTGCAGGGTAGTATCTCTATTTTTTGTATTTGCTAAGACTTGCTTTGTGGCATAACATATAGTCTATTTTAGAGAAGAATTCCTGTGCTGCTGAGATAAAAGTATATGCACCTGTTGATGGATGAAAAATTCTGTATATGTCTGTTAATTCTAAACTATTGATTTTATTATTGAGTTCTATGGTTTCTTTGGTTAGTTTTTATTTGGGAAGATCCATCCAGTGGTGAGAGAGATGTGTTAAAGTCACCCAATATTATTGTGTTGTACTCTATTTGATTCTTGAAATTGAGAAGAGTTTTTTTTTGACATATATGAATGCTTTATTGTTCAGAGCATAGACAGATTGTTATGTCTTGTTGATGTTGAATACAAACCATATTTTAATAATAACTTTGAATGTTAATGGCCTGAACTTGTCAATTAAAAGGAATAGACTGGAAGACTGGATTAAAAAAAAAAGACCTAACAATATGGTCTCTTCAAGAGACTCATCTCATAGAAAAAGATATCCACAGACTGAAAGTGAAAGGATGGGAAAAACATACCACTCAAATGGACTGTGTAAATAAGCAAGGGTTTCCATCCTCATATCAGATAAAGTGGACTTCAACCAAACATAGTCAGAAAGAATACAGATAGTCATTTCATACTGCTTAAGGGAACCAGTTAGCTTTCTTAAGTCGACTTACTACTTCTTAATTAAGGAACTAAAATTTCCCAGAGGCCATTGTTATAGTTCACATCTGGAATGTTCCCCAGACTCTTATATTTGAAAGCATTGTCTCCAGTGCAACAATGTTCACACATAGGTGGAACTTTTAGAAAATGATTGGATCATGAGAGGGCTGATATCATGAGTGGATTAATCCACTTTTGGATTAATAATTTGCATCAGCTAGTGGGAGATGGTGAAAACTCTAGGCAGATGGGATATTGTTGGAAGAAGTAAGTCACTGGGAGGCATTGTCTCTCTCTCTGTGCTTCCCAGTTGTCATGAACTTGGCAGGTTTCTTCTGCAATGCCCTTCTAATATGATGTTCTGCCTCACCTTGGGTCAGAGCAATGGAGCTGGCCAGCAGGCACTGAAACTTCTGAAACGTGAGACCAAATGAAGCTTTCCAGACTCATAGAGATGGCAGCTTAGAGGAATCATGTGATTCTCAATTGCTTTGTGGTTTTATGTTCAAGCAGCAGAAGTATTGCTTCTCAGTGAGATGGGTGACGAAATTCACTGAATTCAACATTGAAAGTAAAATCATCATAGAGATACAGAAACTCAGGAGTTTTGAACATAGAGCAAGAAATAATATGAGATATGTATCCGCTCTGCCAGCAGAAGTATTAGTGCTACAGGGTCACTGCGGAGTGCTGTGGTAATAGGCAGAAAGACAGAAAAGCACTGTGAATAAATTTAGCATAAGAAAACCTGTGGAACAGAAAGGGCAGTTGAGCTTAACTGACTCAGAAATGAGTCAAGTGCAGCAAGCTGATGATTAAAATATGCTCCAAGTCTCTTTGATGGTGACAGGAGAGTTGAGGCAGGACCCATTTGGAAGTGGCTGTCTCACAGCTTTCGGTGGTAGGAACTTGGGTCCATATAAAGTATTGCTAGACTGTACCAGCAAATGCCTGCCATAGGGTCCAGAGTATGCCTAGATGACTGTGATGAAACTGGCACAGAGAGGATTGTTCCCAGGGGAATCAGGCTGTGGATGCCAAGGGGAGAAAGACTTTCTTTCCTTTCATTTCTGGAAGCTTATGAAACCAGCTTGGATGAGGCCAGAAACTGGTCAGGCAGGTGTGTTGACACTCCAGGTATGATGCTGGGAAGTCCACATTCATGCTGGTGGAATATGTAAGACCTGAGGAGACGGAGTTTCCCAACCCTACGAATGGAATTTCCATACTCTCCTTGAGACCCAGATGTCCAGCAAAGATTGGCATCTGTCTAACAACAGGGGATGTGTAACTAATCTCTCTGGAATAAATACTACCCTATAAAATTCCAAAAAATGGTCAGAACTACACCCCAGCCCCTGGAACTTCCCATTTAATACTCTGTATCAGCTTCGCTCTGAGTGAGTCCACTTCCTCTATCCAGACAAAATTCCAAACATCAGTACTTCCCATTCTGTTCCTCCTCATTCTGGGAGACAGGAGGTTGAGAGCTATAACAACCAGCTTCCATTTCAGACCATGCTAGTTGGCAGCTTGGTAAACAACACAGAGAATTTTGATTTAACAATCTTCAGCCTTTGATCTAAGGACTATAACCCTAAAATAAATGGAAAGAGGGATGCCACAACATAGCCAGTGAAGAAATGAGTATAAAAACTGTAAATAGTTACTGAACATCTCAGCAAAGTGCTTCATTTTTAAATAATAAAAATTTTCCTATATATCTATTCCCATTCTATGTGTTCTTGCAATGATTGTTTTGAGGATACAATGCCCCCCCACATTCACACACACACACACACATATACACACACTATATTCATATCATTTTTATTTCATTTTTACTGTTTTTCCACCTGTTTGCTTTTAGCTTTGTTTTGACTTTGGAAGGGTAAGGTTTTTTATTTTGGGGGGGGGAGTTGGGGAGGGGTTGTTTGTTTTTGTTGTTATTTGGTGAGTTAAAATAAATTTTTGGTTTTGTTAAAAATTTATTCTTGCCTTAGTTTGTTGCTCTTCTTATTTCTTCTTCTCTTTCTTCCCCTTTTAATAGCCAAATTCTCTTTTCTCTGTTGTATATTTGATAACTTTTAGTATTTTCTATGACTTTTCCTTTATAGCCAACCCCTGCTATCTTTATTCTTCTTCCTGTCTGTTCCCTTCGAATATTCAAACTTCCTCTTAATTTTCTTTTCACATAAAGAACTGCAATTTTACTATTTTTTAGAACTAATTAGTTTCTATAATTGCTGCACCTCAGCATTCATGTTGTTGTAGTTATTAAAAATATGGAGTAGTTTATACCTGCTGTTTAAAGTTAGATCTAATTTGTGGCTGTTTATTTTTGTTGCTGATGTTAAATGCTAACCACTTTTGTGTGGCAATTAGTGTTAGAGATGTCATAGTAGGCACCAGATATTTATTTTAAGGCTGTATGTCTGTCATTACTGTAATTGCTATAGCTTGCTCTCTCTTTTTCTGAGCATGTCTGGGAAGTGACTGGGTCCCTACAAGTACACTGAGTAGCAACCCTGCTGCTGGGCTGCACCCATAACTCAGCCAATTGACAGTGAACCTTGATCTATGAACAAACTTATTCAATCTCCAACAATACTTTAATACATAGAATAGGGGATGCAAAAATCAGAAAACAGTGACTAGGCTTTAAGTAGAAACAGTTAGTGGGGAGAATCTCAGGTACCCTCCTGGACCTCTCCTCATTCATCAAAAACAGAGAGATGTCCCAAGATGATAGCTCAGAGAAACCCATAATATTGTAGGAGTTCTTCAAAAGTAAATTAAATCAGCAGTTCTATGGCAGTACATTGATCATCATTTCAGCAGGTTGAAATTAAGAGATGATGCTGAGCCTAGGTGTTGAAGCTACAAGTACCATAACACAAGATCCACTGCAGAAAAGACAACTACACACCAAAGGACACATGTATAAAATACAAAAAAACCTATTTCAGCAGATGTCCAAGTCTAAGACTTCTGAAAATATAAAAAAATATGGATACCTGACTCCAAGACAAAACAATAAGAATACTTAGCATAGAGAATATGGAAAAATATTAAAATTCACAAGAGAAAAGCATCAGATGACATTTAGAGGTAAACCAATAAGGCTCACTTCTGACTTCTCAACACAGACTCTAAAATCAAGGAGTGCATGGAATGAGCTATTCTAAGCTCTGGAAAAAAAAACTTTCAGCCAAGACTTGTATATCCAGGAGGTTATCTTTCAGGATTGAAGAAAAATAAAGTCTTTTTATGAAGAAGATAAATGAAAATAATTCATGACCACTAAGCCATGAATACTAAGTATTCAAAAAATACTACATACAGATATAGTATACACAGAAAAATTAAAATTAAAAATAAATCCCAGAACTCCCAAATGTATAAAGCTCTCTAGAAGAACAGTTAACTAAATGAAAATTAAGACCAAATTAAATATAGGAACAAACCAAAATGGAAGGAAATAATAAACTTTTTACCAATTTATGTAATGAATGTAAGTGGTCTCAACTCACCAATTAAGACATGGAATGGCAGAATGGATTTAAAAAATGAGATCCAGCATTATGTGATTTGCAAGAGACTCCACTAATAAGCAAAGACATCCATAGGTTGAAAGTAACAGGATGGAAAATTATATTCCATGTAAATTGGAATACCCCCCCAAAAGCAGGAGTGACTATTCTCATATCTGATAAAACACATGTCAAACAAAAATTAATCAGAAGAACCAAAGAAGGTCACTACACACAGGTAAAGGTAACAATCCAAGAAGAAGAGAAAACACTAGTAAATCTTAATGCATGTAATTACATGAAACAAATACTTCTTGATACCATATCCCATATAGACCCCAATACACTAATTTCAGATGATTGTAAAACACTTCTCTACAAATGGACAGGTAATCCAGACATGAAATCAACATAGTTTTGACCTAAATAATACTATATATTACATGGACCTTACAGACATATAGAATATTTCATGCCAAAACAGCTACATTTACTTTTTTCCCAGCAACCCATGAAAAATGTTTCCAAAATAGACCATATTCTAAGACATAGTGAAATTCTCAGCAAATACAAACAATTGATATAACTCCATGCACCTTATCAGAACATAATGAAATGAAATTAGAAAAAATATCAAGAAAAATTATGAAAACCACTTACACAGGGATTGAGAAACAGTCTTTTAAATGAAGAATGGATCATAAAAGCAATGAAAGAAGAAATTTAAAAGTTCCTAGAACAAAATGAAAAGAGTAATATACAAAATATTTGGGATACTATGAAGACAATTAAAGGAGTTCCACAGGAAAAGAAGTCAAACTCTCTTTTCTAATGACATGATTCTATTTGATGACCCTCCTAAAAAAATAAAAAGCTCCTTCATCAAACTTCTAGTGATGGAAAATTTTTCAGTGAAGATTCAGGTAGAAGATCAACAAATGAAAATCAATGACTCTCTTATACTCCAATAATTAGTACACTGAAAAAGAAATTTTAAAAAACTATTCTACTAACAATAGCCTTAAAAAGATAAAACAAAACACTAGGGAATAAATATAACTAAGGATATGAAACACCTATACAATTATAAAACACTAAAGAAAGAAATTGAAGAAAACCTTAGAAAATGTAAAGACCTACCATGTTTATGGATAGGTAAAATTAGTATTGTCAAAATGGCCATATTGCAAAAGTCAATCTACAGAATCAATGCAATCCCCATCAAAATATCAATAACATTCTTCGCAAAACTAGAGGGGAAAAAAAAGTCCTCAAGTTTATATGGAAGACTAAAATACCCACAGTAGAGAAATCTTGAACAACAAGAGTGAGCCTGGGCAAATCATAATACTTGCATCTCAAACCATATGACAGAACTATAGTCACAAAAACAGCATCTTATTGGCACAAAAAGATATAAAGACCAATGAAATAGACAAGGAAACATAGAGAGAAATGCACATTTATATAGTCATCTGATCCTTGACAAAGGTACCAAAAACGTAAGTTGGAGAAATGATAGCTCCTCTAAAAAATGGTGCTGAGAAAACTATAGCCATATACAGAAGAATGAAACTAGATTCTTACCTTTAACCCTGCACAAAACTCAACTGAAAGTGAACCCTGGAAGTACATATTAGATTAGAAACAGTAAAACTGTTAGGGGAAAAAAAACCATAGAGACAAGCCTCCAACACATTGGCATTGGCACTGATTTCCTTAATAAAGCTTCTAAAAATTAAATGCTATTGCATTAAATTAAAATGGCAGAGGAAATAAATGTGAGCATGAAAAAAGAGCCTACAGAATGGGAAACAATTTTTTCCAGCTACTCTTCTGATGGGATCAATAACCAGAATATATAAAGAACTCAGAAATTTTAACATGAAAAAAAAATCAACTCATTCAATAAATAGGCAAAATATCTAAAGTGGCATTTCACAAAGGAAGAAATATATGGCTGACAAAAACAAAAAAAAGTTCAATAACCTTAGCAATCCAGTAGATGCAAAGCAAAACTACACTGAAATTTTATTTCATCCTAGTAAGAATGGCAATCATGAACAATGAAAATGTTAATAATTGCTGGTGAGGATGTATGTGGCAAAAAGGTACATATACACATTTGTGATGAAACAGAATTAGTGTAACCACTTTGGAAAACAGTATGAAAATTCGTCAAAAAATTAGTAATGGAAATACGTCATCTCACTTGTTGGTATTTATATAAAAGATCTAAAATTAGCGTAATAGAGTGATACATGTATTCCAATATTTGTAGCAGCACAACCATAACAGTGAAATTATGGAACTATCCTAGGGGCCATTAATAGACAAGTAGATAAAGAAAATGGGGTTTATGTACACAATGGAGTTGTACTAAGCGAGGAAGAATGAAATCACATCATTTACTGATAAATGGATGGAATTAAAGAACAATATGCTAAAAGAAATAAGCTAGATTCAGAAAGTCAAGGGTTAAATGTATTCTTTCATACATGGAGACTAGAGTGAGAAAAGGAATAAAAAGGGATATTTAATGAAAAAAGAAGAGATAGTAGAAATAGAAGCAGGGGAGTAAGAGTGAAGGAGAGGAGACAAAGGGGAAGAACTAGAGAATAAAGTTGAAGAAATTAAACTATATGCATGTATTATACACCACAAGGCATTCCACCTTTATATATAACTGCAATGCTTTAATTAAAAAATGCTTACAAAGAAAAAAAAACAATAAAGTAGGAAAAAAAAGAAAGGGGGTAGAGAGAAAGAAAGGGGAGTAGATAGTACTAGGGATTAAAATGGAGAAAACTATCTTTTATGCATTTTTGAACACTTTAAAATATTTCTAAATGAATACTTCAAAATAAACTCCACTATTATATATAATAATGTGCTAAAATTTTTAAAAACAAATTCAACACTTAAAAACAAATCATTAATAAATCAATAAGTAAAACTTTCCTTGTCCAATTTGTATGAGATATTTTGGTCACAGTGATGAAAGGTTGACTAGCATATCTACATAGTATAAAAATTATGCATTGATATATGAACACATGTTACTGTTCTTATTCTGAAACCTACATTTGCATTGATTGTACTGATTATTCTCCATGGGTTACCAAAAATATGTAGTGGGAAATAGTTTTTACCACAATGTGGGTCATATAACCACTACTATTTACTATAGGACAATTATAAACTCCATCACATTTAAAATTGAAATTTATTTTCACTATAGAATATGAAAACCTTGAATCAAAACATTATTTTTATATATTCAGAAATAATTGAATTGCAATTATATGTAATGTACTCAACGTTAAAATGTAAAATGTTGCAAAGCCATGTCTTTGTTGACATGAAGATGATTGCCATGCTGTTGTAGATGGAATACCAAGAGTCCATAGTTCAATCCTAGAGGCTTCCCTTATTTTTATTTATTGATTGCCTTGAGTGACTTCTCATTAATTCAGAATTCATATTAATTTGAGAAATATATTTTTATGATTTAGTGTCTACTTTCAAGTTACTTTGCCTTACATACATTGGAGACTCGTGAAAATTCCAGAACAAACTCTCTAAGATTATCTTACATGCAAAAAATAAAAGCATTACTTGCAGGAAATACTTGATAGAATCATTACCAACTGCTTATATATTATGGTTTGTCTATTAAAAACCATTTCTCTATGGGGAAAAGTCTGATATATAGTTTGTGTGTATGTGTGTACATAAATATGTGTTGACACATGTGTATACATACATATGTATTCTAGTCCTATTTTACTATTACATTTCAAATGGAAAAATAAAACATGAAGATGATTGTGTTAATTTTCCATTGCTGTGACCAAAATGCCTCATATGAACAACTTGGAGGAAAACTTTATTGTGGGTCATGGTTTATGATGTCTCAGTGCACAGTTGACCAGCTCCATTGTTCTTGGCCTGAAATGAGGCAGAAATCATGATGGAAGGGCATGGCAGCAGTAAGCTGTTTAGCTCATAGCAATCAGGGTCTGAAGAGAGGAGAGACAGGTGGGAGAGTTGCTGAAGAAACCTCCTTGGCAGGCCCCCAGAAAACTACTTACTCCACCTCCCATAATCCATTGAAATTATCTGTCAAATGGATCAATCCACTTTAATCCACTGACCAATTTAAAGCCTTCATTATCCAATCATTTCCTAAAAGCCTCAACTGTGGGCATCGTTTGGTTGGGACCAAGCTTTAATACATGAGCTTCAGATAAACATTCTAGATCCAAATCATAGTGATTATACTAAAAATCACACGTTGTTCACATATAATCTTCTGTAAAAATCTTTTCCTAATGAAAAATTTTTACTATAAATGCTTTTTTATTCAAATATTTTAGTTCATTTAAACTTACATTTCAATATAACCAGATTCCATATTCCTGCAAATTGTTGCAACCAATCTGGAAAGCAGTATGGAGATTCCTTAGAAAACCTGGAATAGAACCATTTGACCCAGCCATCCCACTCCCTAGTCTATACTCAAAGTATTTAAAAACAGCATAGTACAGTGATGCAACCACTTCAATGTTTATAGCAGCATCATTCACAATAGCTAAACTGTGGAACCAACCTAGATGCCCTTCAATAGATGAATGGATAAAAAATACTGGTATATGTACACAATGGCATTTGCAGGAAAATGGATGGAGTTGGAGAACATCATGCTAAGCGAAGTAAGCCAATCCCAAAAAACAAAGGCCAAACGTTCTCTCTGATAAGTGGATGCTGATCCATAATGTGGGAGACGGCATGGGAAAAATGGAGGAACTTTAGTCAAAGGGGAGGGAAGGGACAGGATGGGACATGGGGGCAGGAAAGATGGGATGAGTAACAATGCCCTAGGTTCTGTGTGACTGCACATATGGTGTGACTCTATATTGTGTACAATCAGAGAAGTGAAAAGCTGTGCTCCATTTGTGTACAATGAATCAAAATGCATTCTGCTGCCATGTAAACCTGATTAGAATAAATAAATTTTAAAAATGCAGGAAAAATAAAAATGTGTGCTGTTGTGTATGTAAGGTGTGTCATGATTAATTTAGCTTCTAACTGATTTTTAACATTTAATATTTTCAGCTTTTCACTATTAGAAATTTGAGTTGGACCCCTTCATTTATAAGGCTTTTTCATCCTAA
>CM053414.1:21890125-21991108 GCA_028644305.1 Xerus rutilus | reverse complement strand
AAGTTTTTATTTACAGATTGGTTGTGTCTCCTGTCCCAATCTATGGTATGTGTAAGAACTGATATTAGCCTTGAAATCTTCTATTAGAAAATGTAACTCCCAAAGAAGAGAATTCCCAGAAGAAAACTGTGGTCTAGCATCCCTCCCCAAAGGAATGAATGAATGGCCAGGCAATGTTACTCTGGATTCTTTTTTAATTTTTCCTTATCTATTACTCCTGAATAGAAATGTTTTAAAGCTAATATTTACTGTATCAATGCTGATGCATACTAACATAATATTCACTTCTCATTTATTCTTTAAAAATTTTCTCTAATAGAAGATTTTAATTGGAAAAGAAAATTATGCTTTTTGGTGATGAGACTTGAAGTGTGTATGTGTGTTTTGGTTTTGATATCTGTATTTAGTGATTGCTTTAACAAAACTATATTCTGTTTACTACAATAGATAAGCCAGATAAGACTTGTGCTTCTTAAAATATTGGAGACCATATAGTTCATGCAATTTTGCTCCTATCAAAAGAAGACACCAGCCCAGTACAATAGTGTATGCCTGTAATCCCAGAGGCTCCAGAGGCTGAGGCAGGAGGATTGCAAGTTCAAAGCTAGCCTCAGCAACTTAGCAAGGTCCTAAGCAACTCAGGGAGACTCTGTTTCAGAATGTTGGAGCTAGGGATGTGGCTCAGTGGTTAAATGCCCCTGGGTTCAATACCTGTTCAAAAAAATAAAAGTTACCATCATTTAATACTTAAAACAACATATTGAACTAGTTTTTTCCAATACAAAAGAATATTAACTTCCAAATGTTATAGAGCTGAGGCCTTCTATGATACTGAAGCAATGAAAAGACCTCCCTCTTCAAACCCTGATTCTTGTGATTGAGTTAGAAAGATTTTAGACATGTCGCTCAGAGTGATAGGAATGAGTTTATTGAAGGGATAGGAAAGTATATTCAAGGAGGAAAGTGGGTTCTCTCAGAGAGGAGAGAGACAATGTGCCTCTTCTGCACTCCAGTTTTACTGGGGATCCCAGAGATGTTTCCAGAGAGTCCTGCCCAGGTCCCCTTGTTGACTTTTGACTGAGAGCAAAGTCACATTAGACTTTCAAGTCCCCACTGCCATGGCAATTCTAGGTCACCTTGGCACATGGTTCTAATTGGATTCTCAACCATACATTCTTACAGATTTTATGGTTAGCTGTAACTATCCTTATCTCCCAGAGTTTCAGGTTCTTGGGACTTCCCGTTGACATTATCTTGGGCCTGCATTCCTCCTGTAGTTCAGAGGCAATTTGCTGAGAAATGCGACATATCCTGTCCACATAGGCCAGGAAGGGCTTCAGGTAAATGTTGTCTTCGAAAAGAAAGCATGTGGGGGTTAGCACAGTGGGCCCATTCTATAGAATTGTTCTCTTAACTTCATGTTCCCACAATCCTCATCTGTCTATACCCTAACACAAGAGTGAAACACTGAATAGATAATCTCAAATAAGTTTTGGGAAATCAGGAGTACAGGAAATAAAGAACTTCAGAAATAATCATGTTTAAGGATTAGCCATTGATAATATAGTCGATTACTACATTGTTACTTTTACTATATGGCTGGTTTTTGGTAAATGGGACTGTATCCAATGAATTGGTTTTCAAAATTTGTGTTCTTTTGAGAAGTGGGAACTAATAAATTCTGGTGAGTTTATTACAATCATTTCCGGTGGTTAGATGTCCAAAGAGCAGTAAATATATTCCTTTGCTGAATTTGTTGTGTAGAAAGCATTTAGACTCAGTCAAATGATAGACATGGAAAGTAGTCTGATGCTTCAATGTCACTGGTATATTAGGAAATTAAGGTGAAACAAATTTTGTAGATTTTATGTTTATTAACTAGAAGAATTCTAAAAGTATAATTGTCATCTCAATTATTAAGGTTTTGGTACCCTGGGCAATCTTTCACTTAGTTCTCTTCTATTTATTTGTTCTATTCCCTAAAGAAACAGTCTAATAACAGAATATGTCCAGTATTAGGAGAACAGATTCTTTGCTCAAAAATGTCTCCCCCAGGCTACTTATTAGTTTGCCTTAAACTGCAATAAAAATACTGAGAAGTTTAAGGTGAGTTGAATTATTGTCTATTTAATTTATTAAATTATTACTTTGGCTTAGTAAGTCATAAGGACAGAAAGAGAAAGAAGCTGAGTGTTTTGCTTTTAAAAAACTCCAAAATGGGTTTTGAAATACATTTTTTTCTGCTAAAATATCTTCACATAGCTATACATAGGACATACTTAAAGAAAAGACTCGAACCAGCATCTTGAATGCTCCTGAGCTTTATTATTGTATATTTTTTTCAAACAGAAGAAATTATTACCAATAGAGGCAGAAATCAACTTTAAAATGTTTGTATGTTTTAAGAAACCATTTTTACAAGTGCTTGTTTTTAAAGTTATAGTTCACTGTGCCATAAAAAATCATGGGTGGATTAGTCTTTAGAATTGCATACAACAGCCAAAACCTTATTTAAACTCCAATATACTTGAGGTGCTATAGCAATAACATTATTTTGGTTATTTATAACTGCTATTTGAAATTGGTTTCTATTTGAAATGGCATTTTGAGTTACATATCAAGAAGCCAGAAGTATTGCACAATACTTAGAATTTAATAACAATGAAAGCATTCCACATCAAAACTTGTGTGATGCAGCTAAACTAGCACTTGACAAAATGGGAAGCCTGAAACACAATTAGCAGAAAACAAGAATGAGTGAAAGCAAATGAACTCCTACAACTACATGAAGGTGGCTGGAACATCAATAATGTAAAATTCCCTTGTCTGTTATGTAAAACTCCCTTGACCAGAGTAGGTGGGAAGGACTTTCAATGAGATAATGAAATACAATGTCAAATTTTTCTTTTTGCAAATGTCTATCACAGTGGGCCTCAAACTTCTTAGAGTATATATGCAATGGAAGGAAAATTGCTGAAATGAAGATTTCAACTTTGAAATATTTGTGTGATCTAAGAATGCATCTTGGAAAGACAATTTTACAAATGTTTATTTTTAAAACTGTTTCTTACTATTCCATAAAAAATCATGGGTGACTCTGATGTTCTGAGATGTTCAGTGTGTTGCTTTGTGTGTGATATTCCATTATAACAGACAACCTAGATTAATTTGAATGTAAACTTAAAGAAACATGTATAATTGTGTATGTGTGTGTATTATATATATATATATATTCTATTTCTTATTTTATTATTTTTTATGTTTTTCATTTCTCTGGTTGTATGTGATGTAGAATCACAACATACATGCAGTCATACATAAAGCTAGGGCTATGATGTCCATCATATTCCACCACCTTTACTGTCCCCCTGCCCGCTCCCCACTCTCACCCTTGTGACCAAAATTCCTCCATTCTTCCCATGTCCTCTCCCACATTATGGATCAGCATCCACTTATCAAAGAGAACATTCGGCATTTGGTTTTCTGAGATTGGCTTACTTCACTTAGCATAATATTCTCCAACTCCTTCCATTTACCTGCAATGCCATGATTTTATTCTCTTTTATTGTGAGAAATATTCCATTGTGTATATATCCCACAGTTTCTTTATCCATTCATCTATCGAAGGACATCTAGGTTGGTTCCACAGTTTAGCCATTGTGAATTGAGCTGCTATAAACATTGAAGTGGCTGCATCACTGTAGTATGCTGTTTTTAAGTCTTCTGGGTATAGACCAAGGAGTGGGATAGCAAGCTCAAATGGTGGTTCCATTCCACGTTTTCTAAGGAATCTCCATAATGCTTTCCAGATTGGTTGTACTGATTTGCAGTTCTACCAGCAATGTATGAGTGTGCCTTTTCCCCCACAACCTATATTCTAGTCATGTCTATGATTCTCTGAGCTGATGGAAAAAATGGAATTTAGGATAGTTGACAAGGTTTCTCTCATCCAAAAAATAATATAAACATTTGCCTCAATACAAGTTCAATAGATATTAGGTGAAAACTGCTTATCAATTAATTTCCTATGCCTGAATTTATGGTTTCCCAGGACTTAGGTAAAGCTGATTTAGTAGATTTATTTTTTCCAAATTAGTATACTATTTTGGATATTATCTAGACAACTTGAAGATGAAAAGAAAAGGTATTAAGAGCCATTTTCACCATCCTCCTTCCCAATAATTGTTAACATAAAGGATTAACAAAAGATTGATCCTGCCTCTGATCTTGTATCTAAATTTCACCCAAATTCACATCTATTGACTCACCAAGTAACATTCTTCAAGGTAAGAGGTGCAATTATTGTGAGTTATTATCTCAGGGATAATGTTAACAGAAAGAAAGAACATATCCCCATTAAATCAGAATACAAAGTGAATTTTCTATTTTGAATGTAAAATTATTTTAGACCTTCTACTGAAGAAAAGAAGTTGTTGGAAAGATTTAATTTTATCTCAAAACTCAAGGGAAACATAGTTGTGCTCAATTCTAAAGGGCTTGCATTTCATATAAACAACTATCATTACCAGAAGTTGAAAAACAGTATTATACAATGACTCTCTTAATCTACAAAAAAATGTATAATTAAATCTAACATTATTGTGAGCTTACACCTATGTAAAAGCCCCAAATTCTGCTTTTTATTTTTTAATTTTTTTACTAGTTTGTTATTATTTTTATTCACTTCTGTAATAATTTTCCAAACAACACTTTTTCCTACAGCATGAATGTCTTCCTTGTGGTTTAGTTTATGTTTAAAAACATTGGTAGGGATCCCATTTGACCTTTATAATTCTTAGGATTCTGAACCATCTATAGCACATATTGAAGTTGGAGGATGTTTTCTTTTTAGATATTTGGAGCATTCACAGGAAACAATGTCTCTGATCATGGTACCATCTTGGAAAGACAGTTTTAAGTAGTTGACTGACTCCATGACACTCCAGAGTATGTGAGGAGTGTGAGGACTCACACAGGACCTCAGCCTCTCTTCACTATTCCTACCACATACCTCAACTACCAAGCCTCACCCCAGGGCTCTGCTTAATATACTTAGACTTCTCTGTTTTCCAAATAATCCAAAACCAAGTTGATTTATTACAGTGAAGCTTTATGTAGTTTGATGAGATAATACTGGAATAATACTTGGAAATAATACTTGGAAATCTATTTTTTAAATTCTTGGTACACCTGTGTTCAAGGATGACAATCTGTGGTTTCCTTCAGTAGAACACTCAGATCCCATTAATAGTATATGATCTTTAGTGTGGTTATTTCTGTGGTCTAAGATAATTTAGTCATAGTTACTACACTCCAGCTAATGATGTTTACTAATCGGTTTGCTGCAAATGATAAACCAAGGGAAATAATGCTGACAGAAGGATATCAGCACAACTTATAAGAAGTCAATGTACCATACAACTGAACCTCAGCTGTTTTTCTTTTCTCTTAATAGAGAAGGGAAATGCACCAATATAGTGTAAGTCGCAGTTGATCTTTGAACATATTACAGAGCTTTAGTTCACCGCACATCGTGCACATTATATCGGATAACATTCATTGCCACTTCCTGAGGTGGATTAGTGTTTACACATGAATTAGCAATTAGAATCGGAGGGAAAGGAATTGAGCCTGAGACTAGCTTTCCAAGAACTGCTAATAGATAAGATTTGCTACACCTTTCTTAGTCATCCAGAAATATTGAACAATAACAAGCATAACACCCCAAACTCCCTCCTCTCCAATTAAAAGTCTTGGCCCTTTTAAGTCTGACTCATTAAAAAATAAAGGCTCAGATTGGTCTAATGTATATTACATTGGCTATTATATCATATAAAACCTGATACAAGTGCTGCCAACCATAGGGGAAAATGCAAATTTCAGAAGTACATACACATCAGTTTATCTGTGATTAGTTTCTAAAAATAAATAAACAAAATTAAAACTTTCCAAATTTTATCATCATGGTGGGGGTGGAACATAATTCAGCCCACTGTAAAACATGAAAAAATGTTTTTTGGATGCAAACTTTAGGTTTTAATTTATTTTTCTGTGTTTGGAATGGAAGATGTATCCATGATTATTAAAACTTCAGATTATATTTGAGTCAGTAGAAATGTGCACAGTTATATAGCACAATTAGCTTCATTTCTTTAGCCTTGTTTTCCCCCAAACTCACCACCTACTTTCAGAGCAAAACTCTTCTATGAGAGAAGATGCTAGATACAAAGAACCAAGATTAAGGTGTGGGACAACTAATTGCCTGTCATGTGGCTTGGGGCAAGCATCTTGTGAATTTTTAGTCATTCATGCTCTGATGTCTATCTTCCTCATCTTTTTTATCTTGGAGTGGCAAATGATGAGCAATGTCATGTAGCATATATGTTTACAGTCCTGATTTAACAATGTATCAATTTATAAGTGTTTAGCATCACACTATCACCTAAAGATAACTATACATATTAGTTTATATAATATTTTTCTTTTATTCATTCCTTATTCTAATTTGACCTCCAAAAGTATATTAAAATAGGTCCATAGACATGATTTGGTTTACTCATGGCATCTTTAAATGGAAATGTCTTTTATTACATAACAGTTAACAACAGCTTTTCTATAAAATTTCTGTCTGTAAGTTGTTGAGTGAGTTAATCTATATTTTTTGTCATTTGAGCTATTAAAAATATATATTGTTATATTAAAGTTTTCCCTGAGTCTTAGGATCATAAGGATCCCTAAATCTAGTTATAGGTGGATAATAATCATGATATTTAATATTTGAAAGAAAAGTCTTTGTTTTAGGAGATTAAATAATGCATGACATGAACACTCAAAAATAATGTGTCTATGTCTTGATACAAGATGTATTTATAATAATGCTGGTATGATTTCTGTAGTACTTATGGTGAGACTATAATCAATAATTACATTTACTGCAATGAGTAAGACACTGAGACCCTCGAAGTATCTTTGATCCTTAAAGCCATGCTATAGAAATAGATAGAAAATAAAACAGCTGAAATAGAAAAATTCAGAGAGAAAAGTCCAATTCCACAGGCTGGGCTCTTTCCATGGAGCAATGAGACCTATTGATAGAAGGATCATCTTTATTTAAATCATAAAAGGAAAGGACTGTGTTTTATTATTATATTCCTAGAATTTAGCATAATTCAAGGCATATATGACATATATCCACTATTTTTGGTTGTTTTTGAATGAATGAGGGCTGAATTACCATTTTGTCTCCTTTATCTAGTATGGAGTTTTATATGCCAAAAATGTCAAGAACCGTGCTCTGAAATTTTGGTCAGAATAAAAATAAGTTTTTAATTTATAATCTCAATTATATGTGGATAGAAATAGTATTACAGCAATCTGGAAACACTTGCTGGTCAAATTCTGGTTCAATTTCCTCCCACTGAAGACTTGTCCCTCCACTATCTGTGTTAGATAATTTTTAACCATCTGTCCTTCTCAGTTTTGGAAGATCATTTCTTAGGGCAAAGACTTACAACAAAAATTAATTTTAAATCATATGCCATAAAATGGAAATAATATTTCCACATTCCATTTTATGGAATCATTGCCAGCTTCTAAATCATCAGAGATTGATTTGAAGGACAGTGACCTTATTAATTTTTGAAATTTATTCATTTTATGGAAAATTTATAAGACATATAGCATCTTTATTTAAATGTTTCAAACTTCAACATTTACCTTTAGCTTTTATGGAGTTCTATGTTACAAATATTTTTGAAAACATAAAATAAAGTTTCCTCTTCCCAAGTTCTTGAAATCTATTTTGATCAACACATATATGAATATTACAAAAGCATCCAGACAATATTATAATGTTAGTTGCTATCAGAAGACTGAGTTATCACCTTGGTCAGGAATCTTAAAATTTGTCAATAACATTAAGATTTTTTTAATATATTTAATAGAGCATTCACTGCTTCTTCATTTTTTTTTTTTTTTTTTTTTGGTACTGGGGATTGAACCCAGGGACCCTTGACCACTGAGCCACATCCCCAGCCCTATTTTGTGTTTTATGTAGAGACAGGGTCTCACTGAGTTGCTTAGCACCTCGCCATTGCTGAGGCTGGCTTTGAACTCGCGATTCTCCTGTCTCAGCCTCCCTAAATTCTGGGATTACAGGCTTGCGCCACCGCGCCCGGCTGCTTCTTCATTTTTTGACTTTTCTTCATTTGTACTCTCTAGTCTCCCCTATTTACATGTTTTCTCCTCCATGTTTTCAACATTGATCTTTTTCCCATTATTTTTCTCTATTTTCCTTTAAGTCTTCTTCACTCTTCTTTAAAATTTTTCTTCTTGCTCTATCTCATTTTTTCAATTTACAAGAAAATTATCATTTCTCTAGAACTTCTGTAGTTACATAAGATGATAACATTCATGGTACATTTCACAATGTAAGAAGATAACTAGAATTTGGGAGGTAAGCATCAATATGTTAGCAAATGCTTGAACACTGGTTTCATTCTCAGGCAGAAATAAAGATGATTGTTCCTGTTTTAGGGATGAAGAAACTGAAATGAATCATCTCATGTAACATATCAAACTATGCTCTGTGTAGTCCCAGGGAATACTATTCACAAATATTAACACGTACAATGAGATTCTGGCCACCCTTCAGCTCTCCCTCCCAAGACAGATATGGTTATCCACCATAATACCTGAAATGTACGTGTTCAGGAGCAGTCTGTGAAATAAGCATGGCCCGGAAGGAGATGCTGTCTCCACCAGCTAGCAAGTGTGGGCCATAGGCATTGAGAGGACAAAAACCTTGCCATTGGTCCCCACCTGTATAATGGATTCATAATAACAACTGCTTCTGAAACTTGTTATGAGGATTAAGTTAAAGGGTTTAATATGGATAAAATATATGCAATATGCACTTTATAATGATGTGCTAATAAATGTTTGACAACTGGGTCTGGGATAACAAAATGGGGAGGGGACTTGGTTGACAATGTTTACTGATTTCTGTGAGTAAATATTCCTGCCATGGCTCTTTCCAATCTTCAGTGTGGCATCAGCTAATATGGTGTTTGAAAAAAATTGCACAGCAGCGTTCAGAACACATATTTGAACTTACAGATACAATAGACACAACCTCAAGATTTTAGCTATTATTAAAATATAATCAAATTATTAGATTTCAGTCAATACTGGTACATTTTAACTTTGTGATTAATATAATTTTAATTGTTTATTTGTATTATTTAATTATGTATAACATAAAATATATTATTTTGCTTCATATTTTAATTGAATTAAGTTATAAAATTTAATTAAATTTCACAAAATTTATTTTTTATACAGTGTCTATGTTTAATAACTGGGTCATGTAATTACTAATTATATAATCATTATCTCTTGTGAGTCTATTCAAACCAACTATAACAAACCAGTGGCATCACATGAGGTTTTTTTTTTTGGTAAATAAAAATAAACAAATGTAGATATAGGTTCAGAATGCTCCTCAATAGAGCATCCCCTCTTACCAGTGGATCAATATTTTCAAAAAAGATGAAGAAAAGTTTCTCTTTCCTCATCTATGTAGTTATTGGTAACTTGCATAAATTATGTAACTTAAAATATTACTCTTATCAGGGAAGTTTAAAATATAATAGAAATTTGGTAAATAACACATAGCTAGTCAGTAAGAGAATGAACATTTGAAACCTTGTCCCTTATTTCAAAGATTGTGTTTTTGTTTGTTTGTTTGTTTGTTTGTTTTGGTACCTGGGATTGAACTCAAGTGTACTCGACCACAGAGGCACATCCCCAGCCCTATTTTGTGTTTTATGTAGAGACAGGGTCTCACTGAGTTGCTTAGTGCCTCGCCATTGCTGAGGCTGATTTTGAACTCACGATTCTCCTGCCTCAGCCTCCCAAAGTGCTGGGATTACAGGCGTGTGCCACCACGCCCAGCTTGTTTTTGTTTTTGAGATATCTCTAACTTCTTCGAGAAATGACAGTGAGGATAAAAATATGTGCTTCAATGCAGGAACTATTTCCTAAAACACCTAGTTACTGCTGTAGTATGATACCAATAGTTACAAAATAATGTATATTATTTTTGAAGTCTGGTAGCCATAAGCACAATCTAAATTATTCAATGATTTTAAAATGAGGGAAATTTAGGTGGATTGCTTAATTTTCAAAAAAGATAAAACTATTTGCAGAACAATTAGAGGGAATTTTAATGGTCAAGCTATATCCTCTCACAATGTTTACTACAATTTAAAGGAAATCATGACTTTTCAGCAACCTATTGCTTTTCATTTCTTGCCTATTGCTATGGTTTGGATACAAAGTTTCCTCTAGAAAGTCCTGAGCTAATGAATTTTCAGAGGTGAAATGATTAGATGGTGAGAGTATAAATTAATCAGTCCATCTAAGTTTGAATGGACTAACCAGGAAGTAACTGCAGGCAGATGGAGTTGGCTGGAGGAATTGGGTCACCTGAGGTGTGCCCTGGAAGGGTGCGTCTTCCCTGGAGTCCACTCCCTTTTCTCTGTCCTTGCTTCCTGACCATAAATGGAGCAGTGCTCTTCCACTATGCCCTTCTGTCATGATGTTCTGTGCCACCTTGGGATCAGAGTAATGAATACAGCTGACCATGGACTAAATATCTGAAACTATGAGCTAAAATTAATTTTCTCTCCTCTAAGTTATTCTTGTTGAGTATTTTGGTCACAGTGACACAAAAGTGACTAACACACACACATATGTATGCATTTCATATTTTAAAATAAATTTGGCTTAAATTAAGTTAACAAAGAACAGTTTATTTAGCACCTTTGTCAAATATCCTTTGTTCCAGTTCCTTTGGAGTTGGAAGTTGGGAAGAAAATTCATTCCCAGAGAGAGTACAGTGTGTAAAATCTTTATATGAAAGGGTAAGTCAGGATCTATGTCAGAACATGGGGAGAGGATTGAGCAAGAATGGGCAGAGGGAGTGTTCAAATTGTAATGCAGGTGTAATAGCGATTGGGCCAACAAAGCAGCAAACTCTAGAGCTACAGTGGCCCTACAGAGTTGTTCCACATTGGAAATACAGGACAGCCCATTTTTCTCCTCCTCTGATCTTTTATTGAGTGTGTCACCTTGATCAAGGTAGCTCTGTGCAGCAAAGACAATCCCTGAAGGGGCTGATTGCTGAAAGATGCTGACTGGCAGGACTGCCTACCCCAGCACTTTATTTCAATAAAGGGAGTTTGGATGTCCAATCCCAGTATCTATCATGCAATGTCCACTGTTGACCAAGGGGCCTATGGAGAATCCTGTAACCCAATGGTAACTTTCAAGGCCAAATCCGTTTTCTGTTCTTTCTGCAATGGAATATATTGCCTACTCTGATGTTTCTTTTTTCATCTCCTGGTTTCCCAGTCTTTTTTCTTCTTCTTGACTTTTCTGCATCTCATCTTCTGAGCAAATATTAATCTTAAGAGGTGTGACTGATTTGTCTCATGTACTTGAATTTCTAAAATATCAGTGCAAAATTTCACTATATAGTTTCAAGATATTCCCAATTATAAGTTATTGCACTATTTTCTCCCATCAAAAGGCAATTTATTAAATAGATGATAATGAAATTTAATTTGCCTTATCTTATAAAACTTTATATCAAATCACAAATGAGAGAAACAACACAAGGCAATTTTTATTGACTTTATGTTTGTGAAATTTGGCCATGACATTTCATATAATACTATCAATAAATAAATATTCATATTCATTATTCAATTTTATTGACTAACTGCATATACTCAATATTAATTATCAGATAAGTTTAGATTCTAAATTATTTTCAGAAAAGAAACATGTTTTGTATATATCCTTTATAAGTCCTAGAAGATGATTGGACATATAGGAAAAATTAAAGCAATTTATTGTTAAATTTATTAAATTTCTAGGAAGACTATAAAATAAATGATACACAGCTGAGATCCTGTGTGCTCACATGAATGGACTCCCAGAGAGTGGAGTCCCTGGGTAGTATTTTCTGATTGTTTTCTTAACAGTCAATGCAGCTCAGAAAAGATCACCCACTGGGCCACCTTCTGAGTATTTTAGAGGAAGAGAGTATTTCTCTGAGTGTCAAGATGCATTTCATATATATTAGTGAAAATCTTTTGAGAAGAAATAGACTTGTGTTCCTCCAGTGAGAGCTGCAATGACAGCATTTGCTCATGGTGCCAGCAGGGGATTAAATGTCACTTTCCCCTGGGAAGTGTCCTCAGTGTATTTCAATATGCAGCACATCCTTGAGCAGGAAGGTCTCAGGAAGATGACAGTGCTCTGAAATACGCTTACTCCCTTGCCCTCATTTAACACAAGCCAAATTCTGACAAAAGACGAAGAAAAGGGGAGAGAAAAAGAAAAAGTCCTAACAATTTGTTCAATTTCAGAGCTGAGAGTATCTACTATCCTCATTATTTCCTGACAAACTGAGTATGTGGACCATTATACGGTCATTCAATGTGATGAAAATGTTCCAAAACCAGCCTCATTTCTGAAAATAGAATGATAGGAAAATGTGAAATGACTCTATTGATAAAGAAAACTAATATCACTTAAAAATGATTCTCTTTATGACAAATTTTGAAAATAAAGAATCTTGCACACCCTTAAACTACTGTAACATTTTTTGCCTACCATACTTTTTCCAAATGATGACTTACCTTAAGAACACGTTTACTTTGTGTTAAGGTATCTTGAATACTGTTCATGAGTGTTGAAGGTGAGAAAATATGAAATATGAACTTCTGAATGATTCCAAATCCATTCCTTTAATGTATTTAAAAGTTGGTTTGTGCTAAAAATGTTATAAGCTTTTTTTCTTTGAGATTTCTTGCTGTATTGTAAGAGTTTCAAATATATTCTAGAAATTGAATATTCCGCAAAAAGGAACAAAACAAAGTAAAAACATCAAAATTAAAATACTTCCAAAGTTCAGTGTTGCAATTTCAAATGTAATTTAATATGAAAAACAGGCATTTACACCACAGCTCTTTTCTCTTCTCAATAAAACCTTAAATTAGTATCTGAAAAAACTTGGCTGAGAATAATGCATTTTTGCTTAAGTATATTAAGCTTAATATATTTTCCTAGTCATTTACATTCAAAAGGAATTGTTCTGTTGTGGGAGAAATTGTAATTCAGATGATAAATTTTTGGATTTGTTTTTATAGCACCTAAATTATGCATATTTTTGTCAATATAATCTATCACACAGTGATATGTAAGAAATAATGTTTCAATACCCAGCAAAAATGTGTGTGTTCGGTTCAATTTGATTATACAAGGAACTTAAGCTCCTTAAGGGAATATTTTTTCAGTATCAACCTGGTAGTTTACCATTTAGTTTTGAATATGAAAAGTTTTATACAAATTAATATATAAGTATTTTATGGCTTTTGTTTTCACCATAATTTAAGAGATGATTGACCCAGTTCCTTCAAAATGTACAAACCAAACTTGGAGTCACAATTTTTAAAATGAAGAACAGATTCACTTTATCCTGGCAAACTATGAAATACAGGAAGAATCAGCAAGCCTAATTTGATTATGACTACTATTCTTTGAAGGGGATGGCAGAGACTTGCTGAGACATAAATGCCCACTTCTTTTTTGCTGACTGGTTAATTTTGTGCAAGTGAATGGTTTTAAAGATTCATTGGAGTAACTGAAGTACATTCAATTTTAGAACTACATTTATTTTTAGGCCAGATGTTTTAGAAACCACAAATTTGGAGAACCCCAAATGATAGTTAAGGGATATTTAAGAGTTTTGATTTGGTTGAGGAAAACATAGAAACAGCCCAAAATGTTTCAGTTTCTCTTCAATTGCTCTGAAACCCAGAGAACCTGCTAATGATTTAGAGAATAATCTATTGAGACTTTGCCATGTATTAAGCACTATTTTTGGATATTAAACAGCTTTGCTTCATGGTTACAAATAACGGAACCAAGTCTAATTATTATTTTTTGGGAAAAGGAATTATTAAAAGATGTTACAAAAATTCTGGAAGACCCAACAAAGTTAGGCTTGAAAACTATAATGTTAGAAAAATCAAAAATATACCACATGCAAGACATATGCTGTATAAACTATGTGGGATGGATTATTAACTAGTTTAAGTCTTGAAAAAGGACTTTTTCATGACTGGAAAAGCAGTAAGATTTAAATTAGTGTTTTCTCAGAATTACTAAAGTAGAAGAATTATCATTGGTGAAAACATACATGAAGGTGCTATTGTTAAGAGAATATCAACTGACTTTGTCAAAGTCATACAACTGATTTGCAGAAGAACCTTGTATAGAACTCCAGTTTCTATGGTTTGGGCATCGGGACTATTTATTATTAGATAAGTAGAGTTTTCAAACTGTGTTGGACAGAGTAGCCAAAGATATAGTGTAGGGGAAAAAAATGCCCAGATTAAAACATGTTAAAGATAGTTTAGAGTTATGTATCAGTCATGTTTCAGATGGAGGTGCCCCAGAATCAGATAATAAGACGTGAACATAAGTGTAAATCATTTATTTATTTGTCAAGTGTTGCCAGAAAGCATCCATAGGATAAAGAAGAAATAGAAATTAAGAATATTAATGGAGAATGTGTTAGAAAGTGGATCACTATGTGGGCAACTGGGGTTTGATCCAACTGCAGAACTCTATGAGAAAGTATGGAAAAAACCACCAAGTTTGATCACTCTGGGAATGAGGGGTATCTTATACAGGTTTCGTGTAGAATTTATTCTTCATGTACACTTGTAAAAAGTAAAGACCTATTCCCAAAAATATACTCTGAAACCTTGGAAATATGTATCCTCTAAACACCTAACTTTGCCTAAAGTAATTAGTCAGTGATACAATCAAAGGGAATCTGGGGGCTGGGGTTATGGCTCAGCTGTTGAGCGCTTGCCTCACATACGTGAGGCACTGGGTTCGATCCTCAGCACCACATAAAATAAATAAAGATATAAAAAAATAATGGCACATCCTTTAAAAAAAAAAAAAAAAGGGAATCTGAACACAGCCTGTCCTGTTGGTCAGCTGGTGTTTAGCTATGCTGAGCTTTATGGTAAGCTTGGATCTGGCTTCTAAGCTAAACTCTGGCTTCTGTTCTCATCCCATCAGCTATTAGCTCTGACTTTTGGTTCTGTCCCAGGCTAATACTTGTTATAGCAGTACTTTAGGGACTGGGCTAGATGGGAAGTTGAGAACTGGTAGGGTTAGTGGGGAGGTAGTTGGAAGACTTCTGAAATCCATGATAGCAAAAAGTAAGATGGACCTCAGTTTGGACTATAACCTCAATGGTAATATGTTGGAGAGATTATTGGATTATTGGAGAGATATTGTGTGTGTGAATATATCTAAGCTCTTCCTATATTATCTTTGCAATAAATCTGTTATGTGGCAAATATGATACATTTTCCCTGGTATAGTATCCTTCAAGGACTAAAGGGCAAAAATAAGCAATGAATACTTCAGAAAATAGATACATTGTTGAAAGAACAGGGGGAGGATTTGTAGGGACAGGTAGATTTGCAAATGGTTCATTTTCCTGCTGCTTCTTAACACTTACATTTGAGTATAGGAGAATTATGGGAAGGAGTTAATTTAAAGTCATTTTGTCAATGAGATTTTGATGCTAAGTATAATGTGGATCCTGTCATTTTCTGTTTAAACTTGTACAAGTGTTATGGTGTGGATATGAGATGTCCCCTAAAAGCTCACGTGTGAGACAATGTGAGTTTGGAGGAGAAATGATTGGGTTATAGTATAAACCCAATCAGTGAATCTATCCATGATGGGATTAACTGGGTGGTGACTGGAGGCAGGTTGGGTGTGGCTGAAGAAAGTGGTTCATTGGGGTCATGGCTTGGGGGTACATATTTGTAACTGGCTAGTGGAGGTTTCTCTGCTTGCCGATCATCATGTGAACTGCTTCCCTTTGCCACAATCTTCTGCCATGATGTTCAGCCTCGCCTCAACCCGAGGAATGGTGCTAGACTTCTTCAGATTGAAATCTCTGAAACTGTGAGCCCTCAAATAAACTTTTCCTCCTCTACAATTGTTCTGGTCAGATCTTTTAGTCACTAGCACTCATTATAGCTGCCAGAGCGATCATTTTGAAAGTGTAAATGAGGAGACAGGATTTAATTCAGTGATAGAGCCCTTGCCTACCAGCGATTGATCCCCAGGGATTGATCCCCAGAAGTACAAAAAAAAGAAAGAACAAAAATAAAATGTGTAAGTGCCATCACAGGATTCCTTTAGTCATCCTTCTGATGACCTGTCAGCTCACTCAGGATGTAATCCAGATGGCTCCCTTTGGCTTGTGGGGTTCTGCCTCTTCTACCACAGGGCTACCATTGTGACCTCTCCTCCATCAGCTTATCTGATTGCTTAGTTGTCCAGGTTACATTAACTCCCTAATGCTCCTTTAATATGCCAAGCACACTCCCATCCTAGAGACTTTAAGCTTTTTCTTTCTTCTGCCTAGAACATTTTTTCCTGATATCTGTAAGAGGCATGCCCTCACTTTATTCAGGTCTCTGTTGAAATGTCACCTTATCATAAATAACTATAAGATCAACCTTTATAAAAGAGCACTCCATCACTTTCTATGCTTTTATTTTGCTTTATTTTTTCATATCATTTACTTATTTTGCATTGTTTTGTCAAATTTCTTCTACATACAAAATGCAAAAATGTAGAATTTGTTTCTCTTCTATTCTGAATATTGAAATGAATGGGCCTTATGACTTATGTGTATATGAGGATTAAACAGGATAACCATGTAAAAATATCACCATTTTTAATATTTTCCTGTTGTTCAGTTTAAATGATACTTGCTTTTGTTTTTTGTGTATGTTTGTGTGTGTTTGCTTAAAGCAGGGTTCAACATTATGGTCACTAGGTAATAGTTGGCTCCTCACTTCTTGTTATAAATAATGCTATAGGAGCACAACCATACCTATGCATTGTCTGTAGTTGCTTTCCTATGATGTGGCAAAATAAAATTCTTATGTTAGATTATATAGCCTATATAACTGGCCTATTGCAAAAAAAAAAATGTTCTTTATCCTGCAAGAATAGCATAAATGAATAAACTGAATGAATGAAATAAAAACATACGAGTAAACATGGTTAGTAATCACAGTGATTTGTATGGGAAGCCCATTTAACAATTTGGTATTGGATTCTATGAAGTGAGTAAACTTCTGAATTTTTAAGAAAATGTGTAATGTTATCCATGGCACTTTTAAAAATGAAATGGTATACTAGCTGAACTCTGAGACCCAAAAGTGTAAGACTTGCCCAATGTTATAACACAGGTCCAGTGAAGAAATGAAGCAAGGCCCAAAGTCAGTTTATTTCTGGTCCGTTCCTTCCTCCATTGTATAGCTGAGTTTGAGCACTGTTCTTAAAAGTTGATTAAAGCCTGCAGTGCAATTATTGGCGAGATGTTGGCAATTCACTTCTCAGTTAGTAAAATGGATATTTTAAAGAGAAGGTTAATTTTTAAATGCTTTCTTTGATGAAGTCAAGCATGCTTCCACGGCGGAGCTCTAGTAAACAAGGTTTTTTTCTTTTTTTTTTTTTTTCTGTTTCTCAAGGTAGTCTAACCACTGAAAAGGATCCCTCCCTATTCTTGGAGTGGGCTGGTGTTGGAGCAATTGGTGTCATCACTAAGCAAACACATGGTGATTCCTGTTTGTTTATGCTAGTGGAGAGAGATCAGTGTCATTACATAGATGAAATAGGTTTTAATTTTAAAAAGAGTATTGTGAGGAATCAGGCAGCTGGATTCCATTCCTGGATCATCTATGGTAATCTTAAACATTCAAATAACTTTAAAAACATTAGCGCCTATTAATGGTATCTGGTTCATAGTTGATGCTTAATAAGTACTATAAAAAGAAATGAATGAATGATAAATGAATATCAAATGGAGTTAATGGTTAATAATAAAAACAATTAGAATAAAAAATGGAAGAAATTGTAAGAAAATAAAAACCTGTTTTATGTGAAAGTCTTTGTGATAAGAAAGCCTGGGCATTTACAAAAATAAGGCAAGGTTCATGAGTCTTATAAATTAGGTCAATTTTTTGTTGTGTTATTTTCTGTTTTGAGATCTGAAGATCATTTAGGTAGAGCTAGGGCTGTACACTTTTGCTTAATGGGAAAAGGTTCAGGGCACACTTTTTGGGACCAATGAAGTTTTCTCCCCTACTTAAACCATGCTAAATAAGAGACTAAATATTACCTAATATATTTAATATAAAGATCGGATATTTAATAAAAACTCAAGTCATCTGATATCTAAAAAGCCATTATTATGTTGTTGTGTGTAGTGACTGAGGCTAGAGTAATTCTGTAGAGTAAAAGGAGGGCTGTTTAGGTCAAGATTCACCTGCGTGAAAATGACAAAAACCCAACTCAAAACAGATTAAGTTGAAAGAAATGAGGGTAAGCAGGAATTATTGGCTTCTGGAACTTAAAAAAAAAAAAGAAAGACAGAAAAAGAAAACGAGATTTGTTCTTATCTTCACAGCTGGATGAAGCCACATGTTCAAATAACCCATGCAAGAAACTCTTCCTTGTATCTCTTAGTCCTTTCTCTGGGTTTACTTCATGCTCAAGCATCAAGCTTTAGAGTCCTGCAAGGAGATATGTGGTAGTACTAGGCTCATCCTCCTCTGCGTGTACTAATTATTACATTGTTGATCAATAGATCTATCAACTGTTGCCTAGTCAGTCAGTCAGTTGCCTAGTCAGTCTGTTGCCTAACAATCAGTGTTATTTGTAATTAAGGACATTGACCTGAATTACTATTTTTATGCTCTCTGCAAGCATAGCTCAGTGGTAGGTAGCATACAATTGGTATGTTTCTTCTCAATTTCTTCTCTTTCATTCTGTTTTGAAATTTTTTTAAATTTTTAATAACACATTGCAAGTGGATCAATTCTGATTTATTTTTGTTTTTGATCATATAGTATCCATAGTTGTGATTTATTCATCAAAGGTCAGAGGAACACACACTAACACACATGAGCACATGCACACACAAACACAAAAATTCCATGTGAAAAGAAAGAAAGGGCCCTGTGGATCTGACAGGCTATGTTATTGGTCCTGACATTTTTAGCATATTTGCAGATAACTCATATAATGTTATACTGAGCAATGATCACATTTTCAGGTGAACAGGAAATGAAAGAAATAACTAGGCTGAATAATAGATTAGGATTCAAATGCTTCATTTTAACTTGGAATGATGTGCCATATATATGTGAATTCCATTTACATTTTGTAACTGTTTAAGGCAGGGAAACAAGTTCAGAAGAATAAAAGCAAATATGAAGGGTAGGGGAGATAGTGTCTATGAGGTGAACATTGAAAGAAGCAGAGTTGGATATATGTCAGTGATTTTATGTGGCAACCAGGGAAATTGGAAATGTCTTAGGCTGCTGATTTTAGATATTTGGCTGTGATTGGAATGGGGAATATTCAGAATACTGTCCTAGCTCCAGGAATCCCTCTTTAAGAGATAAGCCGATAAGGTGAAACATTAGTAAAGGAACAACTTGCAATAATAAAGGAACTCAATAACTTTATTGGCATTTATTTGTTTGTTTGTTTGTTTTTATAGAGGAGGCTTGATAGTCAGAAAGGCTCAGTTAAATTTCCAGAAATTTCTAGATTGATTTCTTAAAGACTTTGTTTTAGTGACCAGATCAGAAGCTCCCCATCTACTTGATGCTTTGGATAACATATATGTGTGATTTTCTTCATTAGTTGTGTTAGTCAGTTTTCTGCCACTGTAACAAAATACTTGAGATAACTTAAAAGGAAGAAAGATTTATTTTGGCTCTGTTTTTAAGGTCTCAGTTCATGATCACTTGACCCTGTCAATTTGGGCCTGTGGCAAGGCAGAAGAATATGGTGGGGAGCACAGGATGGAGCAGAATTATTTATTCTTCACATAATAGCCCAGAAGAAGGAGGGTGAGGAGTGGGCAAGGAACCAGGTTCTCAATATCTCCTTCAAGGGAACACCATCAACAACCTCACTTCCTGGCTCTCGCCTCCACCTCTTAAAGGTTCCATCACCTCCTAGTAGCACCATGGGTTTATAAGCAAAACTTTAGCAAATAGTCCTTTGGGTGCATTTAAAACTATAACATCTGTGAAATGGGGACATTCCATTCCCAGAAAGTGTGGATGAAACAAGGCAATGTATACAATTCAACCAGCATATTACCAACTACAGTTGAGGTGGTGAGTGGGGAGTAGCTGCGTTTTACAATGTTTATTGTAATTATTAATTACTAAAGAAGGATAGAAATTCTCTAAGGGATAGAAATTCTTGAACATAGCTAAGAAAGATGCCTGCTCCCACCTTTCCCACCAAAGAAAACTCAGCCCTGGATATTACCCACGGCAGTCTCATCCTTTGATTCAATGTACCAAACCTCTATCATTTTTCACATATAATTTCACATGAAAAATGTTGAGACACATTTTGGTGACAAGAGAAATAGTAAAGTAAGTTATTTGAAAACAACACTGTAGCTGTTGTATAAGGAATGGTTTGGTTGGGCATGGTACAGAGGCTGAGAAGGTGATCATTAGCATAATTTCATGTTTATGTCATCACAGCACACAAGGGGGTGGGCATTGAGATGGATATGACAGCTTTGAGATTTGTGTGATTCCTATACAGCTTTTTAAAAGTGGTCTTGAGCTTACCTCAAACAAGAACAAAGTTATAACTCAGATTTAGGTATTTCTGGAATTTCTTAATTCTTAAAAACTGGTATCTAAGTAATATTCAAGCAGAAAAAACATATAATAATTTAAGTTGATTTCTGATTTATCAGCATCCACTTTGGTTATTTATTGCATCCTTTCTGGTATTTTGTTATCCCTACATCTTGTATTTAACCAAACAGGAAGAAAGAACAGAAGCTTTTGCATTCTCATGTGCCTGATTCAGTACTGGGTACTTTAGATATGCTATTTGATTTAACTGTCACAACTGATGATACAGACCTATAGTATGTTACCTACTAAGGGACCCTCTGATGAGTGGAGCAATTTTGGCTATAAAGTCTTCAATCTGTCCTTTACATAATGCAGCATTCTATGTCCAGTGAAACTTCGCTATTTCAGGATTTTGTTACCCACTTTGTAACAAACCCAGTAATCTTCACTATGGTATGACATTGTAAATTACGTGCTCCTGTGCCTGTGAGGGTATGTGAATTTGCATGTGATCATGCATGTGAGTTTCACTTGTTCAGTGTGGGAGAATTGGAATGAAGGGCTGTGTGAAATTTTTGAAATTATAGCACTAAAGCATCTATCTCTCACAATGGCAGTATCAGAGAAATACCCATGGAAAATAAAAATTGATACTTTCTGGAATAGCCTAGTTAGCAAGAAAACCAATTTCACTAGCCACCAAATTAGGAGTTTTCTTTTGGTCCCCTGTTAGTAGTCCTATTTTATGAACAAATCATTCAGCATAGTTGTGAATCGAGTTAGACATTAAAGAAATCAAAATAGTCAAGATTCACTGAAACAGCTTCAGATATTTAACCTTTCTAAAAGTTACTTCTACCATTCACCACCTAGCAACTGCAGCTGAGTGATAAGGAACCAAGGTGGAGACTGGGAAAAGGAGATTATCAAGTTTTAACAGTTCATTTGAGTACGTCTGTCAAGCTCAGTAGGTATCATGGGTTTCAGTTTACAGTCTTATACCTGAAAGGCAAAAGTGTATATTTTGGGGATAGGGGAGATGCAGGGGTGGGCAGCAGCTCCAAGTTAGTCTTTTCTTGAGAATATAGTGTTTAATTTTTTCTGTATTTATTTAAAATCAAGACAATTTAAACTGGAAACACCCTGGTCCCAATAGCCTAGCTCCATTTTTTGATGAGATTCAAAAGGTATGATTTCCTTAATCTCAGATATCTGGGTACCAGTGATAACCAGCTCCTTACCACACTGTTGGCTGAGTAGCAGTCTCCATGTTGCTGTCCTCCTGTTATGGTTTGGATCTTTACTCTCCCTCAAAAGCTCATGTGTTGAAGGCTTCTTTCCCAGCTGATGGTCCCTTTGGGCAGTGTTGGAAACTTCAGGAGGCAGTCCTTCCTAGTGAGAGGAAGTCGAGTCATTAAAGGGAAGCCCTTGAAGAGTTTATTGGGGCCCTATTCCCTTCCTCTCTCTTTTTTTCCTGATCACCATGATGTAGTAGCTTTGCTTTACCAGGTGTATTCCACCATAATGTTTGGCTTGGCTATAGTCCCAAAGAGATGGAGCCAGGTGATCATTGGTGCTTACCATTCAGCTGTGGTTTCTGGGTGGTGAATGTTAAAAGTGATTTTTACAGGGTTGGGGGTATGACTCAGGGGTAGAGAACTTGCCTAGCATGTGCAAGGTCCTCGGTTCAGTTCCCACAACTGTAACAAAACAAAACAAACAAACAAGGAAAGAAAGAAAAACGTAACTTTCAGAAAAGCTGAACATCTTTCCTTCTTTTAGTTGTTTATCTCAGGAATTCTGCCACAGCACTGTAAAGCTAACCAAAAACCTTCCATAGTCATAGATACAGTGTTCACCTCTATGTCATATGTAATGTAGTGAACTTTGAGATACATTAAAAAATAGCTACTTCTTTTGAGTCTTTCTCTTCAGATACTGAGAGACTGTGTACTAGGAAGTGCTTTAAGCTTATTCACACAAAAGTTAATCTTCATGGATCTGTCACTTGCTGTACCTAAGATGACTGATCTGTGTGGTATGATGCATTTTGAATTACATTAGGAAAGAACTAAGCTCACTGGGGTTCTTAAGACCGTGAGATAGCTGGAGATAAAATAGACTCTCTCTGAACTGGAACTAAAGCTTGTGTTTTTGGGAAGAGGTGTTCTGCATCCTTTGCCCATTGAGATGCCCTGACCTGTCTCCTTTTCCTCACTTCTAGAGATTCCATAGAAAGCTATAGACCATTAGAAAAATGATGTCCAGTTTAAGTTGTCCTCCCTCATCCTATGGTGATAGAGGTAGCTTCTATTGACATTTTGGCTTTCTTGCTTTATCTTTTCTTTTTCTTTGGTTTTCAGTATTGCCCTGGGACATCTTCTTGCTTCCATCCTGTGTATTCATGCAGAGTTCACTCTGCGACACTGAGACAAAGGTCCTATTACTGGACCTTGAGCTGCTCTGCAACAGACCTGCCATTTGTGTCTGTTCCTGCAGTCCCTACATGCATGCTGCCCTCTGTGAAGAAAGGGAAAGCTCCTGTTGACTCATTGGAAGTATCCTCTGCGGACAAGGACAGGCCTACAGCACTAGCCTGGCAAGGCTGTGCTGGCTCTGCTTTCTCCTGGATCCAGGAAAGCTGCTCTTGCCAGTGCAGGATTTTTCTGTCCTGAGGCTGCATACTGGATTCTTTTCCTCCCAGTTTTACCAGAAGAGGCAGCCCCCAATACTTCAGGGAGCATCTGAAGCCTTTTAATATTGACCTGATCTTAATTTCCTTCTCTATGAAGGCCTGGGCAGAGAGGGAGGTAAAACAAGTAAAGTAGAAAAAGTAACACCAGAAAGATTCATATTCTCTCTCCCTCTCCTCTGTCTCTCTCTCTCTCTTTCTCTCTCCTCCTCCCTCTCCCCCTCTCTCTCCTCTTTCTTTCTTTCATCAAAAGCTGATGATTAGAAGAATCTCTGAGATCGTCAAATTCAAATTCAAATTTGTCATTCAATGTAGAAATCCCCCCTGGAGTACTTCCTGTGAAGAGCTTTCCAGTTTTGCTAGAGCAATTTCAGTGCCAATTCACCAGTAAACATACTTGTACAGTTTTATTTTATACAATTGTGTTTAGTATGTCTGTAGAATCAATTCCTATAAGTGAGACTGCTGGTAGAGAGAAATTCATAATTTATGTTTTTATAGGAAATAATAAAATGGGCACATGCCAACAAATGTGCTCTTACTGCCAGTGCTATATACAAAAATCTGTGCCTGGCAGTCATGGGGAGGCACACTGTGGCTCAAAGGAAGGACACTCTATTGGTTAAAAATGTCCCATAATAGATCACATTGCAGGGGCTGGGGAAATAAGTATTGAAGAACAGAGTGGATGGTCAGGGTGCTGACTGGGGCACAACAATATTGGATATCCAGAGAGGAGCTGACATTTAAGGAATCTCTGGAATTTAGCCTTGGAGAACACTCTGGAGAAGTATTAGGACCCTCTCCAACATGGCACAGCTTCTGAATGGCCCTGGATCCTTACAAACTCAGCGAATTTTCCAAGATAGCCTAAGAGAACATGAGAGGCTTTGCAGGAACAGATGTTAGCTGCTCTCCCAAAGCTCATTGGCCTCATTTTTATTATTACTACTATTTTAAAAATTTGTTGCTTTTAAATATATTTGAGAGTAGGGTGTATTTTGACATACATATATACAATTTTGATCCTATTCTTGTGGTTGAACATGATGTGGAGTTACACTGGTTATGTATTCATATATAAGAATAGGAAGTTGTATCCAATTCATTCTACTGTCTTTCTTGTTCCTCTCTCTTTTCCTATTTCCCCTCCTTTCCCTTCATTCTCCTTTGTCTAATCCAATAAAATTCTGTACTTTCCCTCCCTTCCCTCCTTTGTTATTGGTTAGCGTCCATATATCAGAACATTCAATTGGCATATTTCACTTGTGGTAAATGATGGAACTGGAGAATATCATGACCTCATCTTTTAGAGACTGAAAAAACTTGTGCTGGGCTATTGACCTCAGTGTCAAACACAGACGTGTCTATTGCACCTGCAGTTGATGTGGTCTGGGTGCTGTTGGAATAATCTGGTAATGACATCAGGAGGTAAACAAAAAGAGCATCTACAAACAGCTGACACTGAAAAGAAGAATGACAAGTTTCAGGAAGAGCTGTTCCTTTTCAATATCACAGGTGAATATTTTTACAGATTTAAATAGGGGACATCTAATTAACTCTTATGTGTTACTAAGCTGGTGGCCTCTTATCTGAATGCCACAGCCATATCTGTTTGCAGCTACTCCATTCAGCAACATAACATATGATAGCAGCACAAGGCTAGGGCTGGGTATGATGGGGACAGAGTGCCCACAGTCACCAAGCAGACTTGGCTATGTACCTAGATCAAATCTCTTTTGCTCATCTTGTTAAAGTTGTTTGAAAATATCATTGTGTACATGAATATAGTAAACTATCCTTTGTAGAATTATTGTTGCAGTGACCTCATGGAAATCTTAATCATGCCCCCTGCATGCCTGAATTGGGCCATGTAATTTGCTGTCAAGGGCATTTATGAAGACAGTTCCTTATGGCTTTGCCACCCTTTCCCTACCATCCCTTGCAGGGTTTCCTGTGCCCCCTGCTTCATGGACAGGAAAGTTAAGGAAGGAGACCCCTGAGTAATTGAGGGTTATCTGACACATTTCCACTCTGGAGAGGTGAGTTGTCCCTAGGAGGGGCCTTTCCCTGAGTCTGATACCCTTGTTCACCACCACCTCAAAGCAAGCTGCCAGCTGTAATGCTGCAGCTTCTTCTTCTTGAGCCCCCACCAGTACCTAACCCTGCTGGTGGCCCCTTTTGTCCTCTGCTGCTAGCAGCAGTCTGTGTCCTTCACAATCCCTGTCACCTACTATCCCCTACCGCAGGGCAGTATCTCGAGGAAACCCTGCCAAAGTAAAAGGGTAGGGTAGGGGGCTAAGTCTATCATTTTGAAGTAAAGAAACATGCTAGACAATGGGGATCCTTAAAATCATAAGTGGCATTATCATTTCTTATCTTCAACAAGATCATTTGCATAGCAATGGATGAAAGGGAAACATTTCTTTTACAGGCAGTCTCTAAATATTGAAGAAAATGAGCACAAGTTTCTGTGGAACATTTACCCAGTATATTTTAGATAGGGGCAAATTTTAATTGTGGAAATGAAAGTGCTGGGTGCATCAGATGGAAGAAGATCAACATTCACATGACTTTCAGGTTATCAGCCACATCAAGTACCCTAAAGTCACCCCAAATAGTTGTGAGCTTTATTTCTCATTTTGCATTATTTGAAAGGTACAGAAATATGTTCCAGATGGTGAGGACATTACTTTTGGTTGTTCGTTTTGTTTGCTATTTTGCAAGACATTTATTTTCCTCCTTCTATTTGAAATATTTATAAAACTGCAAAACAATCTTAAGACCATTAAGGCATTTAACACTATTTATCCTTAAAATTTGATGTTAACTAACTCATTTAAATAAAACTGCTCTTTCTATAACAATCCAGCACTGTGCACTATAAAATAAAAATTATGCTTCCCTTTCACTTTAACTATGCTTCTGTTTACATTTTTCCTCAGCTGCTCCTATCATGTGGATGATTTTGAGCAAATGATTGTCAGTCCAAACTAGCCCAGGTCAAAACAGAAAAACAGTGCATCTGGCAGTCTTGTATTTTCTTTAACACAATAGCATTGCGGACGTTCCAGAGCAAGGGGTCCAAAACTAGACAACCTATATTCAAACCTTGTTTTTCTCCTTCCTGGTTATCAGACAAGTGTTCCTTAGCATTTCTGAGCGGAATTACTCTTACCTGTAATGTTGACATCAGGATATCTTACTTCATAGGTGTTGAATGATCATTTAACAAATCACTGCACAGAAAGCTCTTAATTTAGAGGCTGATGCATAACAGGAAGTCAATAAATGGTGGCTGTACTTATGAATGAGTCACAAGCATCTTTTTTCACATAACTATCAATCTAGGAAACAAATTTTAAAAAGTTAGGATTGAGCAGCTCTTTCAATTTATTTTGAACATTAGATTATCTTTTTATTAGTCCCATATATGCATAGGGAAGTATACGGGGGCATCGCCCACAAACTCCCTTCCCCTCCCTGGAGGGGCTGAGATCCTGGGAAATAAGCAACTCTAATCTGGAGCACAGAATAAGTGTCACACTGATACATGTGGCAGGTGATCCATGGTTTCACTCTCGGGATTTCTGTCCACGTATGGCTGAGAAGGAGATAGAACGCCACAGGCATTTTGATAAAGGCCCAAGGGAGAGGTATTAGAAACAGTGGAAAGAGTCAGTGAACTGGCCACTCAGGAATCAAAGCAGAGAGCTCATTTCCAACTGAGCTTTCAGTTACCTACCCAGGAGAGAATCAAGAATTAGAGACAAGGGAGTAAGACTGAACTCTTGATGAGCTTTTAGGTTCTTGGCAGCTTAGTCACGTTGTATTTTTTCTTATCCTATAACATTAGCATTTCCAGAATGCTTTCCCTATGGTTTGGAAGTTTGAGCATCCTCCCTTCAAATTCCTATTCTGAAGCCTAATCATTACGATGACCACATTAGAGAGAAATTTTGTAGGGCATTTAGGTCATGAAAGCAGAGTCCTCATGAATTAATGCCACAAGAAAAGGGACTTTGGAGCACTGATAGCACCTTCCACATGTGAAGATAGAATGAAAAGATGCCACTCTCAATCAGGAGATAGGCCAAGCCCAGATACAGAGTCTGCTAGTATTTTAATCTTAGACTTTCCAGACTCCAGATGTGAGAAATAAATTTCTGCTACTTAGAAACTTCCCAGTTTATGGTATGTTGTTATTGCAGCTCTAATGGACTAAACCACCTGCTATGTGTCAGATTTAGTATTATGAAATCAAAAAATAAAAGCATTTTTTTAAAAAAAATGTGAAATTGGGCTAGGGGTATAGCTCTGTGTTAGGGTGCTTACCTAGCATTTGTGAGGTCCAGGATAAATTCCCAAACACCACAAGAAAAGCAAAGTTGTTTCTGCCATGAAGGTATTAATGAGGTTGTAGGTAGAGAAAAACTATTAACTAGTTTATAAGTGGTGGAAGATAATTTCCTGAGAGTGATATGCACCCATTTATAAAGAAGCACAGGATAAAGGAGACCTAGAAGTCTACTTGGAGTACCAGAAAATTTAAGTGTAATTTAAAGACAGAATTGGAACAGCTCAGACAAGATGGTGCATGATGGTCATTTTAGACTGAGGACGTGGCCTGTATAAAGGTCAGAGGCAGAACTGACCATTTAAAACAGTAAGCAGTTCATGTTAGAACAGCAAAGAAATAGTGATAAAACTTGTGACAAGTAAGACTGGAGATGAAAGCAGAATGGAGATTTTTTTTTTTTTTTTTTTTTTGGATACTAGAGATTGAACTCAGGGGCACTCGACCACTGAGCCACATCCCCAGCCCTATTTTGTGTTTTATGTAGAGACAGGGTCTCACTGAGTTGCTTAGTGCCCCGCCTTTGCTGAGGCTGGCTTTGAACTCGTGATTCTCCTGTCTCAGCCTCCCAAAGTGCTGAGATTACAGGCTTGTGCCACCACGCCCGGCTCAGAATGGAGATTATTAAGGACCCTGAAGGCTTTAATAAAGAGCTTGACTTCATCCATGAGCCATTGAAAGCAGGTGCATAACCCAATCTGAATATGCGTTAGACAATTAGCTGTCTTCAGTGAAGACAAGGAGCTGGAGTGACATAAAAGCTAAACAGGTAAGAGGAGCATTTTAGTGTCTTCAGAATGTTTGAATAAATTGATAAAATACTGGGCAGTAACCAGATCTGAGGAAAGGAGGCATGCATGGATGGCTTTTTAGAAGACAAGAGTGATGACCACATCTAGAGTGCTGGAGATTTAAAAAGCGGACTTGGTCCTCTGTTCATTCTTTTTGTTCATCTTCTACTCAAATGAATAGAAAATGAACATAAAAATAAAAATACAATATATTATAAGACCTGTACCAAGGATGACAGATACAGACATGATGCTAAAGATCATGCCTTGAACTACCATTTTATATCATTAATACTGGAAATAGACATATCACATACAACCTAGTCAGAGCTACAGTGGAGGTGTGTGAAAAAGATGTTGGTAAGCACTGTGGTTTCCCATCAAACAATGCCAGTGGACCTGGATGGTCCCATTCCATTACTGAAAATAATACAATTTCATGATTCCAAACACAAAACAAATATCCATTTCTTGTTTTTCTTAAAACTGATTTTAAGGATTGGGTTGGAAGCATAAGTTTTAGTCTGGATAGAACCAGAGGAGCCTTTCCTGTTCATCTAGGTTTAAAACAGTACAGTTTGTTTTCAAACACTAGCTTTGCTATCTATTGTTGGACCACTCTGGAATAAATTTATTAACCTTCATAAAGCTTGACTATCCTTATCACCAAAATTGGGAGTTGTACATCCATGACCTTAAATATTTGGGGAGAAACACACTTATTGGCTTATTCCCTCCCTCCTCCATGCTTCCCCACCCTATATATTTTAAATGTCCTCAGAATTTCTGGCACTTTTGTAAACAATCTTAGAAAATTTTACATACAAATGTATCCACACCACAATAATTTATGCTTTATTTTCTTGAGATACGAATCAAGTTAGTTTATAGTCATAAGGATATAGTAACAATTTATTTTTGCAAATTAACTAATACTTCAAAACTTTTATAGTTTCTGTATATCAATGATATTAAAGAGTAGGATAAATTTTCAGTGCCTTATTGGCTATAATCTTAATTCATCCCCATAGATGTTTTAATGGGAAATAATGTCTGCTCTCTCAATCTACCCAAAGAAAGCAGGGAAAGCAGCATTACAGTTCAGTTGATAATATCACAAAAAAATTTTTGAAAAAAGAACACAGCAAAAGCTCTAATCTCATTTACAACAATTTTTGCATATATTTGTGGCTTTGAATAATGAGCATGATATTTCTGAGCTTTGAATCTCTTCCTTCTAAAATAAAAAACGCACTGACAACACACAAGATGGTAATGAAAACTGAATATATTAATATTTACAAAACACAAAGCATAGTTGTGGACATATAAAATAATTGCTCAACCATATCATTATGTAATTATCTAAGCTGGTCTCCCCCCAGCCCCTTGTGGAAGGCTTAAATTTTTATAGGCTGGAGAAATATTCCAAGAAAAACTGAAAACAAGCATTGTATTTCTCACCTATCATTTTAGGTGAAAACATTTTTAAAGTTTCATAAATTTAGCTTTGTAATACTATCTGTAGGTTAATGTCAATAAGTAGAGAAGAAAATAATGGCTTTAGGTTTGTGCAGCTTCCTAGTGACATCAAATTAGTTAGTTTGTTGTATGGAGTTTTCCTGCTGCTCATTATTCATACTGGTAGAACAAGGCAGCTCTTAAAATCTATTAACCTGATATTCCTCTTTAAATTGAGAGATGAGTCTAAAATGAAGGATGAAAACTATTTAAGAAGAAAGTTCAGTTGAGGGTTCAGATGATCACTTTGCTGGGGTTCACACTTTCTCATTGGAAGAAATTTCTTTCATTGACATGTTAAGCAGTACCCCTGGAGAGACATGAATTAATTGCGACTTCCTCCTGAATGGCATGTTCTGAGTCTGAAGCTACTTACTGTAGTTTAAATGTTCCTTAGGGTAACATCTTCCAATTAAAATCAGTTGTTTAGAGAGTTCATCTGAAACATTTTTTTCCCAAAATTACCCAGTAGTCAGGCCCTTTGGGGATGCTAAGACTAAATTTGAAGAAATGGATTTTTAAAAAGAGTTTATGGCTGGTGAGTTTTGTTCTAATATCATGTGGTTAAATTTGTAGATTTTGTCCCTATCCATTATTGACCACCACAGTCCTCTAATCCTTGGCATAAGCATGATATTTTTATGATAGATCATAATAAAACAGATTTGCTTTGTATGATGTCTATACTTCCAACTTAATTGAGAATTGCTCTATGATGTCAGGCAATAAAATTGTTAGGATAAATAATAAGTAGAGTGGGAGAGGGATTGAGATAGATAATCAAGGGAATAAAATATGTTTTCATTTGGAAAGTGATGGAGCTTGAAGTGCTAAAACACACACACACACACACACACACACACACACACAGAGGGAGCGAGGGAGAAAGAAAGAGAGGTGATTCCTGGTAACAGGAGCAATGGAAAATAAAACCTTAAGCTGGCAGATAAAATAAGAGAGAGGACTAAAAATAAATTAGACTTTCATGAGTGAATGGAGGAAGTACAGAAGGCTAGCCTGTAGGAAATCTGTTTTTTCAATTATTCCTCTAAATATTCAAGTATACATTGGAAACAAAATAGTATTTCTCATCAATGAAAGAGAAAGTAAAAAAAGATTATCAACATACATTCTGGAATGAATTCCACAGGTGCTACGCTTAGCAAAAAGCCAGGCATATAAGGAGGTATATCCTTTGATTTTATTTACATGTTTTTTTAAGAATAGGCAAGACTAATTCATGATACTAGGGGTCAGAATATTTGTTCCCCTTGGTGGGAAGTGGCAATGTTTCTATTGGAGGGAAGTAGAATGGAGTTTTCTGGGATAAAGGAAGTTTTTAACAAAATATTGATCTCTCAGTTAATAAATCATTGAATACATATATAGAAATCCTTCCATATGTACAATTAAGAATTCTCCACTTTAGAACCCAGTGCAGTGGCACAAGCCTGTAATCCCAGTCAACTCAGGAAGCAGAGACAGGAGGATCTTGAGTTCAAAGCCAGCCTCAGCAAAACCAACTCACTAAGCAACTTAGTGAGACCCTATCTCTAAATAAAATACAATTAAAAAAATTCTCCAGTTTATTCTATGTGCTTTACAACATATCTTGTAAAAGACCATATTATAGATTTGCTAAAACAAATTCTAATTGTTGATATACCTTGTTTGTTGTTTTGAATGTTTTCAATGCAATTTTTTGATTTGGTACTTATAGCATGCTTGATGACTGCCTAGTACCTTGATGTGGTATGTGTATGTGTGGTGTGTGTGTGTGTATGTGTGTGTGTGTATGTGTGTGATTTGTAGTGTAAAGCAGAAGGATGTGAAGTGAGTACTTATTGACAAACATTTAATATTTATTATCTTAACTATTAACTATTTTGTATGGTAAATTACATTTGCTTCGTTTTACAGATAAAGAAGTAAAGGTTCAGACAGGTTAAACAGGTTACCCAGAACCTGTGGAGTTATCTAGCAGTAAAAAGGAAAGCCAGAAACAAAAAAGTCAACATCCAAAACCCATGGTTCCTCCATCTCTATGGAGATGAAGCCAGACCCATGGTTTAATGCATTGTAAGTCTACACGTGGTGAAAGATGATTTAGCTTTGTTTTCCTCAAAGATGATGGAAATAAAAAAGACTATGGAATTTTAAAAGTTGGTATGTTTACATATTGTATGTTTACTTCATCTTCAAAATGTATTTGAGGCAAGTATGATTTTAAGATAACTGATTTAGAATGACTAGTCCTCTGATAGCATAGGATTGGTAAAAAGGCTCATTTTTTCCTTGTCAATATTTTTAATGCCTCTCATTAAATATATTTAACTTCTTTTTTTCATTTAACATTTATGTAGCTATAGATGGACACAAGACCTTTATTTTATTTATTTATTTATTTATTTTTATGTGGTGCTGAGGATAGAACCCAGTGCCTCACAGGTGCTAGTCAAGTGCTCTACCACAGAGCTACAAATCACAGCCCAGATATATTTAACTTTCTGCTAAAACTCTTAAATAACATTTTTAGCCCGATGAGCATATAAGCTGAAAGGCATGACAGCCAGCATTCATTTTTATGGGAGACTACTAAAATTCCAGTGTCTACTTCCTTATTCTATTTTAGTTCAGTCAAAGGAGAAAAAAAAAAGGAAGGGGGAAGTATTTCCCTCAAATGTCTGATAGAAGCCTTGATTAAAGTATAAGACAGACTAGGGGGTAATGGGCAAGTCAGAATGGAATAAAAAGGTCCTCTAACAGAAGCCTCTTCCTTTTTGAACCCCAAATATTTTAAACTGGCTTTGGAACTTCTACCTTCTGAGCCTTGATACAATTTCTGAAGTCATCCAGAGTAACCCACAATGATACTCCTTAAGACAGACTTTCATTTTTCCTTGAAGCCATTCAAAACTGGGTGGCCCGAATGAGAGAACGCCAAGTGCTCATTCACTAGAAGTTTCAGATCAGTGACTAGCAGATGCTTCTGTACTGATTCTGCAGTGCAGATTTAAGTAACTTGAATAATTTCAGCTTAAAAACCTTTGAGATATTTTCCCTTCTGTGTCTGAGATGGGATGCCATCAAAAAGCACCAGTTTTATACATTAATGCCCCAATTCTTCAGACAATAATGCCCCTTGAGTAAAAGGGGTACACCTGGGTAAAATAAATATATATATGTAGCATAACAGGGGCTCTAGCATGCACTTGTTTTAAAGCTTTAATCCTATATACATGTGCATTTTTTAAGGATGAGTCAATCCTCTTTCAACTACATAATAAGACCCAATATTCAAGTTGATTCACCTGTGATCCAGCAATGCCACAATTAACCTTGTAACATAGCAGTCTAGAATATCTTTGAAATAAAATGAACTCAATATTTTTCTCCAACTTTCTCTCAGTATACATCATTTATGCAATATTATTTGTATTTTATTTTTGTATAATAGACTGATGCTGAGAGGGTCCAGGGATAGACTTGATGTCAATAAGTCATGATAAATGTTACAAGACCATTCATTAAATGAAGATAGGAGGTATCCCAAAATAAATGCATGGATTAAAAGTGAAGATGGTAGTGATGTGCTGAACATTATTTTCTGCAATGCCTTGGGCTACCATGGATTTGGGGTAAGAGTTTCTAATAATGGAAGGTTTTATTAAAATACGACAATACTGAAGATTATTTTCTCTTTATGATATTAGACCTATTTGAAATGTACATTTCATATATAGGTCTGGATTATTAGTGTTTAAATTTCCATAGTGGTTTAGACAATAGAGTATCCAAAAAAATCACCTGAGATTGTAGAAGTCACATTAGCCAAATAATACAGGTTTTTATATAAAGTAACTAGAGAAGTTTGTATGTAATTGCAGAAGCTGGTATCAATGACAAACATGGAAATTGATTTAGGTTTCTAATACACAGTGTTATAAGAAGATTATATAAAGGAATATATGACATATAAGTATGATGTATAATAAAGTACATAGTATTAATAAATGTAATGATATTATTATAATGGTACCATTTGAAACTTGGTTTTAGATGATACTGGATGTTGTCACATCATTATTATATTTGAGAAATTTTCTTTTGCTTGGCAAAAGAAATAAAATTATAGCTGTATATGTATTCAATTGATCTCATATACTCAACCTCCCCCCTTATAAGCAAGGTGGTTTTATTTTTTGGGAATAAAAACAGGAATCAAATATTTTAGCATCAGTGAGCTCACATTACCAACAGCTGCTCATTGAAAAGACAAATTATTTTGTGCTGAATATTCTCACAGTTTGTATGCATGTGTTGATATCTCTAGCATAAGGTATCAACAAACACTGACCTTATTTATTCTCTGTCAAAATTCAGAATGTGTATTCTGTCATATGATGTGTAAACATTGTTAACACACAGTGTTATTCAAAGAAAAAAACAATATTTCAGTGAGATCAACAAAAGAAGTTTCTTTTTCATTTAAAAAATGATTCTAGGGACTGAGTTATCAATAAAGGGGCTCTGGGTGGCTGGGCTATGGCTTGTGAATTGGGCATTGCTTCTTGTCCTGGGTCCTGATACATTCTTCCCAGCCTCTTGTCCACTTTCCAGCAGGCCACAGACCAGCTTCCTGCAGAGGCCATTCCTGGAACTATTTCGTAAATTCTCTGCAGAAATGGTAGAGTAGGAAAAGTCTTTAACCCAGTTTCCAAAAACATTGAGCAAACCTGGAGTGAGACCTAAAGTTATTATTGAATATTTTTTTCATCACAGCACATAAGCTAACATCAGGACTGAGTTCTAGTAAGGGAAAGGATGGTATATTCAATGCCCAAAAGACTTTCTGTTTCTATCTACCTTTGACTTCTTCATTGTAACCTTACTGTGGAAAACAGTTGAATAATGAATGAACATATTGAAACATTTAAGTGAAGGTAAGGATGCAATGTGTCTAATTTTCTTTTCATTTCATTGATATGGAAAGGTTTCCTTTGGAAGTGTTTAATTTGAAGTGTTCATATTTGCAATATGCAGTTTCATCATGAGTGGACCATTGTATTGGTGACCACACTGAACAAAGAGTTTCTTTATTAACACAAATGATTCTTTCAAAGCTCTTGGATCTGTGCTGCCTGTTTCATTTATACATTCATAGACTGAAATTTGATCTATGCATCTCAAGGTCTTCACAGAAGAAGCAGGAAGAAAAAAATATCCTTTATTATCTCAGGATGCTTCACAGAAAGTAGTACTTACACAATCTTGGGGTCTTTAGGATGGACAATTCTATTCTCTACCTGATAAAAGGATCCTGAAAAAGAAGCTGAAGAAGAACAGGACTCAGAATTATGTGTTAAATGTGAAAAATCTGCATTGAAGTTCATTGGAAAAAGAAAAAAAAATATCTGGAGAATATTTTTCCCCTTTGAAAGTTCATAAATAAATATAAAATAAAACTAAAAATAATTGTAGGGATAAATAACAAAAAGATTCAAACTGTTCTTTCAATGATGTAATTGTAACATCATATACAGCAGGTGGTCAATTTTTTTCTATAAAGAGTCAGACAGTACGTATTTTAGCATATTGAGCCAAGCAGATTCTGTTGCAATTACTAGTCACTGCTGCCATAGCAAGAGAGCAACCACAGGTTATCTGAAAGTGAATGGACATAGCTGTTTTCCAATATAAATTATGTATAGAAACAAAATTTGAATTTCAGATAATTTTAAGATATCACAAAATAAACTTCCTCTGATCTTTTCATAGTTAAGTATGTAAAAACTATTTGTAGTTTACAGCTTTGTGATGCATAGGAAATTGTCTGCAATAATCTATGATAAAAACTTAACAATGGACAAAATTTGGTGGTAGCAAATATATACAATTAGAAGTAAGAACACCAGTGGATTCTTGGATAAAAATATAATATTGAGTTTTAAAAATAGGAAAAAATGCAACTAATGGACTAAGAGAGGTAAAATATATGAGATTTATCCTGTGGTCTGCTATTTGCTTATTTTGGCTCTATAGTAATGGTTTGTGAAGAATATCAGAAAGTGCAATATACAAAACATTGAAGATAGAGGGAAATTTTAAACCTAAGTTTGATCTTTCATTATACATTTCTTGAGAATTTCACACGTCCTTTGAAATAGCTGACACCTCAAATACTGATGTTTCTAGGTTTAGCAAAGACTTGTTGGAGATGTTTTTAGTATTTATACTTTTCTGCACAGGAAACAGTATATACAACCCAACTAACTGAACATCTGAAATATTCCAGGCATTACGCTTAAGATGGACATAAGGAAGCAATGAAATGATTCCTGCTTTTACAAGATCTTTTACAAAATACAATTTGCTACTTTGTACCCCTACTTACAAGTAAGTAATTGTCCCAAGACAAACGCCCTTCATAAGACATACATTTCTTTCCCATTTATTTTCTGTCTCATAACTTTTTTGAAAAACTAGGTTTATTGCTTGCATCTTAGGCTATAGTTGCATTTTTTTCTGTTTTTAAAACTCAATATTCTATTTTTATCCAAGAATCCATTGGTGTTCTTACTTCTAATTGTATATATTTGCTACCACCAAGTTTTGTCCATTGTTAAGTTTTTATCATAGATTATTGCATACAATTTCCTATGCATCACAAAGCCGTATTTTAAAGGCAATATTAAAAGTTCGTTAAAAATTAGTTACCTTTTTAAGTACTATAGTCATGCATAAAATATAAGACCAGATTGACTAGGCAATTAAAAACACTTTTAAAGATATATAAATTAAATCACTATAATTTAACATGACTTTGAATTGAAGAGACAATTTGATTTCTAGCATTAAGAATACTCAGAACTCAAAAGGAAAATGAAGAAATTGGAAACTTTCTATTTACTTATACAGCATCTTAAGTAGAATGGCTAATAAAATTCAATGTCATAATCCTCTTTAAGTATCCAAATTAATTACAAATAAATTCCTGGCAAATATGGTAAAAAAGAGTAATCAATAGAATCCTATTTGATTCTTCTTATAAAAGATACTCAAGTTTTAATTTTTATCATTTTTATTATTTTTATCATAGTTCTGTCTTATAACAATAGTCTATTAAACTATAAAATCTGCAAAATTACCATGACAATTTGATGATTTTCAAGAAACATATTAGCAGCCATTTTCTAGCTTATCGAAATGATTTACAATGGGAATGTAACTGTTCAAGAAGGAAACATTTAGGTAAGGAGCAATTCTCAGCTAATGTCCAGATTTTGTGTTTCAATAAATTTAGTTGTTTCTTGCTTATAGTTGTAAACATATTATATGAATTAAACTCTACTATGCTGAAATTGCAGAATATGATGAACCTTGAATATCACTAGATATATTAGACTCTGATATTCACTAAAAGTAATGTTTTGTCTGTTTCCAAGATGAGAACATAAAGGTATCCATGCTTTAGTAATTTTCCCAGAGATAACAAATGGATGTTCCGATCTGTGTTAGGTGATAGTTTGGATTTATTCAAAGATTTTATATCTTTTACTCAGAATCAGAATGATTTCTGTGCCATATCCAGGCAAGTGGCAGAGATGGTCCTGCATCATTATAACATGCTCTACTCCTGGTAATAGTGATGGATTCAAGATGTGGACACCTCACCCAGCATGAGAACTAAGTATTTGTATAGTAACTAAGAGGTAATTTTCTACATTACTGATATTTCTCAGCTGTAGATTACTTGTTCCATTTTTCACTATATATTTATTTGTTTTGCAGTTACTGGGGACTAAACCCAGATCCTTGTGCATGCTAGGCAAGTACTCTATCCCTGAACTACAGACTGAACCCTTTTCATTATCTGGGAAGACTTTTGTAAGGGAAGAGAGTTAGACTTCCACTCAAAGAGAAACAGAAACAGAGAGAAGAAATATGAAGTGAAACAGATGCTTTTTTACTTGGATGCTTTGAGTCCTCAGATTATTGTCTCTTTGGATGGGATCTTCTTTTCTTTGATTTGCATAAGCTATTTCTGTGGCATTAATGATTAACTAAGCCAGGGGATTTTTCAAGATTCAAATGTGGTTTTAAATGGACATCATTATAATTCTTAAGGTTATACTACTTTATACAGTATAATAATTTTTATTCAAAAGCATAAAGATTTTATTCAAAAACAAAGATTTTTATTTAAAAATCTGTAAGCTTTGTAAACCATAAGCACAAGCCAGTCTAACTCAGATTGGTCTTGTTCCTTTTCAGATATTGCCCTCTATGCGACATTGCATCAGAAATCAAGCAAAGAGGAACATAGATGTATCACATAGTCCTTTATACCGTTATATGGATGGTATAGCAGGGTAAATAGTCTGATCTGAGAAAATATGGGGCCAAAAGCTGAAAACATTCTTGAGATTCATTTGTAGCAAAGGAATGGATGAATAAATTATAAAGGAGATTTAAAAGAAAGGCTTGAAAAATTAATAGAGGTATAAGTGATCAAGCTCACTGTGATCTAATGTGGAACTATTTAATTCTGATCAGATCATAGGACTAGGAATTCTTTACATTACCACAAAGGTATCTGAAAACACTCTTTCATAGCAATAACATTGTAAAGCACTTACATTTATTAGATGTTTTCCAGCTGTATGAAAGAGGATACACAGATGCACAAATACAGTTTTTCTCTAAAAAATAGATACCTACGTTAATTTGATTAATTATAAAAAGACTTTCCTATCAGTTCTACATTTTATTATTCACTAAATTTTTAATTTATAAGTATCCTCATCACACAAAATGCCAGTGTGAAAAATGTCCAATGAAAACAAATAAGATGAAAGTTGTAGATTTTAAGTTTGTTAATGTCAACAAAGCCTGATGTTGGTCTGTGTTTTTCAGGAAGAGCTCACATGCTTCAGATCTGCTCTTTGCCTCCCATGACAAATGAGTCAACAAGGTGAGAGTTGAGTTGTGTTTTTTGGGGAGAGTGGGCAGTAAGAGGACAAACCTGAATGTCAGTACCATTCTGGTGTTGTGATGGGAGACAGTATAATATTGTTTAGCCAGCAAGGAAAAAGCATGTACTGTATACATGGTACACATGTCTGCAGGTATGTATCAAGTGTATACCCATCTGTAGAGTCTTGCTGGTTCTGAGAGCACTATGGTATCCATATCTATGAATGGCATTTGAGCCAATTCAGTAAGATCAAATATGAGAAAAGAATTGACACTCAAAGCCAGCTAGTTGTTGGTGAGTAAATAATATATTGTAGATTATAAAACTCTGAATAACAGAGAAAGGCTGGGTAAAAATGAAAATTTGAGGAACAAAGTTCAGAGTCGAATACAAGAAGTTATAGAAATTTACAAATAAAAGGAAACAGAGTTCCATGTGGGTTAAAGTCAGGGAATATATAAATAAGGAAAGCAAGCAGTTTCTAGATGAGACTCTGGATATGCAAGTGTAATTTATTGAGAGTTCCCAGCAAGATTGGAAGTCTGGATATATAAATCATTTTGAGGATAATTTTTTTTTTGGTACTAGAGATTGAACTCAGGGGTACTCGACCACTGAGCCACATCCCCAGCCCTATTTTGTATTTTATGTAGAGACAGGGTCTCACTGAGTTGCTCAGTGCCTCGCTGTTGCTGAGGCTGGCTTTGAACTTGTGATTCTCCCATTTCAGCCTCCCTAAGTGCTGGGATTACAGGCTTGTGCCACTGCACCCGGTTCATTTTGAGGATAATTTAAGGTCTGATATTGTGATGCCTTCTGTTTACCTTTCTTGCTAAGGATTGCTTTGGCTATTCTGGGTCTCCAATTTTTCCAAATGAATTTCATGATTGCCTTTTCTATTTCTATGAAGAATGTCCCTGGGATTTTAATAGGAATTGCACTACATCTATATAGTGCTTTTGGTAATATGGCCATTTTGACAATGTTAATTCTGCCTATCCAAGAGCATGGGAGATCTTTCCATCTTTTAAGTCTTCATCAATTTCTTTCTTTAGTGTTCTGTAGTTTTTACTTTAGAAGTCTTTCTTTTGTTAGATTGATTCCCAAATATTTTATTTTATTTTATTGAGGCTATTGCAAATGGGTTAGTTTTCCTAATTTCTTTTTCAGTAGATTCATCACCAATGTATATGAATAGAATTGATTTGTTGGTGTTAATTTTATATCCTGCTACTTTGCCAAATTCATTTATGGGTTCTAAAAGATTTCTAGAGGAATTTTTTGGGTCTTCTATATATAGAATCATGTCCTTGGCAAATAGGGATAGTTTGGGTTGTTCTTTTCCTATTCATATCCCTTTAATTTCTTTCTTCTAATTGCTCTGGCTAGAGTTTCAAGTATGATGTTAAATAGAAGTGGTAAAAGAGGGCATCCTTGTCTTTTTCCAGTTTTTATTTTTTTTATTTTTTTTTTCCCAAAAGTTGCATTTTAATACATGTTGGCAAACATAACAGAAAAAAACAAATTATCAGAAGCTGTACACACTATTCACTGAAAACATTTGTTGAGGCAAATAGAAAAAAATTGTTGCAATCATAATTTTTCTAACTTTGCACAAAATTGTAATCTGCTTTTTCCAGTTTTTAGAGAGAATGGTTTCAATTTTTCTCCATTTAGAATGATGTTGGCCTTGGGTTTAACAGTTATAGCTTTTACAATTTTGAGATATGTTCCTACTATCCCTAGTTTTTCTAGAGTTTTTAACATGAAGGAGTACAGTATTTCGCTTTTGCTACATCTACTGAGATAATCATATGAATTTTATCGTTTAGTCTATTGATGTGGTAAGTTACATTTAAAAAAAAATATTTTTTTAGTTGCCAGTGGATCTTTATTTTATTTATTTATGTATGGCGCTGAGAATCGAACCCAGTGCCTCACATATGCAAGGCAAGTACTCTACCAATAAGTCACAACCCCAGCCCCAGATAAATTATATTTTTTGATTTCCATATGTTGAACAAAAGTTGCATCCCTGGGGTAAGCTATAGTTAGAAAACCAGCATGGTATTGGCACCAAAACAGACATATAGACCAATGGTACAGAATGAAAGATACAGAGACAAATTCAAATAAATATATTTATTTTATACTAGACAAAGGTACCAAAAAACTACATTAAAGAAAAGATAGTCTCTTCAGCACATGGTGCTAGGAAAACTGGAAATCCATATGCAGCAAAATGAAATTAAACCTCTATCTCTCAGCCTGCACAAAAATCAACTCAAAGTAGATCAAGAACTTAGGCATTAGAACAGAGACCCTGCACCTAATAGAAGAAAAATTAGACCCAAATATGTGTCGTGTCAACTTAGGAATTACTTCCTTAACAAGACTCCTAAAGCACAAGAAGTAAAATCAAGAATCAATAAATGGAATGAAATCAAACTAAAAAGCTTCTTCACAGCAAAGGAAACAATCAAGAACATGATGAGAGAGCCTACAGAATGGTATAAAATCTTTGCCACCTGCACTTCAGATAGAGCATTAATCTCCAGGATATATAAAGAACTCAAAAAACTTAACACACACACACACACACACACACACACACAAAGCCAAATAACCCAATCGATAAATGGGCAAAGGAACTCAAGAGACTCTTCACAGAAGAAAGACTGTCAGCAAATATATGAAAAAATGTTGAACATCTCTAGCAATTGGAGAAATACAAATTAAAATAACACTGAGCTTTCATCTCATTCCAGTCAGAATGGCAATTATCAAGAATATAAGCAACAATAAATGCTGGTAGGGATGTGAGGAAAAAGGTTCACTCGTACATTGCTGGTGGGACTGTAAATTGGTGCAACCACTCCAGAAAGCAGCATGAAGATTCCTCAGAAAACTTGGAATGGAGCAAACATTTGTCACAGTTATTCTACTCCTTAGCTTATACTCAAAGGACTTAAAATCAGCATCCTATAGTGACACCACCACATCAATGTTTATGGCAGCTCAATTCACAGTAGCTTAACTATGGAACCAATCTAGGTGCCCTTCAACAGATGAATGGATAAAGAAAATGTTGTATGTATACACAATGAAATCCTAATTAATGATATAATACTATATCATGTACAACCAGAAGAATGAGAAATTATACTCCATATATGTATAATGTGTGAAAATATATTATTCTATCATGTATAACTAATAATAACAAATAAAAAAGGAATAAACAAAAATTTATATGGAGGAGAGAATGGTAAAGTTTATGATGGGGTGGGTGCATTAGGGAAAGGAAACTGGTAGATGAAGTGAGTCTATGATGGAATCTGTGTTTATGATTGAATCATGTCTGGTATTTATGGCAACAGGAAAAAGCATTTTTGTGGTCACTTTTATCAGGTGGACTTTTTGTTCTTCTCATTTCCCTGAGCATTGTCTAAGGAATGAAAAGTGAGGTCCTGGAGCATGAGATTGTCCCCTGCCTTTGGTAAATATTTGAATTTTATCACTTTTGATCATCTCTTGATGTTGAAGATAAGGAAGTCCAGTCCATTTGTTTCTCTCATCTCTCTCTTGAATTCTAACCATTCTATTTTTGAGCTGTCTCAAATGAGAATGAATTTTGATCATGGAAAGAGAACATCTTCATGCAAGAAATTTCTGTAAGATTTTTTCGAAGTTTTCAGTTATTGTTTCTCAGCCTTTGTGTATTTGAAGGAAGGGAAAGAATGTTACAAGACAAGCCCTGAGTATCATGAGTGGAACAGTATCAAGCAGGTGGAAATCTAGGTTATTGTGCCTTCTTTGGGAGAAAAACAAAGAGCTGACTTTAGTTACTGTGGTAAACTCAGGTGAGAACAGCCTTTTTCCCTTCCCTTTTCTCCTAAGTCTCTGAGAATGTGTGGATTGTATAAAAACCATCAAAGAAAAAATAAAGTTCAACGAATCAAATAAAGAATAATTCACATTTGCTCAACATAGAAAGCAAGTTTTGTGAATGTTTTGATAGAGTTGTACTTCATTCCTAGATGAAATTTTTTAAAAAATGATCTCCTAGTAACTATTTTCACTATAGCAATAGAAAGAAGAGAATTTTAAAAGGAAATGAAATATAATAGATAATAACCATATCTGTTTATATAATTCATGTGGATCAAATGAGAGAATGAGGGTGAAGTTTTATTTACAGCCTCCTTTATGAAAAGATTGGTGTCATTAACCTTCTGATGACTCAGTTTCCTAATCAGTCAAATGAGGATAAAAGGCTTATAGAGTCTGACCCTTAGGATATTAACAGCTGTAGATTAGACCATAAGGATTTCCACTCCTTTCTCATGTGTTTTATTTCCTCACAGCTCAAAGCAAGTGCTGCATATCAACAAGCAATGCAAAAACAGATAATAGAATTATAGCAGAGAATGGTGGGCCCTAAGGGAAAGGCAAGTGAGGACTAATATTTAGGATAAATTATTTAGACTCTGACTAGTAGCTGTCTGTCAATGACAGTCTTGAAGCAGGAATGTGATGTAATTGATTTGCATTCTAGGAAGTCCACCTGGCAAAGAAAGAAATTTAGGATTCAGTGGAGCAAGAACAAGGTAGGAAGCATAGGTCTTCCCTTCTTCATGTCTAGGAGACCACTGTCTCTTAGGAGGAAATAGTCTACAAGGACAGAGAGATGAATGTGTCACATGCTCAGAACTGAGCTTGGAGATGGGCTCAGAGGTGACCACTCAGAGCAGGTATTCTCCAAGTTTGTCCTAGACGAGCAGCATTGGCCTAACCTGTGGACTTTCTAGAAGCACAATTTCTTTTCAACTCAACTTCAACATTCTGAATTAGAAAATCTGGGGGTAAATCTAGAAATCTGTGCTTTAACATGTTCTTCTGATAGTTTTGAGTCAACTCCACTAGAACCAGAATAGGAGCTCTCAGCTGATATTAATTTTGTTCTTCAGGGGAGATTTGACAATGTTTAGAGATGCTACTTCATTCAAAATTCTCTTTGGAGGACAAAGGGGAGCTCATGTACACTGTTGGGGGAATGTCAATCAATAGAGCCATTTTGGAGGTCAAGTTGAGGTTCCTCAGAAAACTAATTTTCCTCAGAAAACTCTCATATGACCCAGTAGTTCTGCTATTGGGTATGTATCCAAAGGAATTGAAATATGTACTTTGAAGACATTTGCCTCTGCATGTTTAGTGCAGCACTATTTACAGCAGTCAACATTTGGAATCAAACTAGGTATCCTTCAGCAGATGAATGGATACAATAAATGTGCTACCTATATGAAAAGGAATATGATTCAGCATAAAAAAATTATAAAGTTCCATGATTTTTAGCAACATGGATAGAATTTTATGTTAAAAAGGAAGATATTATGTTAAATAAAGTAAGTCAGGCACAGATAAACAAATACTGTATAATCATACTTTGGAAGTTAAAAGGCTATTTTCAAAGTAAAGAATAGTGGTTACCAGAGCCTGGAAACTGTAGATGAGGTAGGGATGGAGAGACAATAGATAATGGATAGAGATAGTTAATGAGTCATTAGAAATGACTTCTAATCTTCTAAAGCAGAGTAGGACAACTATGGGCAACAAAAAATAATATTTCAAAATAGCTAGTAGAGAGAATTTTTAATGATCCCAGAACAAAAAACTATACATGTTGCAGTTGACAGATACATCAGTTACCCTGATATGTTCATTACATATTTCATACATGTTTTAAAATGTCACAAAACACCCTACTAATATGTACAATTACTGTGTGGCAGTAATTGTACATATTGTAAAAATGCACATTACCAATGAGAAAATAATATTTTTAAACCAGCCAAAAAAATAATCTTCTCTCTCACTGTTTTTCTACTACTCCCCACACCATATGTATATTGTCATATTATAATTCTACTTTTAAAGATGAGGACTTCAAGCCACAGTTAATTATCTTATTAAGTTGCTTTTAAAATAGGTATTTGAATCTAGTTTCTACAACTTAAAGTTCCTGGATTTGGATTTGGTAATCTCTGCTTTTTTTTTTTTTTTTGATACTCCTTTCTCTCCAAATCCAAATGTTAATTATAAAGTGTGTGTGTGTGTGTGTGTGTGTGTGTGTGTGTGTGTGTGTGTGTGTTACATTCTATGTTATTAAAATTAGTGGTACAGGATTTTTATCCTCAAGGATTTCATTGTGCCTTCAGACAATTAACACATCCTTTGATTTTTTTTTGTGTGTGTATACATCTGCTGAAGTGAATATTATATAAAAGTTTTAGAGTTTTGGAGGAGGTAAAATCATGGAGGAAAATAGAATCTACTGATGCACAGTATAGGTGTAAGTCCTAGGTTAGTAGGTTGGGAAGTAATAACTAGCAGTCAAAAGGATCACATGACTGTTTTATTATCTTATTAAAAATTCCAAGTAGACAGTAAACCCCCAAAATGGATTTTTAAATTTTACAGATGAAGAAATAAAAACTCTGAGAAATGAACTAGCGAAGTTTGCATAACCAGCAGATGGAAAAAGCTGGGACTAGGTTTCACAGATACCTGACTCAATAGACATTCAAAAAAGCATACAAATTATCATGAGCAGTGACTTCGAATGATCCTTCAAATGTCTGAGTTGGAAGGAACTGGGGCTTGGAAAGAGGTCATAGGTGAAAGAAACAGGGTTGAAAAGAAAGTTCGAACCCAGATACAAACACCATAATGTCAGTCTGTCAAAGGAGAATAATGATGGCTAATACTGCTTCTGATCCTCTAGAAAGCTTTCTTGTCTCCAGTGATTCCTCCCAGTGTAATCTATAGGGAAATCATTTTAATTAGAGGCTTTCTCATTTTTACCTTTAATTAAACAGTGCATGTGGATTTCCTCACTAGTAGACCAGAGTACAAATATGTTTCTTGACACTGAATCCCCTTTAATCTTAAGGACTCCATTCCAGCTCTGTATCTCATCTTCTGTCCCTCTTTTGCCATGAATACACATGAATACACATGAATACACATGCTTTAACCAACACCAAACACTGATCTTTGTTTCTTCCTGCCTCTTTAACAGCACTTCTAAACTGTCTGTCTAAGGAAAACTGCTAGAATTTTTTTCCCATCCAATATTTTGCAGATCAATAATTTAATCAAATACATAATTAGAAAAATGAATTAAAAAGGCACAAAATAAACGTTATTTTTTTCATTATTAGATTCAGCCTATATAATATTACTCTGTCAAGACAACTATAAAAGTCATTAGATATTTACCATTAATTTTTATATATACCTTGTCATGAATTGAGAATGGCATCCATTTCTGCACCATACTAGGTTTACATGGCTCCAATGTTGTATGCCACCTGAGTAGCACTCCCTGAAGTTAGGGGCTGAGAGAATTTGATGTCTTCTTGTAGTTCCATCTTTGATTTCAGTTGTCTCTGTGTAGAATTTGACACTGAAATCCAAAACACCCTTTACTGAACACTGACTTTGTTCAGTTCTAGTGGGCCCATTTTAGAGTAGGAACTGATAGTCCACAATTTCCTAATAAAACATTATTTTAAGAAGAATAAACAAAGACTTTTTAGACAAGAAAAGAAGATGGATCAGGGGTGAAGGGGCAATTGAAATAGGAAATACTTCCAAAGAAAGTGTTCTTTGATTAGTGAATGAACCCTTTGTTTTGAATTTAAATTTTATCATGTGTTATGGTTTAGATGTAGTGTCCCCCAAAAGCTCATGTGTGAGATAATGTAAGAAGGTTTGGAGGAAAAATGATTGGGTAATAGACGTAGCCTGATCAGTGAAGTTAATCCTGATAGGATTAACTGAAGTGGTGGGGTGTGGCTTTGGGTATATATTTATATCTGGCAAGTGAAGTCTCTCTCTCTCTTGACTTCATGCTCACTGTGATATGAGCTGCTTCCTCCACCAACCTCTCCTACCATGATATTCAGCCTCACCTCAAGCTCCAAGGAATGGAGCCGGCCTTCTACAGACTAAGACCTCTGAAACCATGAGCCCTCAAGTAAACTTTTCCTCCTATATAATTGTACTGGTCAGGTCCTTTATGCACAGCAGTGAAAAAGCTGGCTAAAACATCATGTCTATATCAAGTACTTACTTAGTCTATATCAAGTACTGCTTTCTTTAATCTGTTTGATTTGACATTATGTGAATCTGTGCTCAATAAAAAAGACATAATGAACAATTGTAGAAAAAAAATAATTTCCATGTAGACTTTACATACAAAGCCAAGTCCAAATGATGGTGAACAATTTTACAGATAATTTACCTACATAAAAATATTGTTGCATTCAAGAAGAGGCATAAACGTCAAGACCAATGTTTGTTGTTAAAATTCACAAAATGCTTTTTATAATAAACTTTTGTTTCTAAACAGGTTAATACTTCTTTGAAAGATTTTTCACTTTAGGGCAATAAAACAAACTGTAATATTGAATATTTCAGTGTGATTTAATATAACTAATGGAGTACCAGAGTTTCTCAAAATATGAATTTGTATATGGAATATTTTGATTAAAATCAGGTAAATCAAGTGAATATAAATATGAAAAACATTTCTTTTTAAACTTGCTCCCTTCAAACAAATATAAATAGGCACAAATATATAAAAATCCATACATTGTGTTAGTACATATTTAATATGTATACATATATATGCAAAAAAGAATAGTCAAGAAACCCACCCTTTCTTTTCCCGTCAGAAGGGTGATTTTCAACTAAAAAAGAGGGAAAGTTAAATGATTTAAAGATAGTAATTTTTATTGAGTTACAGCATCAGATTCTGTTTACCTGTATGTGGAGATTTTGGAAATAAAATAAAAAAGTGACAGCCGAATCATAATAAGTTGTATATATGAGGGTCATTTCATGGTGTGGTTAAGTTGGGTGGGAGGTAAGACATGCAAACAGCTTTCTTGTCCCTCTATCATTGCTGTCATTTAAAATTTTGCCTCACATAGATGAAAGATCTATTTAAATTAAATTTTCTAATTTGAAGCCAAAAATATATGGGATTTGGGGTGTTCCTAGTGCTGGGAATGATTCTGATCTCTTCTTTTGCATCTATAAATGCTACTCACTGATAAGGCACCACTTAGGAAGCTAAGACCTGACAGAGGTGACAGTATGTAAGGCCATGACAGGTGCTGATGTGGGCCCCTGGGCATGTAGTTCTGACATAGCTCAGTCCAAACATCTGAGATAGCCATTTATATTTTCCTTCATTGCTTCCTCTTAACATAATTACATCACCAGTTAAATCCAAAACATCACCAAGTCAACACCTTCAAGTTCACAGTTGAAGGTGACTCAAATATAATGACAACCATGCTCACCAGTTTGACCAGTTGCTTAAGTTCCTGGGCCCAACTCCAATTGGACTGCCTGGCAACTGTTTGCCTGATTTGTTCTTTCACTCTCATAGATAACAACTTCACATCTGTTTGTTCAATTTTCAGTCCTCACTCTCAATTTATGATCTGGGTTTCTAGTTCACTGAGAACATTCAAGCACGTTGAAAAGAATTTCCTACAAAATGACAATTTCACACTTGCTAATTCTGTTCAGACTTATCAATGTACTTTTTTTAAAAGTTCCTATTACTGTGAATAGAATCTCCACCGTCCTGAGGCTGACCCCTTCATTTACGCACGTGTTCCTATCCCCTCTCATTATTTAGGTGAATATACATCATTCCAATAATCCCCCTGTCTCTCTTCCCATCATCAGTCCTTCTCTATGTAAGGTAATTTTTTTTATTTGGTACTGAGGATTGAACTCAGGGGTACTTTTCCACTGAGCCACATCCCCAGCCTTATTTTGTGTTTTATGTAGAGACAGGGTCTCACTGAGTTGCTTAGCGCCTCGCCGTTGCTAAGGCTGGCTTTGAACTCGCGATTCTCCTGTCTTAGCCTCCCAAAGTGCTGGGATTACAGGCATGCACCACTGCGGCCGGCTATAAGGTAATTCTTGAGGACACACAAAACAGATTATAATACCCTTATTTAGAAAGAAAAAGTGTATAACTTCATGTTTCATTCCCTTCAGCTACTACACTATTTGCTCTCTTTAATTTTAGAACCTTTAACAATTGTTGATTTCTGCTCTCCAATTTCTTTCTTGCACTCATCTCTTAAATCCACTTCAATTAGGCATTCACCTCCATAATTCTGCCTCAATTTTTTGCATTAAAATCCAATTACCAGTTTATTTTTTATTTGATTTATCATCACAATCAATCCTGTCTTTTTATTTAAATAATTTATTTACTTTTTTTACAATTGACTTCCAGTACAAAACTCTCATGGCTATTCCTCTGACTAGCCGATTCTTGGTATCTTTTGTGGTTCTTCATTTTCTTTCAAATTTTCAAATATTATAGTATAGTTTACTGAGGCATTGGGACTGTATTTATGACCACTTTTTTAAGGGACCATATCTGTTCTTGTGGCTTCAAATATTTTCTATCCACTGGCAGCTCACATTTTTATATCTCTAACTTGAATATTTCTCTAGGTTACATTATCAAGTTCTTTCTGTTTCTTCACTTGGATTGCCAACCCATTATTTCAAACACTACTTTCATATTTTTCCCCAAACATAATTCCATTTCACACAATTCTGTTTTTGAATATTAATTTACCTTTCAGGTGGTTTACTTCCCATGACTTGAATGCACCCAGGATGTCTCTCCATTCTTCACATAATGAAACTAATCCATTTGCTTTTTCTATAATCAAAACATATCCAAAATTTTACCACTTACCTCTTTATTTTGATCATGCTCATCTAAGACACCATCAGTAGTATCTGGCTCATTGCAATTATCAACTAACTTGTTTCTCTGTTTCTAGCCCATAGTATGGGTTTCATTTGAATTCATACTAAGATCAGTATAATTTTGCTAAAAAATTTATTTCCTCATATGTTCCAAAATTCATGCTGCTTACTCCCTTTTGTTTAAATAAAATAATTTTTTAATAATCTTTTTCCCCAAGTTCTTCAATAGGATTGACACAATCCTAAAACTGATTATCAAACTGGTAACATTAAACACCGAACAAAATAGAGGTTACCACGGGCCCTTTCAAGGGTTTTGAACTTGGAATATGTGAAAAGCCTCTGCACAACATGCTATGATTAGACCAAAAGTGTGACTCGTGGAAGAAATGTCAACATTTCCCATGTGAAGAAAATAATAAAAAGGAACTCAACTCATTCCAAATAGCAAAATAAGGATATTTATGAATGAATGAAATTAGAAACTTCTCCTATTAATTCACAGTTTTCCTCTAATACATAAAGAACTGCCAAAGAGTGAATGGGATTGTCTCAATAGTGGATTTCTGTGGAAACTATTCAGTGGATAATGAATTACCAAACCCTGGAGATATTCTCCAACACTAAATGGCAGTATGTTTCCCTGCAACTTAAGCATCAATATTGCATCAAACTGCTTACATGTTTTTTTCTACTTTATTATTAAACAGCAAACTTACTGATGATTATTATAGAAGCAAATTGTGTTTCTTAAACTTGCTTTCAAGGGACTGACAGTCTGGTAACTACTCCAACAAAGACATCATTTGCAAAAAAAATTGTAATGGCATAAGAGTTTTCCATTGCTACCATAACAAACTACTATGTACCAAGCTGCATATAGCAAACAAATTTATGATCTTACAGCTCTGTAGGTGAGGAGATTTACATGGATCTCTATAGGTTAAAATCAAGGTAATAACAAGGATCCATTCCTTCTTGGTGGCTCTAGGCAAGAATATGACAAAATATAATGGAAATATGTCTTCTTGTTGCTTCACAAAATACCCTAAGGATAGCAGAAAGAAATTATTTGTGGCGTTATCATACAGATAGAACTCATATTGAACTGTTTGTACTACAGACTACAACAAGATCTTTGCTATAATTTAACAAGTTCTTAACATTTGCAATGATACATTATTGAATGGTCTACCAGTTATGATGTTCATCCTCCTTTTATGTACACAGAAGAAGGAAATCTGCACAATTAAATGGAGGCGGTTATACAACAGAATACAAATGATAGTAGGGAAAGTAAAATGCTAGGGGAAAAATAAACAAAAACACTACTGTATTTCCAAGGAAAATAGTGTTAGATAAAAGGAAGGGAAATAAATCACTAGATGCAGAGAACATTTGTGAAGTCTGGAAGATAAGAGGCTATAGTTTGTTTCTGAAAATAAAACTTAACACGGAGTCTTTATGATGAGAAAGAGGGGCAATCAGTAGATATTAAAAAGGAAATTAATGTTAAGACAGTATTATAAGTATTTTTGTCATACATACAGATACTAAGTGATCATATTTTCAACATAATGTTTCTGCTAAAATATGATCTCCTTTTTTTTTTGGCCCCACATCTGGTCTACTAAAATTACTTAGCTAAGAACACTATAAAATAATTACACACACTATAAAACAACTTATAAGTGTACATGTCTATTTTTATCTCACATAGAGCTTATAGTTAAATCAGATACACTTAATGGCTTCGACTATATCATCTGGTCATTCATTCATTGATTCATCCATCTCTTCATTCTTCAGATAATTAAAGATGTTAGAGATATTATCATTCTCATTTCCTTGAGGGTATATTATGGTATATTATCTACAGCCAAGCAGCTATGAGAAAATGAGTCATGAGAAAATACACATAAATCCTGAGCACAAAACTGAGCTCATAGTGAACCAAGTTATTTTTATAACTAACTAAATGATTAATGATTTTCTTATTTGTGGTTGTATAATGCAAATAGATACATCTTAGGAATTCCATAGGCATAGATTCTAATTGGAATTTCAGATCAACCATTCATTTCTGGAGAACGTCAGCTAATGCTGATATTTCTTCTATATCCCAATTTTCTCAATTTTAATGGGGATAATGATATTGATTTTGCAGAACTGGTTTGAGATTTAAAATTTAGATATATACAAGATAAAATATATTATTCCATTTAATTCATTGCATTTCAACTGTCAACATATAGCAGATTTTTAAAACCAACCATTTAGTAAATTTAAATTTATTTTCCCTTAATTCTTTCAATTCAGTCATCAGCAATGTCAAACTTTATCGTTTAAATGGATAGAAGGCAAGACTTCATAAGGGGTGATTGCAGTCTTTTCAGATGCTTGCTTTCATAATGATGGATTATCACTATAGAGAGGTTAAAATGAATGATGAAGGAAAGTGGCTCCTTCTGGAAACTTCCAAGAAATTGTAAGAATACATATGATATGGGTCTTGTTTCATCCAACACTAGAGACATAATCATACCTGTTAATGCATATTCTTTCTTTTTTTCTGTTTGCATTTGACGGCCAATTTATTTTATTTTATATAAGTTTTTCTTTACTCATTAAAGTGGTATGCACCATTATGCACCATTAGCTTGGACTCTGAAATAGATGGCAATATAATAAGCTACCTGCAGACAGTCTCTGGAGTCCTCCTACACTCAGCCAGAATTTAGTGAACTATCACATTCCATGCGGAATCCTTTGATTATGTGCAAGCTATATTGCTGCTTTTTGCCCTGTTCTAACAGTCTCTGTTGACAATCAAGGTGAAAAACAAATTCATGATAAAAAAAAGCAAGAGTACATTGTTCAATTAAATGTTTTTCCCCTTTATAACATGTGCTTTTTAAGTTTCAAACTCATTGGTAGAATTTGTATTTAAAAATCATAAAATGTTCCATCAAAGTTTCACTGAAGAATGATGTTTTAATAATGGTTATGTAAACTGTCTTTTAAAGAATAAAAATGATATATGTCTATCTGGGGGTATCAAATCATAGAACTATATAAAAAGCACAATATCTCTCAACTATCTCTTGAGTAGCATTGCTATAAGTCATTACACGATTTACTCATTTTATTTATTTATTTAAAAATAATTTTACATTTTTTGTACAAAATTACAACTTTGCAATCCACATTTTGCCTTGTGCAACAGAGCATATGTTCTTCATGACAAGAAAAACCAGGACCAGCAAACGCACAAACAATAAGAACAAATCACATTTAGACAGCACCACTCTATATTCCTGTTCCTAAAGAAATCAAAGGATATAATACAAATACAAATGGCACAGCTGTCTACTGCTGCTATTATTTTTGAAAGTTCTACACTGATAACCTTGCTGCTTGAGTGTTTTGTTGAAATATCTCATTTTATTCTTCAATGGGCTCTCCACGGTCAATAGAATTACCTTTCCGATTTTACAATAAGCAAACTGTCAGAGATGTTAACTAACTTGCTTAACACAACATAGCAAGTGAGAGGAAGAACAGTTTGGCCTTAAACTCCACATTCTTAACTACTACAAAGCCATGCCTACTATTTAGGACAATTAAAATCACTATAAAAAAGATGAGTAATTGTTCAGGTGTTCCTTTAAAATGAAACTTTGTCTGACAAATAACAAGCAAATGTGCTGAGAAGGGGATGTCAGGCGAATTATTGACTCTGGAATGCTTTTCTCAGGACTGCTTTGTGATGAAGGAGGGGTATGCAAAAGCTGAGATGGCTCAGCAGAAGCCATGAGAGAAGGGGCAAAAATGGATATTCAAACTCAACTGTCAATTCTCAGAAACCTATTTTTAGCTGAGAGCTGTGTTAATCTTCCCCTTGTTACAGCACTTTATAATTTGGGAAAATGTTTCTCATAGATGGCCTGATTTAATCCCCACAGCAAACTATTAAAAAAGTCTGATGATCTTCAATTATGAATAAGATACCTGATGCTCAGAGAAGTATATCACACGTCTGGAATCATGACATGGAAACTTTCATTCACCCAGCATATATTTAATTTAGCATCAACAAAGTGCCAGGCACCCTATGCTGAAGGAAATTCCTGACTATCAAGAATGTAGTCTTGTAAAAGCCATAGAAATGACATTTAAATTGCTTCATAATTCCCTTAGTTTATACATGTGTGTGTGTGTATATATATATGGATGGATGGATAGATAGATAGATAGATAGATAGATAGATAGATAGATAGATATGGATGTATGTATGGACTGATCAGATTATTGACAGAGAGAGATCTGTCTCACTCTGTCAGAGTGAGATTCAGATAGATTTGTTTAAAATAATTCTGAGTTCTCAGGAAGAACATAGAAGCACAAATAGGTTAAAAGAAAAGTAAAATGTTAAGTACCTGCTCACACTTAACCTGAAATAACTTCTAGACAGTAACTTTTGAAATGCATAGCAGCTCATTCAATCTGTGTTCCTCCTCAGATCTATGCTCTTCTTCAGTTTTGTACAGATAAATTCAAAATTTTCCAAGATAAGATTTGGCTCTGAGTTTCTAAATGTTCATCAAAGATAACATTGAAAAATTCAATTATGCTATCTTTTTTTTTTTCCAAAAGGAAGAAAACCTTGCCATAATCAGTGAAGCTATTTTTAAATTGCAGGAGGGCAGGAATGAAGGTACAAATTAATGAGCTGATGTCATATTAATGTAGTCTTTTTGATCTTGTAATCATGAGCTCTTTACAAATCATGTTTGGTTTCAAGATTGTGATTCGAGACTCCTGGTTGCAGACATATAATTTAAATACCATTAAAGGAAACTCCAGATGTTTCAGGGGAAATGTTTCTTATATTTAAGAATGAAGGCACAGGAGATAATCTTGTCTAACTATGTGCTCATGGACGATTTACTTTATCCTACAAGACCTTAGATGTTTGAATTTCCAGAGGTCTTTTAGTTTTTCGCTTTGACATAATACGAAAATTATACATGGTTCATAAATCTAGACTAATAAGTCACAGAACAAAGACTCAGAATAAGGTCAGGTGATACACCTTGAAGTGTAACTAATATATATATTTTTTGAGGCTCATTTTTTGTCCACTTTAAAATATTGTTGCCTACTTGCTGATGTGCTCCAGAATCCAGATTTCAAAATGTAGGTCATGTGTCTTTGCAATGAGGGTCGGATTAGAAGCAGGACATTTATTACTTCTATGACAAACCCTTCTAAATCATCAAGATTCCTTCACTAGGTGGGAAACTTTTTAAACCAAAAAAGAGTTTGCTAAACATAGTAAGAAAAGGAGGGGAAACAAGAAAAGGAAAACAGCCCAACAACAAAAAACTTGACATTTAAAAGTGATTTGGAAAAGAAACAAAAATCTGAATTATGAGAAAGCTAGATCAAAAGGACTGCAGTCAGAAACTGTTCCTAAGAGAGAAGGCGGAATAACATTTTGTTTCTTCAATAATAAATGCTTTTGTTCTTCTCTGAATATTCTTCATTAGGTAAAAGCTATTTATTTATTGAAGGTCAGAAATTTTAGCTTAAGAGCTAGAACAATTGCATGGAACATGCATTGTGATTTCTTCAAGGACCACTCAAGGAATTTTTCCTCCTCTGTGGCTTAAACACTTTCTGTGGTGCTTTTTTGACAGATGTGCAGTTATGAATATTTATAGTATTGCCAACATGAAGAATAAAATGTTTCTTTGCAGACCTAGAATGAAATCTATATGGTGCTTTTGGAGGAAATAGGGAAATATGGCAAAGAATTTTTTGTCTTTAAAACTGGATATATCTAGTAAGGATTATCTTTGTCAATATAAGGCTCTGCCATAGAGTAGTTGGGTGGGGTATAATTTTATTATGTTTTTTACTATTATCATTTCTGTTATCTCAAAGGCATGTGCAGAAGTCCATTGTTTCAAAAGTATTCCATTAATATTTGCAGGTGTTCTGTTCTTAATGGGAAACAGAATTCCTGGGTACCCAAAAAGATAAATAGGGCATAAGCAACTGAATACAAAATATCAAATAATAGGTAGAATCTTAAACCATATTACATGACCTACACATTTCAGATTCTGAAGTAATGTTTGGATATAGACACATTCCCACTTTACAGGCAACAATGCAGTTTCTGTCTCTTCTTCTGACTTCCAAAAATCCAAGGCTGAGTAATGCTTTTGAAAGACATAGAGTTCCACATAAGGAAGCATGAGGATGCTCCTCATGAAGCCAGTCTTACTCATGACTAATCATACAACAGTGTGTGTACACTGGCGCCATTAATTGTTGGGTGTTTGAGCATTACTAGTCAATAATGCATCCCATGCAGCAATTATACAATGTTAATTTTTCCAATTTGAGATGCACTAAATATCTTCTGCTATTTAATTTACAACCTCTAAGGTTGCCTATATAAATATGTGAACTATCAAAAATAAAAGCAACATAAAAACCAAAGTAAATAGGGATTAAGAGAAGTAAAGTTGGAAATAGAAAATGAGCTTGCAAAATGCATGTCATTGCATATTTGTTCTCTTATTCTCTTTTTTTCTCCTTTTCCTTCTTCATTCTTTTTCCTCTTGAGTAAAGGTGGCTTACATCTTATCATATGTATTATTATCTTTTGTCTATCCATGATTTTTAAAAATATTTTGAAGAAAAATATAAAAAGTTTCATTAGCAAATATGTCATGAAATAACTGACATGCTTAAAAAAATAAACTGTGACAACCTCCAGATTTTTATTGTCATCCCTGAATTTTTGATATAAAACTGTCACAGGAATAACCCTGATTCAACAAATATACCATTTACAATTTAATTAAAGTTCTGATAGCACCAAGTTATCAGATAGCTAAAAATGTCATCTCAGGTAAGACCAAAAAACAATATTTACCTTAGTTCACTTCAATAAATTCTTCCAAAGAAACTGTTAAAGCCAGTCATTGTAAGAATTTTAGCAGTGAACTCTGAATTCCCAGGAAGAAATCTTTTAATGAATCTAGAATAAATGGAAAATGAATGAATAACATTATTCATTGATATTAATGATTTTATCATCACCATTTTTACTCTTTTTGGTTTTGTTTTTATTTGTTTTTTTTCTTTTTCTTTCCTTTTTTAGTACCAGGAATTGAACCCAAAGGCACTCAACCACTGAGCCTCATCTTTAGCCACTCCCCCTCTCACTCTCTGCCTTTAAAAATGTTTTATTTTGAGATAAGATCTCCCTAAGTTGTTGAATTTCTGAGGCTGGCTTTAAACTTGGAATCTTCCTGCCTCAGCTTCCAGAGCTGCTGGGATTTCAGGTTTATGCCATGTCTAGCTTAGTCTCATTTTCTTTAAAGTAAAATTGGATGAAAAGAATATAGGGAAACAGGGAGGAACCTCTTATCTGGATAAAATCAAGACAGTATGAACATTCACAGGCATATCTGTGACCTTAAGGCAATCTATGTCTTGATGGAGGCCCAGGCAGCAGCCCTCTTACACCTGTGCACAGCTTCAGTATGATGACACATATTAGGGTTGGATGTGTGGTATCTCCCAAAAGCTCACATGTGAGACAATGCAAGAAAGTTTGCAGGAGAAATGATTGAGTTATAGCCTTAACCTAATCAGTGAATTGATCCCTGATGGGATTAACTGAGTGGTAAGTGGAAGCAGGTGAGGTGTAGCCGGAGGAAGTAGTTAATTGGGGGCGTGGCTTTGGGGTATATATCTTGTATCTGGAGAGTGGAGCCTCTCTTTGCTTCCTGATTACTGTGATGTGAGCTGCTTCTCACCACAATTTCTCACCACAATGTTCAGCCTGGAGGAATGGAGCCAGCCTTCTATGGACTAAGACCTCTAACTGTGAGTCCTTAAGTAAACTTTTCCTCCTTTACAATTGTTCTAGTCAGTTCTTTTAGTCACAGCTGTGAAAAAGTTGACTAAAACAACATCATTTTATTTTCTCAAAGTACTTGATTCTAATAATGCTGAATCATACTCTGTGACTATTTCTAATGTAAATTTTTGAAGAAGTTGGATCTAAGTTTAAGTTACTTTAAAAGACAAATATACACACATGGGCATACAAAATTTTTCATCTATTTGTTTAAACTTACAGATCCCCTTTTATTGTCTTTTAAGAAAATATGATTGGAAACATCAATAACACTTTTTTTGGGGGGGGGCAGGGAGTGAGTCTACTGTCATTGATGTGATCATCTCAGTTGAACTTTAACAGAATCCCTGTAGGTCATGGTCACTCTAAAAGTAAAAGCAGAAGTTTGAGGATTACATTTCACTGTGACTATAGGACCATAGGACCTTGGCTGCAAATCTTATATTTATGGTTCATAGTTTCTTGGACAGTCTGAAGTCTATGAAACTTATAAGCCTGAATTGCTCTATTCTAAAAACCCTAAGTATGTATGTGATTAATACCTATGTGGTCTTGATTTCCTACCAAACTATGGAAAAAGAGAAACAGTTTGTTTATTTTGACCAAAAAATACATATTTTAGGAGCAATATTCTTTAGAAATTTGATACCTCATAATTACTTTAAAACTGGGATTTTTAATTTTATTTTGGGTACTGGGGATTGAATCCAAGGGCACTCAACCACTGAGCCACATTCCTAGCCCTTCTTATATTTTATTTTGAGACAGAGTCATGCTAAGTTGCTTTAGGCCTTGCTAAATTGCTGAGGCTGGCTTTGAACTCCCAATCCTCCTGCCTCAGCCTCCTGAGTTGCTGGGATTACAGGAGTGTTCCACATTGTTTTTAAAGATAAATATAATTCTCTTCTTAAATTTAATGCAATGCTCTTCCTGTATATTTCCTCTAACTTCAAAATTTTCCTCTCAGAATTTCTGATCATTGATTTCACTATTTTAATGCAATTGTCAAAAAGCAAATACTCTTCACTTAATTTAGACTTTATCATTTCTCTTTCCGTTGGATCTAAGGCCAAACTAGATCTCAGGAAGGAAAAACAAATCCATGAAAATCTTTTCTGTGAATTTTTTGTTTCTATGCTGATAATCCACAGTGTTCTATAGATATTTAGACTCTGAATTGCATTAGAATTAAGGCCAGATAATGCAGCCTGCATTTGAATTGTAAATGTGCACGTGGTTGCCTTGCATTTATTACTAAGCTTTAGCTTATAGAAGAGCAGATGGTTCCCTGTGCTCCAGATCAAATACTGTCAACTACTTATTTGATCATCTGCATTGGGTTTTTGGTTTAAATAATTGAGCTTTTGCAGTCAGTGCTTCTGAAATCTGACCTGCTTCTTGCAACTTTTCCAACTGTGGAAGCCATCTTTGGCTGTTGACCAAGGATAATTTGCACTAACTTTTAAAAATATAATTAATACATTAATGTAAATCTTTATCAAAAATATTTATATTCCCTTCAAATAAACACAGTTTTCATTTCTGTATCAAATGATCAAATAGATAGCACTGTGCTTAATTTACTAATCCATTAATCACAAAGAAGGGGAAATAGATTAATTGTTTTTTGGTTTCCTGCTATAATAGATTATTTGCAAAAATGACCCAGTCAGCTTCTCCCTGTATCTTCTTCCTTTGTTTATGTAATTTTGATTTTTTTTTCCCATTACGAGGTGGAGTGTATTTCCTCACTCATTACATTTTCTTTTCTTTTCTTTTTGGGCCCCATCACTTGTTTCACACTATAATATAGTTTAAGGACATGGTGATGAAGCTGAGGCCAGTGGCCCCACATTTCCACTCTTTTTCCTGTCCAAGTCCTCCATATGGATTTATCCCAAGCTCAACAGAACCATGTAACTCAGCTTTAATTGATCTCACTCCATTGAAGGAGCCCAACAAGAGGAGAACACAGCAAGTCTACATTGCGATTTATAAAAATGAAAGCTAAAAAAAAGTTATCTTAAGCCATTTCACTTTATTTAGCTGATATAACTTCTATTTTATTTTCCAGTAAGCATTTTTCCCACATGACTTTAGCGTATAAAGAAATATGGTTTTGAAAGCTAACAGACCTTTATAATCTGTTTACCTTTGACAACTTTCCTCCACTCGTGTGTGCCTCTGTTCATTCATTCAGTCAACAGATACCTAATAAAGTTTCTACTATATTCCTATCACTGTGTGTAGCACTTTGAATAGGTCAGTGACTAAGAAAAAAAGTGTGTCATTTATGGTATCTTCATTAAAAAAGTAGTAATATACATCTTTAGGATTGTTGTGAGGAGCAAGTTAGGTGATAAATATATAAATGCATAGGACCTGAATTCTCTGCATGCCAATCTCTGTTTATTCTGGTGTCTTTCAAGAGGACTGGCACATTCACTAAGAAATGATCTCTTTCTGATATAGCCTTCAAACCAACTTTGGCATTTAATTATAAATTAGAGTGGAATCTGACTGAATGGAGTTGAGATCTCAGTTCCATCTTTATTACCTCTGATTGTTGGTTCTCTGTATCTGCATGTTCCACATTCACACATGAGCAGATGGAAAGTATTTGAAAAACAATTTCATCTGTACTGTGCATATACAAACTTTTCTCCTTATTGTTATTTTCTAAATGATATAGTATAACAACTACCATTGCATAGCATTCATAAGGTACTAGTACTAATAATCAAAAAATGATTAAAGTACACAGGAGGACCGTGGGTAGGTTATGTGAAAATACGATGGCATTTTATGTCAGAGACTTGGGCATCAGTAGTGGATTTTAGGATCTGCAAGGAGTCCCAGAACAAATTCCCCATGGATGCTAAGGGATGAATATACTTAACCTCTCTAAGTTCTGTTTCTTATTCTTGAAACAATACTTTCAAAATATTTTTGTTAGTATAGGTCACGTCTCTTGTCTTCGATATATTTGTCTTAAGGTTATATATTGACTATGAGGTCTCTTCAGTCATCATGAGTTCTAATTAATATTCTAAGAAACTGAATCAAAAGCATAAAGCCTTGGTAAAGATGTTCTTGGTATATTTTTGTTCAGGGTGCTTAAATGCATATGAAATCACCCCCTTTTTATTTTCTAGAGCTGAAGATGATGCTATGAAGGCTGCTATTGAGCCAGTCCCCATGTGCATTTCACAGATTGCTTAGTTGAACTGAGAACGTGATCAGAACATTCAGGAACTTCAGATCATTAGTCATTTCATGGGGGGAAGCAGATGGCTTCCCTAGAAGAGGGAGTTTTTGCCTCCCACAGAATTTGGATACCATTACACAAGTAGACCTAATTGTTCAGAGAAGCATGTGTTGGTAACATTTAATGTGAATTTGTAATTCACTTCTCTTTCATGATGGATAGGTGCATATATAAAATGTACACTGTGCACAGAGAGGACTCCCACACAAAAGAACTATAACATCATTGTAAGCCTATCACTGTGGATGTGTTTCTGAGAAGAGTGCAATTATATGCATATGCATGACTGAATATACGTTGTCTCAGGAAGTATTCTATAGAAAAATAGTATGCATTATATACACATATAACAAACAGATGAATTTTTTTCATCTATGGCACTGCTGCTATTTGGGACCTAATGATTTGTCTGGTGCATTGTAGCAGGTGTGCAATAGTCCCAATGGCTCCTTATGAGATACCAGTAACACTCAGTTCTTCAATAGTTACAATTAAAAGTGTCTCCAGACACTGCCACATGTTCAATTGTTGCCCTTGGTTAATAAGTATTAACATGCAGATATGAGAATATCAGGAAAGAAAGGACATACGCTCTTATTCTGCAGAACCTAATAGAGGGGCTGGTAGAAGGCATTCAGCCCAACTTCATTTTCTATTTTAGTAGTTTCATTATTCATTCAACAATTAATTTATGTGCTTCTGTACAGGGCGAGAGATGATTATGAGATGCAAAACTTTAGTCATGTTCTTTAAGTTGAGAATTTCACAATGGAATAGCAAATGGTATTAGGGAATGGATTATCTGGTTAATTGTGGCATTTATCACTATATCAATATGTGATACTGAAAAATGTATATTACATGTATTAGTTTCCAGCATGACCATAACAAAGTGCCACAAGCTATGAAATAAACAAAAGAAATTTATTTTTCTAAATACTAAAGACTAGAAGTCTAATGTCAAGGTATCGGCAGGGCTGTTTTCCATTGGAGCTGCATTTCTTGGCTTGCCGATGACTGTCTTCTCCCTGTGTTTTTATATCATCTTCTATTTCTGTCTCTGTTCCCTAATCTTTTTGTTGTAAGGACACCATTCACATTAGACTACAGCCCACCTTAGTGACCTCATTTTAACTTAGTGACCACATTTAAATATCCTGTCTCTAAGTACAGTCACACTCTGAGATAATGGAGAAAAGGACTTCAAAGTATGAATTTTGAAGGGACACAATTCATTCTATAACACCTTTCTAAGCCTCCATTTCCTTATCTATAACATGAGGTGGCACTATAACACATGATTCATTGTATATTGCTGTGTACATTAAATGAAGATATATCTGTCTACCTATCTACCTATATCATATTTATCAAAGAGTCTAAAACATAACAAGTATACCACAAAATAACTAGTACAACAACATAATTTCATTTTATTCTAGCTAAAGAAAAAACATTAACAAGCCGGGCCCAGTGGCTCACGCTTGTAATCCCAGCACTTTGGGAGGTTGAGACAGGAGAATTGCGAGTTCAAAGCCAGCCTCAGCAATGGTGAGACGCTAAGCAACTCAGTGAGACCCTGTCTCTACATAAAACACAAAATAGGGCTGGGGATGTGGCTCAGTGGTCAAGTGCCCCTGAGTTTAATCCCTGGTACCAAAAAAAAAAAAAAAAAAAAACAAAGAAAAGAAAAAATATTAACAAACATTCTTCTTCAATGCTGGACAGAGCTGGAAAAGCAGATGTGAATGAAAAACAGACCCAGGTGGAGGGAGCATGCAGTTCAAGGAGGAGAAAAGTAAAAACAGCACATAAAGATGCATGTGGGGAGTGGATCATATTTTCCTCATTCTAATATCAATTTTTTCCTGTTATTTAGAAAAGAGTTCTGAGTAAAAATTTTGTCTTACTCTGAAATTAAGGGTGTTTTTAAAAATTCCATTAACTTCGGACAGCTTGTTGGTCATTTTCTGCTATTTCTAGCCTCAGAACTCAGGGTTTAACATGGTGTCGTATCACCTGGAACATGGCAAGCAGCTGTCACAGTGCATGTATGTGTGGGAAGGCTGAGGACATGCCACAGCACAGATTCCCTCGATGCAGAGTTTTGTGCTCTTCACAATGCATAAAATGTTTCTTGAAGACTAAGTGGCTGTAATAATATTGATGTCAAAATTGGAGATGACTAGGAAGGACAGGAGAAGGAGGTGACCTTGAGGGGCACTGAAAAGCAGGTTGAGTTGCTGGACAAAGCTGCACACAGGAAAGCATGGCTGTGGTTCCCCAGTCCCACACCCCAACCTTAGGGACACTAGAAGCGTGTAGTTGTTGAAGCAGTGGAAGGTGTGATGCCGCTTTCCATCCTTTGCCCCTTCATTGACTGTTACTTGGCAGGAGAGAACCACTTATATGAGAAGAATTAGGTGACTTGTTGATTTTATACCAACCTGAAATTTTATATTTTGATGCACAAATACCTGTTCTCCTACTTTCTCAAATATAATATCACATAAAATGAAAATATCTAAATCAATGTCTGGAATATATATCAAAAGAAAACTATATTTGCACATTAATAACCTGTTAATTACTGTGAAGTCATGTTTTTATGGATTAGAGATCATATTTCAATTTCGAAGTTTCACAGTTCAGAGGAAAACAGAAATCATTTTCTCCAGTAGACTGAAATCCTCTTGTAATCAAGGCTTCTGTATAAGTCATATTTCATTGCCGCAGACCCACTCAGCTTCTCAAGAGATTACTGATGTTGGTTGAGTCAGCATAAGACCTACGTAAGAATTCAATTTAGTCATGTCACAAATATATATATTTATTTATTGTACTGGGAACTTAACCCCAGAGTGCTTTACCACTGAGCCTATACTAAAACACTATTTTAGTAATTTCATTGTTCATTCAATCATTAATTTATGTCCTTCTATATATAGCCACAGGATGAGAAATCATGAGGAGATGCAAAATCTTAGTCATGTTTTCCCTTTAAGTTGAGAGTCCAACAATGGAATAGCAAATGGTATTAGGAAATGGATTATCTGGTTGTTAATTCTGGCATTTATCACTGTATTAGTATGTGATATTAGAACATGTATGTTGCCTGTATCAGTAACATAGATTTTTTATTTTTTATTTTCATACAGGATTTTGCTAAGTCACTTAGGGTCTTTCTGAGTTGCTGAGACTGACTTTGAACTTGCCATCCTCCTGCCTCAGCCTTCCGAGTTGCTGAGATTACAGTTATGTGCCATGGCATGAATTTTGAAAGTGAACTACAACAACTCAGATACTTATATTACTTAACCTTTCTAATTTTTAGTTTGTTTTTCTTTCTCTAAATTAGAAAACATGTTTTGTCCTCAAATGTAATTTCATGAGGATTTCATAAAATAACAAATTAGTGAAGAGCTTCCTTGGTGGGCACATGATACATGTCACCATCATCCATCAGGGAAATATAAGTCAATGTCTAATGACATGTAGGAATAAAGAAAATTACATTTTCACCTAAACAAGTTACTGATAATTCATTATAACTTAGGGACAATTTTTTTATGGGAACACATTTCAAATTATAATTTGACTTCATATAGCCTGGGAACTCTAAACAAATCATAAACCACAAAAACAAATATTTACAAAGACAGATGCACAGGTGCATTTCCATTACCACTGCATTTCCCCAGGGGACTCACCTGACCTGGAAAGGTTTCAATTCATTTTTAAAATGAAATAAAATCTGTGAATTTTCTCCTGAAGGTATCAAAGAAACATTCTCAAAAATGCCTCACTGGAAGAAATAGAATCTAGTCCTTTGGTGTTCTCTGGGTATACATTGTGTTATGATAAGGCCAAATTAGTAGATACACAGACTTCCTGCTGCGGAGGTACACAGATCACAATTTCTTAAAGTGAGGCACAGAAAACTACTGGGAAAAAAAATGCTAAGTTCAGTCGACTTTTGTCTCACTGTTCTTTGCACTTCTGTTTTCGAATCTTCTTCATCCCATTTTTTCCTCCATTAATTGAGTGCCTGATTGCTATAGTAAATATTAGGATAACAATAAATTAAAATTGACTTGAGCTTGTCTGCCCATCATGATCTCCACTCTCTTATTTATCTATTCCTCCATGTTCAACAGAACAGTCTCCTTTTTAATGGTGGTCTTTTGTCATGACTGTCTTAAATGCTAATAACAATTCTGTTAGATTTTGGAAATATTCTCCGATTACTGTGTTGGTTATCTTCCCTTAGAATAGCTAAAGTTTAGCCATTGAATAGCTACACAGTAACTATCATCATGTTTGTCTCGTTGCTTATATTTTTATTGAAATGACACAAGAGCAAAAGAGGCGACTATGATGAATCATACTGTGGAGTTTCAGAGCAGGAAAAATTAGAATTAAAGAAGTCCAGTAACCTAGGAAATCCACAGTTGATAAGAAGGTGTACTTGACTCCACTGTCTCCCATGCTTCTGCTACTCCTACCTCAAGAATAAAAAGAATAAAGTAAAAACTGTAGAGTAGAACCTATAACTGCATTCAAATACTGAAGTTTTGCTGGCTGTTGATTCTGGGTTCCATTAAGAATGATGAGGAAGAAATGTCTTTAAATCTCCATTAAGTTTAAAATCTATATGTAAAGCTGATGGCAACAGCAATCTTCGTTTTAATTTACATTTATTTAGATCCATCTCAAAAAATTTTGAGATGGAAATAAATTCTCTAAAATTAAGCTGAGACAGGATATTGAAATATAAATGAAGACACATTGGATAAGAAATGGAAGCACAAAATTGATTTCCGCAGTTCACTCTTTGGGTTCCCTTTATTAATTGTTCTGTCTATTCTTGTTTTTCATGGTATGCCTTGCACAGGAAGCTTTTCAGGACATGCCATGACAAAGAGGGTACTTTTAGTGGAGACTTGTGTGATTCATAATAATGTGCCTCAAAATCAGACCTAGGGAAAGACAATTGTAGAGGGACAAACAAACAGAATGAAGGGACTCAGCCCCGTGGGAGAACTGGTCAGGAAAGTCCATTTAGTGTCAGGACAATGAATCAAGGTTAAGGTGACACATTATTTTCTTGATCTTAAATACAGTGTTGTACCTGAGTGACCAATTCCCTTACCAACCTGAGAAGCCACAGGGAAAAAGAGACCCTAGAAATTAGGAAGTGAGTACCAGCGAAATGTGTGAGCTTGGAATTGGGGCAGCAGCTATGAGGCTGATCTGATAAATTCTGTGGAAACAGTAAGTGTAATCAGACAGTTTCAAGTTTACATTTCTTTGGTATAATACTGCCACAAGATGCAATTGAAACCCTTTAACATCACTGAGAGCATATTTTATGAACTGTTCATTGTCTATCAGTCCAAACTCAATTCTAACATTTTAGAATTCTAACCCTCCTTACATTTCTTGCTGCAGCAAAATTGCTCTGTTCAAGTTTCCTAAATTCATGCTCCTTTCTGATTTTTATGACTTTATGTATGCTGCTCTCTGCCTCCAGTTCATGACCCTTACATACACTCTACCACTCATGGCCATTCAAAAATTTCCTGCTTTTACAAACTTTCCTTAGACTCCTCCAGGAAGCTATGGAAAGGTTTATTCTACCTTCCCAATACTAGGGGACAGACAGATGAGGATGGTGGGAAAATGAGGTTAAGAGAATAATTCTATAAAATGGGACCACTTTATTTTATATTGATCATATTATCATTTAATATTTATATTATCATACTATATTTTATAAAATGACCCCCATATGCTTTCTTTTCCAAGACGCAATTGACCAATAGCCCTGCCTGTCCTAAGTAAATAGGATCTGTCACATTCCTCAGAAAACTACCTGTTAACTGAAGGAAAAATGTAGGCCCAAAATAATGTTGATGAAGGGAACCCAAGTAATACTGAAAGAGACTTGTGACCAGATCCTCAAACTCTCAGAGATAGGATAGTTCTTCCTAACCATAAAATCTGTAAGAAAGTAGGGTTAAGAATTCAATTACAACCAGTCAGCATTGGCCAAGGTGACCTAGAGTTTCCATGGCAGTGGGGACTTGAAAGTCTAATGCCATCTTGTTGTCAGTCAGAAGTCCAGAAGTGGACCTGGGAGGGCTCTTGGAAATTTCTCTGGGACCACCAATGAAACTGGAGTGCAGAAGGGGCATACTGTCCCTGGCCTCTCTGAGAGAACTCACTATCTCCCCCGAGAGTGCCCCCTTTCCTTTTTCCTATCCCTTCAATAAACTCATTCACGTTACTTGGAGCAACATTTCTGAAATCTTTCTGACTTGATTGCAAGAATTGGGGTTTAAAGAGTGGGTCTTTGTGCTGGCTTAGTTACTCTGAAGGCCCCTGCTCTGTAACACCAAGACACCTTATATCAGTTTCCCACACAGAGGAAGTAGTGTCATATTTTGCATAATAGGACAGTTTGGTCCTTATACTTCATGTTTCTACCACAGAAAATGTTGTATTTTCTATAAGTAAATGGCCTGTTTATCTATTCTTAGATCACAGTTTGCTGTCAGGCCAGCTCTGTTTCACTATTTCCTTTCTTTCTCCTGTGACAGGCATATCTATCCAGCATATTTCTATTTGATCAGAAAAACTGCCTCTGAGTCTTCTACAATTTAGCACTCAAGAGAGGACTATCTATCATAAATCAACCTGCCAGTTAAGGCTAACTTATTATCAATTTTAAAACTAACTAACATATATAGAGTATCTACTATATACTTTGTTATTATATTTAGAACTAATTGCTACAGTTAACCTAGAAAAATGACAAATGTTATTTTATACTTGATTGATTAAAGTATGTGATTGGCAAAATTATTGGCTAATCAATATTTAATCCACATGCTTTCCTGAAGTTATTTTTAGCATTTCTTCTTGGAGCAACATTTCTGAAATCTTTCCCCAGAAGCACATTTTAATTAATTCATTGATTGATTTATTAATTTTTTTTTGGTACTAGAGATTGAGTGCAGGGACACTTAACAACTGAGACACATCCACAGCCCTTTTTTATCTTTTATTTGGAGACAGGGCCTTGCTAAGTTGCTGAGGATGGCTTTGAACTTGAGATCCTCCTGCCTCAGCCTCCAGAGCCACTGAGATTACAGATGTGTATGGTTATGCCCAGCACATTTTTACTTTAATAGCTGTGTCTTACAGGCATCCTCCGTCACCAGCAAAGGGGACAGTTGCAAATATCTGTAGAAATGGAACATTTTCCATTTGAATAGACTCCCTGGATCCATAAAATCTTTCTTCAGAAGAACAGTGGGAAGACCCTAGTCTTTCAAGCACTTGTAGTACTGAAGGACATTCTAAGACAATGGAGGTATATGTTCAACTGACAGGGTGCCTCCTTCACATAAGAAATATATGCATGACATTTAAAATTTTTGCTTATTCCTAGGAGGTAATTAAAACTCTTAAGCCCTTGTTGCTAAATAAATATTCCTCCTGGCCATCCTTATGATGATATCTCTGAATTTGTGCATTTTATATTATGTATATAAGGTCTGTGTATATTTGGACTACAAGAAAGCCCCCTCTGCTTATGAGCTCTCTAAATGAGGTATTGGAATGCACTGTCCCCAGACCACATGCTTTTTCTTATTTCTGCTCTGGGGTTGATCTTGTCCATGACTCCATGTCTGTCCTATTTTATGGTGGCTAACAACCACCAAATAGCTAAGAAATTCATCTGTGCTCAAATAATGACCAGAGATAAAAGCCCTTCAGGGAACTGATTTGCAGTATAATGTAGGTCCACTGCTTGTACTAATCAGTGAACCAATGATTCCTGTAATTCCCTTTGGTGTTTTTAAGGCAGGGAAAAAAGATTACATTCACTATAGATGAGGTATAAAATCTCCTGGAGGCTATGCCTTGTACAGAATGGGGAATTACATTCCTTTTTCTTAAAAGGAAAGATGTTTTTTTAAAAAATCTGAGTTAACGAGATCTATCTGTTATTATAAATAATTTATTTTAGCTAAAACAATGTGCAATTATTTATTGTATATAAAGAAATAGTATGGAGGCATTATATAAATGTCTGAATATTTGAACTACTTATTGAATGACCTAAGCCTTTAGGAAGAAGTTTGAATATGTCTTTGAAACTAGTTGTAGGTTTTAGATTTCATATGATTATCTTTGTTTATTAATGAGTTTTCTAATATTGCTTAGTAATACATTAGTTAGAAGTGCCTTCTTTTGACGAGAAGAGAATTTAATTTTTGAACAATAGTGCAAAGGCACACAATTCAACACAGGCTGCAGGAACAGTCTTCACTTCTCTCATTGGATCCCCAATGGCATCATCTAGACACCGACTCCTATGAACAGGGTAGACTCCCTTGTGTCCTGTCCTCCTCTCCCACTCCACACACTATTTGCTTCTTGGTTCCACACACACGGCCTTGGATTATTTTATTTAGTCAGTTGGGACCTAATCTGGTTTTCAATCCATAATGAATCCATAATGAAGTTGAAATAAAGTATCTTTAGGCTGTCAAGTTTCCTCCAAAATTATTTCTTTGTAAGAAAAATTAGTTTGCTAGTATTACTCCTCTCATGACATAAATCTGGTGCAAGCAGTCTTCTTATTTTTTTTTTTTTGGTAGTGCTTGGGATTGAACCCAGGCCCTTGTGCATACTAGGCAAGCACTTTACTAACTGAGCTATATCCCTAGCCCCTGGTGCAAGCATTCTTGTAATCCAACATGTATATGATCCCAAAAATGATGTGTAGAAGAGAGAGAAGACAGAGATATACACTACATAATAATGCAGAAGAACCCTCCCCTCAACACCAAGAAGTTTAATAATAGTGTTGATTATAGCATAATCCATCTCGTGTGATTTAGAGGTTAGAAAAGGTTATTTTTCTTCAATATCAGTCTTAATAATATCCCTATTATTATAATATATTATTATATCAACTACCTGATAATACAATGATGTTAAATATTTTCAAAGTTATTCAATTTACTTGTTGATGAAACTGCCAATTTATAAGCAGCTGGTATCCAGCAGACAATTCTCAAGTCTTTTGGCACAGAAAGTAAAGCACAGATTGAAAGACTCCTAGGCTACTTCTGAGGATTTTTCAGTGGTCCAGAATTAAGGAAGGTGGATATTTGGAAGCTTGATCAGGATAGTCTGAAGCAATAATTATCCTAGAACACAAGAAACACTATTGATTATTTTTAATCAAGTTTCTTCCAAGTCATTGAATCAAACTAGTCAAGTACTGAATTGAGCCAAGGGCTAACATACTATCTTTATAAGATGGATGCTTCTCATGAAGTAAGACATAAAGAATTCAGTGACATACAATTTCTCAGCACTGATTTTTTTTAACATAGAAAGATAATGGGGTGGTTTACCTTGTCTACATGGATAGGGAAGCTATCTTGAAATAAAACCATTTTAGCTACTTTCAGAAGTATACATAGACGTTATTTGGATATATATAGCGATGAAAGATGGGGCATTGTCTATTTAGGGATAACGCAGTTATGGGAAACTTGAACCTGTATTCTGGGAATTCTACCTTGTTTTAAAATAAAGCACCAAATGGACCACATGTGGAGCAATGAGAATTGACTCAAAGAAAGAAATGGCCACAAGAAAAAAAAGTGGTTAGAAATTAGGCAGGAATCACAGTGATATAAACTTTGGAATTTATTCTTTCCATTATTCATCATGATTATTGTTGTTTACAATGGTTACAATTGCTTAAAGAAATCCTCCATGGGGAGATTAAAAAATGGGGTTGTTGTGACCAATGTTGGGTGAAGATAGTGTTATGTCTTCATTCTGAAACCCCATCAGCTCCTTCTAATACTAATATCACCCATGCCCCCAAATACCCTCTGACTGTCTCAGAAAAACCTCCTCAAAACTGTTTGGGATCTGTAGGACACAATTTAAGATACATTCTGCAGAGCAAAAATCAAAAATGGATTGAGGAAGGAAAAATAAGAAGCTGGAGGCATGCAAACAAACCCAGTTATTTTATTAAAGAAGCTCTCAGAAAAGTAAGGGATGGTTTACACAATAGAATCAGCATTGTCAGAAGTAGAAAGAAGAGGATAAATAGTAAGTGATGCACCCAGGATTGGTGAAATTTAGTTACTTTAGGTTAAGTCTTTGCAATGGTGGAAGGAACTATATATAAGAATCTAGGCTATCTTGTAGAGTCCTGACTTGAGGCAAAGAGCAGCATTATTAATATAAGTTCTTGCTCTATGAGAGATGGGCTTTTCTTTTGCTATTTTTCTGCCACAAAAATTAAATTTTTTCTATACAGAATGCAACAAAATTTGCATATTGATTCATTTTATTTTACTTTCTGGGATCTATTAAATGGTTTCTTCCTTTTGAGTGGGCACTGTTTTTTACCACAGGCACTAAAAAGTCTGCCAAGAGTCGTTTGTGTATTTAACGCCTTTTTTTTTGTGTTTTTTAGTTCAAATATACTTAGTCATAATTAAACTCAGCTGAATGCTTTTAAAAGAAGTTAGTCGTTAATATGATTGGCAGCTTTCTGTGCCTTTCACAACATCTAATGAAATATGCCTGGGTGGTGTGCAATACTGATAAATGCTGAGATTTATCTTCTATGATCTCTAACTAATGTAATGAGATTATTTTGAATCCTCTGTTTTTAAGAAGGCCTGTTATTACTTCCCTTTATCTAAATAAGAGTGATAGATGTTTATGATTTTCATTAAACATAAACAATCTTCAAGTTAATATTCTTCTACTACTCATTTTAAAAAATAATGAACATGAGTACTATTTTGTAGAAGGGGATACGCTGAGACAAACGGTGCATCTATTTTTGTTTCAAAAGGAGTATTAAGTCATGATGTGGCAGATGTTTCAAATTCATGAGAAGAGAAAAGAGGATGAGAAAGACATTAATTTAGGGTGATAATACTACAGCTTGCTTGCTACCACTTAATGACAACTTTGCATGTTTGATGATTGCTAACTTTCTGGTTTTCTTCTGATATGTGGAGTCTAGGATTTAGGGTAGTGCACTGCCTTCTCCAGAACCTCCCAAAAAAGAAAATATAAATATTTAAAAAATAAATTTGCAGCATGGTTCCAAAATTGTCTTCCTCTCTCAACAGTATTATTTAGGTAAGTTAGAAGTATTAGCTTAAAATATTATTGTACATAGTTTTTTTAATGTTCTTTGTAATATTGAACAATTTGATTTGATTCAAATAGCATTTTGTCTCAACAAACTTGTGAGTTTGTCAGTATTGTACATTCGCCCATGGTGAATTTCTGTGATTTTGCCTTTCTCGATCATTGCTCAGCATGCACTGCCATGACAGGTTGCCTCTTGCTTTGTGGTAAGGTGGTGAACACGACATTCCTTAACCAAAATACACAGCTCTCTGACACTATGAGATAAAATGATGGACAGTTGTAAATTGTGGAAATAGAGTCTCAGCTGTTCATCTTTCACCAAACATAAAACCCAGCCCTGGCTTTTCTTGTCTTATTCTAACCAGGGTTTGGAGATAGAAGGACACAGAGCAAGTACCTATGTTTATAGAGCACTAGCACAGGAATAGTGTATTTATACATCTATTTATTAAGTCATGTTTAAGTAAAACAAGAACAAATTCAAAACAAAGTCCTTCTATATCAATGGTCCTCAACTGGGAGGGATTTTATACCTTCCCCCAGATTTGCCAATGCCTAAAGACAGTCTGGCCATCATATCTGGAGAAATGAGAGCTATTGGCCTCAAGCAGATAAAAGGTATGGATGCTGCTGAACATCCTCAAATAGACAGGAGAGCCTCCCACCATAAATAATTGTCTGACCCAAAATATCAATAGAGCTATGACTGAGAAATCTGGTTACTTCTATTTCAAATTTCTAGTCCCAAAGAAGAGATTATAGTATAAAAGAAAAATGTAGATTCCAAAGCAATTCATACTTCATAGCTATGTGATGTTCTGCAAGTTTTCTTTTTAAGTCCTCTGGTTGCCTTGGTCTTGTGTGTGTGTGTGTAAAATGAAGATGATATTGACTATATATAATATTGCTGGATAAGTTTGCAAGGTTTTGATGGTAAGAGTATTTAAAATTTTAGAAGAGTACTCACTATGTGTCTTAGGAATTTCATTTCCATATTTTATTTCAACATTATTATTAATTGGTCTTTATAATTCTCTAAAACATAGGTAACGATGTACCATGTACATATTTTTATAAAAATTTTTCATAGATGTACTTGTGATATTCAACATTTGATCTCTGTCTCTTCCCCCCACTAAACTACAAGCTTTAATAGTACAGGGGCCAGGACTGTTTTTGCTTACTATTTTGTCCCACAGTTTCTATATGACAGCAGGCATCTAATAGATATTTGCTGAATTAATGTCTGTAAAGTAATGAAACAATAAATTGTAGAAACCATAAGAGAAAGAAGAAAATAAAGTTGAAAGGGGAAGAAGATAAAGTAATAAGACCACAGAAAGATTAATAAATCAACAACAAATATATTTTAAATATTTAGTTAGTATGAGAAAGACTTGGGGGATTTTAATTTGAATTCCAGTTCAGACTTGTAATTATTTCATGACTGAAGGAAAATTTCATAGCATATGAAACTCAGTTTTTATACTGGAAAGTCTTCAGATTGAGCTTCATGTTTGAGTATCAGACAATAAAGCAGATGAAAATATTCTTTGTAAACTGTGAAATGCATAAAACTATTGACTGTTTCATTGTCTTATTATTTAATATTAAGCAAAATGCAGAAGATTCTTCACAATATAGATGAAGATAAAAAGGAAGAGTAGTTTGGGAACATCTTTAGAATCCATGTATCTGGCATCCTATAATATTTTATTTAGTAATACAGGCTTATTCTCAAATGTTTTTCATGTGACACCATGGCATGAAATGTATAGTTTTTTTTAAAAAGTCACTGTCCAACAAATTTAGGAGAAAAAAAAATTCCCCCTGTTGCAAAATGAATATTTCAACTTTCAAATTAGGATTTCAAAAAATAAAGTGGAATGCCCTAGGTGTAATTATGACACTGAGTTTATTCTATTAAGAAAATAATTTGGAAAAAAGAACTAGACTCTCTTTCAAGCCCTAGCAGTGACTTGATAAACAGAAGTTGAATTTACTTACATCTGAGATGACCTTGTTGGGGATGGGAAAGCAGGTTAGAGAAAGACATGGAGACAGCCACAGAGGTGAGTGCTAAACAGAGATGCTAGCACTCAGTAGTCCAAGGAAGTACCAGTGTGCTTTAGTCCCCTTTCCAGTAAGTCAGCAGGCCCCTGAGGTGAGGATCAAAGCCAGCATGCCTCCTGCCATGAGAATCATTAGCTTCGGTGCAGCATCCATTCTCAGTTGCCTGTGGGGCACCTATGAACAGTCCAGCAGGAGTGACATCATGCATCTCTCAAGATTTCTGTGTATATCAGAAACCAGCTATATTCTAGGAAAGAAACTGTATTCCAACTGACCCATGTGGATACACACCTGTTAATTTCCGAAAGCACTTGTGAAGCCCTTTCTCCCCCAAAATAAGACATATTCATGACATCTACATGGGGGTGGCTGGATCAAAGGAAAGCCCCACCATTCTAATGTGGGTGGCATTGAACATCAGAGAAAACTCACACTCACTTTGTATGTTCAATATTCCAACCTTCACAGAGGTCATATAACTTAAAAGAAAAAAGAATGACTTTAACATGGTTGGTGTATTTAAAACACATTTGCTCTCAGAGTAACATTACAAGAAGACTTCTACAAAAGGTTTTCCTTAGTGCTAAGAAGTATGCAACAAAATATTTCCCTCTGCATCTTGAGTGATCACTTTCTGACTTTGGTTGCCAATGCTACCTTTGTTATCTCAGTAACGTCGTTGGCCCAGCTATCTGTTCCCAACTCTTGTCCTTCTTAAATCTTACTGGAATGTTATCTTTTTCTTTTTTCTTTCTTTCTTTTTTTTCCTGTTTTCTTTTTCTGTAACAGTCACATGCCATGGTTTTGCAAAGGCTGTTCCATTCACCCAGAAGTTGGATTTCTGAGGACAATGTCTCTGAAAATGAAATATCTAGAATCATGAGGCTGTAGATATTACCAAAAAAATGGAAGATTCCAGAAACTATATTCTGTCTTCCACAAATATAATTGAAAAAGATCATCACAGATAATAAAAAAAATTTTAACTAGGCATAATACAGCAAAACAGTATAGTAATAGATTATAGTGTACAGATCAGAGCACATAATGCTTATTTGAAACAGTAGACAATAAATTAAATAGACAACAGGTAGATAATAAAGTTAAACAGGAAGATGACATGAAAAATTATTGCAAGCTAATTTTTAAGAACAAAATAAACCAAACTTGTAAAAAAGATGTCTTTGCCTTTTATTCCAGGGAATTTAAGGGAAAGGGGGTTCAGGTATGAATGAGAGAGTTTTATAGAGTAGTATCAGATTTTCTGTTTTAGCACAGGAATAAGGTTATTTTACAGATACCTAGAACTTTATTATCACTGAATGTGAGAAGATATTCAAAATTTGAGATTTTTGTATCTTGGAGACAGATGAGTTTCTGTTTTATTTCATCTCTTGCCAGTATGATTCCAGGTGTCAGTCAGGCCAAGTAGGTTTGAATCATCAGAGATGCAGTCTAACAGAAACAACTTTGGTTACTGGTTTATTCTTCTAACTATTGTGGAAATTAGAATAAAGTGCTCACAATATTTTGCAGCTTTACTGTTAACAGATGTAATCCATTTCCTCTCACCTTGAATATGAGCTGATCTTAGAACTTGCTTTGACCAATGGAAGGTGGTAAAAATGATACTGTTCAACTTTGAGAGCTAGACTTTGCTTGGGGCTGTGGCTTCCTCTATTCAGATCTCAACCATCAAGCAATCTCAGCTATGATCCTAAATACGTGACAGAGGCCATCTCAGCCCATCCTGCTCCATTCACCAGACCAGCCAGCAAGAGAACTGCCAGTCAATTTGCAGAGTGATGAAAAATCATAAATTGTTTTAACCTACTTAGTTTTGAGATGGGCTTTACACGGCAATAAATAACTGAAAATTATTTCCAAAATTAGCCTCGTTAATAACCTCAATGAAGTTTGGACAAAACAAAGGAGTACTCTAAAACAGTATTTTGAAGATATTAATATTGATGCTCTCTGTTTTCAAGTGCTTCTTCCTTATAAATTAGAAAAGAAGGAAATGTGGTGCACACCTTCAAAATGCAACTTAGGACAAGATTTTGACAGAAAGGCTTGAATTAAAAAGGAAATACACAGTTACACTGAGCATGCATATTCATATGCTTGCCACAACATAAATGTATATAGATAGCTATTTTCTAGCATATATAAATATAGGGTGTTTTGACAGGTGTGACAGATATGTATACATATATATCTATTGCTATCAGTGTTTTTAAAAACTAGTATGATGCATGCCTATTTGATGCATTTCATTATTTAGTCACAGCATACCCAAAGAACAACTGCATCTCGTTTTTAAAATAAGCAAACCATTTTGCTTTCTTGTTAACCTTTGACAGTGTAAAGTAAAATGATTCATTAAATACATACTCTATGATTATTTATGAGATGCTAACTAGATCTGTGATGTGCTAATTATTAAGAAAATGCACATTTGGAGCATCTCCAGGTGTCTCTTGAATTACCCCCTTACCCCCAGGTGTACTTGTTCTCCCCCTGAGAGAAATTTAGGGTATTATACCATTTTTGCACTGCAATAAATGAAAATCCAGAATAAAGCACAAAAAGTCATTGCAAATTTAAATTTAAATAATACTGATGAAAATAAGGAAATAAGAATAAAATATTTCAATGTAATGGGGAAAGAATATTTCAAAATATCATTTTTTTCATGAAAAAATACTAAAGGCCACTCAGCATGAAGAGTATGACCCCACCATTGCAAAAAGACAAAAGAAAATGCTCCAGAAAAGATAAAGGTGACAGATCAAAATAATCTCTCAAATATAGCAATTAATTTCCTAAAAGTTATCTTTCTCTTTTTGTTATATTTCAAAATTTTTACATAAGTAGATATTTTTAAATTTAAAATTCATGAGTTGAAAAAAAATAGGTATTAGATTTTGTAAATTTTTTGCACAAAAATATCCATTGCTTTTTGTTGGTAATAGCAACAATAGAAACATAACATCCATCGTGTAAAATGCATGAAAGCCTTTGATAAAGTCTTTATTATCTCACATGGCTATCGAATCGTATCAGTTTGGTGAAATATTTCAATGACCTCCTAACCAGTTCACCTACATCCACCCTTGATCTTCTCCAATCATTTTCACGCTTAAGTGATTTTTCTAAAACAAAGTTCTCATCATGTCATTCCCTATCTTGGCTTAAAGTGCTTGAGTCACTTCTCATTATTCTCAGAATCAGGGCAAAATCTCTTCATAGCATTCTCTGGAGTTACATTTGGTCTGGCTTCTGCATAATTCCCCAGCCTTACCTTTTACCATGTCCTCCTTGCTTGCTGCATTCCCAACATGCCCAGTGTCTTCAGTTCCTTAGATGTGCCAGGTACCCTGGTGCTGTGTTTATATACTTCTACCTATTTCCAACCACCTGGCATTTTCTTTCTGTCTTTGTCTAGCCAATGCCTATTTATACTTCCAATCTCAACTAACTCATGACTGTCTCAAAAGAATCATCTTAGATTTTCATGACTTTATAAAATTCATACTATATATACTCTCAGAACCCCATCAAATAATTTTTACTAGTTTTTATTTTTCACAATAAAATTTAGAAGAAGATGCAGATATATCCCTTTATTTCCTACCTTCAGTCACGCATAGCTTTCACCATTACCAACATCCCTTGTCAGAGTCCTTCATAGATTACAACTGATGCACCAACATTGACATATCATTGCATTAGGGCAAATCCTTGGTGTTATGTATTCTATGACAGATTTAAAATAACATGTATCCAAAATTTATAGTTTCATACCGAGTAATTTCAACTCTTTTCAAAATCTTTTGTGTTCTACATGTTCGTCTCTCCTTCCTACCTGCAATCACAGATTATTTTTTTAACTGCCTCTATTGCTTTGCTGAAGAGTTGGAATCATACATTGTTTTTTAACCTTTTCAAATTGGCTTCTTTCCTTTAGTAATGTATGTTTAAGATTCCTCCATGCTTTTCTTGTCTTATAAAATCATTTCGTTTTAGTGCTCAATAATATTCCATTTTCTGGGTGCACTGCCATTTATTTATTCATTCATCAACTGAACATCTTATTTGTGCTCAAGTTTTGACATTTATAAATAGAGCTCCTGTAAATATGCACATGCAGGCTTTTGTGTGGACACATGTTTTCACCCCCTTTTGCAGATAACATGATGGTGGCTTGTGATGGTAAGATTGTGTTTAGTTTTGTAAGAAATCACCAAAATGTCTTCCAAAATAGCCATAACATTTTTTAAATTCCTATCAACAATAAAAATGAATTCTTGTTACTACAAATCTTCACCAGCATTTTTTATTGCTGATGTTCTGGATTTTAATATTTGTACAGCTATGGAGAGCTATCTCAGTATTATTTCAATTGGAAGTTTTTTGAGGGATATGATGTGGAGCATCTTTCCATGTGTTCTTTGTATCTGACTACCTTCTTCGATGAGGTATCCATTAAGGTTCTCAAGTTCATTATCTACTTATTGTGGAGTTTAAGATTAAACTGACATAATTTTCCTATGTATGTATATGCATATACCACAGTGAATCTCACCATTGTGTATATCCACAAGAAGTTAATTAAAAAACAATTACAATTTGTAAAAAAAGATTTCTTGGCACATTTTGGGTAATATGGGTAATAATCCATTAGCATACACACACACACACACACACACACATATATACACATACATATATATATGTATAAATCGTTTTTTTCCAATCGCTAGCCTTTTTTATTTTTGTAGTGTCTTTAAAGAGCAGGAATTTTTAACTTCAATGAATTCTACCCTATTAATTTCTTTTTCATAGATCATATATTTTATGTTATGTCTATACCATTTTTGACAAAGTCATGGTTGTCCATATTTTCTCATATGTTATCCACTGGTAGTATTATAGTTGTGTAGTTTTTCTTTTTTTAAATATTTTTTAGTTATAGATGGACACAATATCTTTATTTTGTTTATGTTTTTTAATGTGGTGCTGAATATCAAACCCAGTGCCTCACATGTGCAAGGCAAGTGCTCTGCCACTGAGCCACAACCCTAGCCCATAGTTTTTCTTAACATGTTTATGCTTATAATTTACTTGAAGTCAAATTTTGTGATAGGTCTATGTCTAGATTCATTTATTGAATGTGGATGTCCAGTTGTTCCAGCATCATTTTTTGAAAAGACTATATTTGAATCTATTTCTAGACTTTCCATTTTTTCCATTTATCTCTATTATTTCACCAACACTATACTGTCTTGATTCCTATATATTTTTATTATTACTAAAGTCAAATTATATCAGTCTTCTGATGTTGTTTTTCTTCTTCATTATTGTGTTGGTCACTCAAGGCTCTCTGCTTTTCTATATAAACTCTAGAATCATTTTGTTACCATCCACAAAGTAACTTGCTAGAATTTGATTGGAATTGCATTGAACAAATCAAATTAAGAAGAATTATCATCAAAACAATATTGTGTTGTTCTGTTCACATCTCCATCTCTCCACTTATTTAATTCTTTGGTTCCTTCATCAGTTTTGAAGTTTTCCATATATATATATATATATATATATATATATATATATATATATTGTTTTTTCTTTTCTTTCTTTTTTTTTTTTTTTTGTACAGAGATGATATCCAGAACTTCTTGGACAGGCTAAGCAGGTCCACTGAGCTGCTTCCCCAGTTCTTATTTATTTATTTTATTCTTTTTTTATGTGGTGTTGAGGAGCGAATCCAGTGCCTCACACGTGCCAGGCAAGCACTCTACCACTGAGCCACAACCCCAGACCTCTCCCCAGTCCTTTTTTAAGCTTGTATTTTGAAATAGGGTATTAGTAAATTGCCCAGTTTGGTCTTGAATTGTCAATCTGTCTCATGCTCCCAAGTAGCTGAGATTACAAGTGTTCACCATCATTCTCAACCCAAATCTTATAAATTTTTATTACATTTATATCTATTTCATTGTTATGATACAATATCAGTGGTATGATGTAATTAATTTTAATTATACTTGTTCATTGCCAGAAAGAAAATGATTTTGTATATTAACTTTTTATTCTGCAACTGTGCTGTAATTATTAGTTCTATAAATTTTTTGTGAGTTCTTTTGGATTTTGTAGATAGAGATTATATCATCTGTGACAAAGACTGTTGTATTTCTTCCTTCCCAGTTTTTACATCTTTTATTTCCTTTTCTTTTCTTATTGTATTAGCTAGGACTTCGAGGACAATGTTGGAAAGAGATAAGAGAGGACATTCTTGCTTTATTCTTGATCTGTGTGTCAGTTTTTAATTTCTTACCATTAAGTATGATGTTAACTGTAGACATTTTGTAGATTCCTTCATCAGGTTAAAGAAGTTCATCTATATCCCTGGTTTACTGAGAGATTTTTTTCTTGAAAAAGTGTTAAATTTTGTCAAAAAATTTTTACATCCACTCATATGAACATGTAATTTTTGTTATTAAGTCTATTGATTTGGTAGATTTACATTAGTTCATTTCTCTATAACTCAATTTTTAATTCTAGTAATTTTAGAAATTTGAAATGCATGCCCTGATTATTTAACTAATGCATTTCTATTACATTGATTATTGATGAGAAAGTTCTCAGTCAGTATCATGGTAATAGTATGTGTGGAAAATACAGGTTAAAGCCAAAATTAATGGTTAGTATACATGTTAAAATGTTATTCATTTGTTTGTTTGTTTGTTTGAAGTTCGGGCAAACCAGAGCATTGGTTTATTTGGGCAATGAGAAGTAAAACAAAAATGAATTTGAAATAAAAATTTGAGACAAGTGTACTAACTTTAGGTTTCCTTGAGAAATACAATATAAGATTCAAGAATTTATCATCCTCTCTGGATTGTAAATGTGAGACAGTGTTTCACTTGGAGCTGATGCCCTGAAAAACTTATGCCAGAGCCATTGAAAACCCAATTCATGAAAAAGACCACACAGTATCACTGTTCCCTGGGGTTAGATCTCAGAATATTTTGGTGAAGCCATTCAGCCACAGAGTGATCACTGTACCATCTGTAATTTTTTCAAACCGTTGGCCACTGCATTGATTTGCCTGGTCACTAACTGAATCAATTCATTGGTAATATTGATTTGTTTGTTCAATAAACTATTGAACCTTGTAGAGTATGCATTTCTCAAGCAGAATATTTTATTGTCAAAGAATGGATAAAAAACCTGGGATAGAAAATTTTTAAAAAATATTCATGATTGTCTTAAAAAAGCAAAATCTAGAAAGAAATTTTTGTGGCCGTTGTCATTGTTTTGTTTTGTTTTTTGCTTCAGGTCTTTCATGTTTAATTTTCCCTTTATTTCTTTCCTTGATTTTCTTAGTTATACTACATTAATGCTTTCTGCTCAGTCTGAGTAACTAAGAAATAATAAAGCATAACTGTCAATTTCATTGGAAAGCAAATGGGTTCACCCTGGGTGGTATACAGGAGAAAAAGAGGTATAAATAATAATTGAATATTTGATATGTGTAAGCGAATGTAACTAACAATTATTTTTAAAATAGGAAAACATACTAAGACTAATTCTAGTAAATAAAAAAAAAAAAGTCTTCACGGAAGGGAATGTCTGAGGGCATTCGCATTGATTCCCAAGAAAGCACGTGAAGACTATGAAAGACTGATATTTGTAATTAAGGTGAGGACTCTGGGAGAAAAAATGCATTTTATTGGAAACAGATACATTTATATAGAGTTAGGAAGATTCAAGATTTGAGAACTTTTATTGGTTTTCACTGATAACCAGATAGCCATTGTCAGGTGATTTTTTGAAAACATAAACTCTGAAGTGAATATGTTGTCTTGGGCAAGTATTAAACCTCTTTTTGCTTCAATTTCTGCACCTGTTAAGTAGAAATAATAATTCTGTAATGATAATGCTTAATATATAGAGCTGCTGAGAAGGATACATTAGATAATATTTGTAAAATATGTACACATATTTATTATAATTCATGTATGCAGTAGATACTAAGTCATGTCCATATACGGTTGGCCCTTATCATTCCTGAATGTCTCATATGCAGGATTTTGTTCTAAGATCTTTCTCTGTCCTCAAGAGATTGACTAGTCTGGAAAGCAGTCTTCAATTAATGACTTGATGGCAAGTGGGGTTTAAATACCCAATTTCACTTTTCCCTCAATGGGCCTTGTTATAGTTTGGGTATGAGGTGTCCTCCAAAAGCTCACATGTGAGACAATGCAAGAATATTTGAAAGAGAAATGATTGGGTTATAGTCTTAACTTAATCAGTGAATTGTAATTAATTAACTGAGTGAGTGGTAACTGGAGGCAGATGCCTGTGGCTAGAGGAAGTGGTTGATTGGGGTCTTGGCTATGGGGTATATATTTTGTATCTGGAGCATGGAGTTTCTCTCTCTCTCTCTCTCTCTCTCTCTCCTTCCCTCCTCTCTGATCACCATGTGAGCTGTTTGCCTCTGCCACATTCTTCTACCATGATATTCTACCTTACCTTGAGCCCGGAGGAATGGAACCTTCTGTCTATGGATTAAAACCTCTGAAACCTTAAGCTTCCACATAAACTTTTCCTCCTTTACAATTGTTTTGGTCTGATCCTTTAGTCACAGTGGCAAAAACGCTGACTAAAACAGGCCTGAACTTCAGTTGTGACAGCAGGTACCACCCCATCCATGTACTCTATATTAATTTCCTGTCCTCTTCTGTCTCATTTTTATGCTCTCTCACCTGTGTTATCTGAGAGCATTTTCCAAAGAAACTACTTGATCTCAAATGCTTGTCTTAGTGTCTGACTACAGAAGAAATCAAATTAAGGGACTGGTTAATAAATACTCACTATCATTATTACCTATTAGAATACAATGGATTTCTGTAGAATTAGACTGTAGGCAATTTATCTAGCAAATTTATGGTTAAGATAAGGTGTTGATATATATATACATTTATATATATGTTTATATATATATTTATATATTTTTATATATATATATTTATATTCATATATATATATATATATATATATATATATATTTCCTTCCTCCATTATAAGACTCCAGGAAAGTGAATACCTTATTCATTTTCAACCTTTTCTTAATATTGTGTATCATTTTCCTCATTCTATAGCGGATTTTGTGATTTGGTTTAGAGGCAAATCATTGAAGTATAATGGGTTCATATTTTTCAGGGAACTTTTACTTAATTCTTTCCTTTGTCTTTGTCTTAGCCTAAGGTCTCAAGAAAGAAGGCTCTAGATTCTGTGGAAGAATTCCTGGACACTTAGCCATACAAATATAGTTTTCCTTTCTCCATGAACACCCACTAAATTTCGTGCACATGTACTAAAATCATGGACACATAAGATCTAACTGAAATGTTTATTTAATGAGTGTCTCCAGAGATACAGTTAAAGTATGTGGTATCTTGAATGTGTGATGGCCAGAAATCTAAGGGTTATCATTTATTTGTTGCTGGTCTAAATGGGCAAAGTTGAAAATATAATGGTGTTAAGTGAACACACACCAGGAGCTCAGAGGACAAAACTAAGTCTGGGAGTACTAAAGGAACAAGGAAGATGCATGCTAAAGATAGACTAAGAGTCTTCCAGAAAAGAAAGATTGAGAATTAAGATTCAAATAGTATTAACATCATACATAAAGGCCTGGCATTTTGAAAAATCGTGAAGTCTGGTGAGACTGAATACAATTGCATATGCTGAAGTAGAAGGAGATCAGCCTGGAGGGTAGAGAAAGTCTTGCGTGCTAAGGCAAAGGATCTCAGAGTTTAACACGTATTGCAATAACCTGGGGGACTTCTTAGACCAAAGATTGCTGGGCCCTGCCCTCAGAGGCTTTGATTCACTAAATTGAGAATTTACATTTTTAATTAATCCTCAATTGATACTATTGCTTCTGGTCTAGGGTCAACTCTTGAACAGCCACTATGCTAAGGCAATATTTTCCATTTTATCCTGATGCTTTTGATAGTGGTATATGTTAATTTTAATCATACTCTTCAAAAGATCATAGATTATTTCTAATTCCTATTTTACTGTATATTCAGGATTTTGAAAATCACTTTCCTATAAAATCTCAGCCCACTTTCATCCATAATAAATTTAACAGGTGCCATAAAATATTCTTACATTCCATCAATATCAGAACACTTACTATCCTGAGAGTGCCCTAGTTTGTCTTAAAACATGACTAAATATAGTGCCAAAGATGCAATGTCCTATTTAATATGTGATATGACCAGCAAGATTGCAAGGAGATAAAGTTTGCCTTTAGACAGACCATATGCTCTTACGGATGTTGCAGAAATGCGGTGTGTTATCTGATTTAGCAAGAACAAACTACTATTTAACATTGTGCTTGTTTCAACAAAAGCCCTGGGGAATTCTTTCTACAAGAGCATACTGGATGACAATTAGGAGGTGAAAAAGTGTCTTTTATATTTATGATAACAAATTGTTTTGTTTGTATCTATAATTCTGGCATCTAGAGAAATACCTGGCATGCAGAAGGTGCTCAAAAGGTATTTGCTAAGTAAATTATTGGATGACTGTTGTATATGATCTCACATGCTTCAAATTTCAGCAGGATATTTAAACAGTATATCAAAATAAAGTTGTTGTTGTTTTGCTTACTAAGTGTTTCTGGAAGCTTGACTACATCCTTCCTCTTCTCTCATCTTCCCAATCACATGGAAGCTTATGTGAATCATATGAAAAGATTTCAGTGTCCTTCTTGGAGGAAAACTGGAGAATCATAGAAATAATAGAATTTGGCAGCAATATCAAGTGTTCTGTGAAATATGATGACGTGGAGATGAATGAGGTCAGTGATCTGACTTCTGTGTGTTTTTCTCCTTGGCCTTGGATACATTTCCTAAATAAAATGAGTATGGTAAGAAAGTGAAAGTAAAGGAACCAGCTTTATATGTGCTTGTTGTAGACACATTTGAAAAGTCAGTTTTTATTCTCCTACGAATCTTGTAAGGAAAATATTCCTATTTCTATTATATTAACAAGAAAACCAAAGCTGAGAGATAGTAGGTGACTTACTCATGGTTCTATAGTTATGAAAAAGAGGATTTAATGGAAAGCAATAAGTACATTAAGATACAGTTCTGTCACCTATGCCATAGCTAGTACTTGTAAACCCTGTATCTAATTAGGCACAGATGCCTCTAAAAATAAGTAGATGAAAATAAAAATAATCTATCAAATAAATGAGTCTATTAGTGGAAGACCTTCTACCTTCATGGGAAATAAGCTATGAATACAGATGATTGTTAATTTCGGGAACAATATTTTTAAACCTCATCAGAAGGTCAGTACTCAGACACTGAGAAAAAAAGATAAATAATATTTGCTCAAATAGATCAATGGATAGACCTTGTCTATTAAAGAAATAGATTTTATAATTAAAACAAAAGTCAGAAATGAAACAGGAAGGGACAGATGAAGGGGAAGGAAAATAAATAATTAGAAATCCCAGGAATTGTTAATATATGTCTCTATATAATATATACAGATATACATACACTTAGTTATTTGTGTATGATGGATAACCCTCAATTGAACATGTAATGAGAAAATGAATGATTTTAAAGAATTCATTCAGAACTCAACCTCAATAGGCTATATATATATGTGTGTGTGTGTGTGTGTGTGTGTGTGTCAGACACACACACACATACTGAAATTTAAAAATCTATTTGACAGGCGTTTCTGAGAGAGAAAATGAAAGCAGCAACATTTAAAAGGGAATTTAACCTTGTATTTCCATAATTGAGGGAAGGCACTTGTATTAGCTCAAAGAGTTTCACAGTGATGGGTGTGGTAGCATACACCTGTAATCCCAGTGGCTGGGGAGACTGAGGCAAAAGGATCACAAGTTCAAAGCCAGCCTTAACAACTGAACAAATCCCTGAGCAACTTAGTGAGTCTGTATCTCAAAATTTTAAAAAATGAAAAATTTCAAAAACAAGGCTGGAGATGTAGCTCAGTAGTTAAGAGCCCCTGGGTTCAATGCCTGGTATCAAAGAAGAAAAAAAAAAAAGAGTTTAACCAAATCCCATGTAAAATTCAAACAAATCCTAGCCTAAACAGATATTAGTGGAACCACAGATTAGGGAAAAACCTAAAAGTGTATAGTAAAGATAATGTACCTACAGAATGAAGTGAGGTAGAGTGACAGCAGACTTCTCAGCACCAATAGTAGATTCCAGAAGATGGTAGGGTATTATCCTTAGGTGGCTGTGAAAATAAGATACAGATTAGCAAGTATGTTTTGCCTTTCATCTTGACAGTTAAATGCATTTTTCAGAATTAAGTAGAGGAGATCCATTCTGAAATATTCACGAAGAAAAGTAATGTACTTGAATAAAAATAAAAGCAAATCCGGTAAGAAATAGCAGTAGATAAGAAAAAGCCAAGGAGAGCTAAATGGACTAACATTTTTTATGGTTAAAAGTAGGTAAAGTTCCATACAACAACAACATGTAGAAATTTCACAGTGCCAAAAATACATTAAAAAGTTTATCTTGTTTTAGCCAAGGTCAAAAATTCTAAATGGCTTAAGTTTGTTGGAAAGATTTATAATTTAGTGTACTCCCCCAAGTCAGCTATTCACTAAGGGACGGAAATTTAAACTTTACATTTAAAACTACAGACCTAAATGAAAAAGACATTGACAATTTTAAACCAGCAAAAGGTAAAAGAAAAAAAAACTTTGAAGGCAATATGTGATAAACAGGGATTTCTATTGTGTGTTTTAAACACAAATATAAAATAGAATAGTACCACTTAGAGTCTCTTAGAATAGTATCACTAATTAGAGCTAAGAATTATCTGATTGGATTTTTCAAAAATCCAACTGCTTTGTGTTTCTAAGAGACACTATATTGAATGTTACACAAGAGTATTAAAACAAAGGGCTGAAAAAATAATACCCATGTAAATATTAAATAAGTATAACTACTGAGGCAATCCTATTATTATAAAGACTGAAATTCAAAAAGAAAGCATTAATAGAGATAAAAGATATGAAATTTCTATGTACACCAATGGTAAATTTATAATTGAGTTGTTGGGAACATAAAATACAAATGCCGTTAAGCAATACAAATGAATAAAACATATCCACATGGATAAATATACAATATACTGCCATGCATAAAGAAAAGGAACAGAATGCTTTGTGCAGTCGTATATAAAGTTAAAAGCATCCAAAACACTGGTAATATGTGTATGCATGCCTGAGAATAATAAATACCAATTTTAGTATAGTGACTATCAAGCAGATAGAGACTCTGATAAAAATTTCATTACAGAATTTTAGAAATGAATAAATAAAAATAAAAGTCCAATAAAGTAGAAATAAAACAGTAAAAAGTATTTTAAGATCTGATACCGTGTGTGTGTGTGTGTGTGTGTGTGTGTGTGTGTGTGTGTGTGTGAATGCACAGTGAACAGGCTAAGGGGAAATTTGCTCTTTGAATTGTTAGCATACGTCTCCCTTGAGACTAGGACACCAACCCATAATTAGCAATCCAGGCCACTAGGCAGAGGAATGAGGAAATCAATATGCGAAACTCTTTTCTGTAGAGGTTTCAGCTCTCAGAGGCAATGACTTGAGCTTTGCCGAGCTTGTTCAGCCCTTTGCTAACCCTCCTTCTGCTCTGATTATTCTCTGCAGTTCGTTCCCATCAGTTCCCCTCCTCACAGAGCTCCCGACAATCACACAAACCAAGTTTGCATCTGTCAGGCTCTGCTTGAAAAAGTCTGAATTCATGCAAATGTCGCTTCTCAGCCTTTAAAACCCAGAGAGGGTCTCTTTCATTCAACAGATGGGCAAATAGTGAGATAACCAACCCTGGCATTTTCCTGTTCTAGGAAAAGGCAGTATTTCTTTTACCTCCAAAACCCTTTTTTTGTTTGTTTTCCCTTTTTTATCTTAATATCAGCATTCATAGCCCCTCGTGTGATTTATTAACAGAACAATGACAACCTCATTCAAGACTCAGTAGGGGGGACTGGGGTGACGCGCAGTGGTAGCGTGCTTGCCTAGCATGCGTGAGGCACTGGGTTCGATCCTCAGCACCACATAAAAAATAAAGTAAAGATATTCTGTTCACCTACAACTAAAAAATAAATATTTAAAAAAAAAAGACTCAGTAAGGGGGGCTGGGGATATAACTCATTTGGTAGGATGCTTGCCTCCCATCCACAAGGCCCTGGGTTTAATCCCCAGTACCACACATAGAAAAAAAAAAAGAAAGAAAGAAAAGAAAAGAAAAGAAAAGAAAGACTCAATAAAGGGTCGATATGGTACATTAGAAAACACTCTAACTTTGGTACCAAATCCAGCCACAGTCCCTTTGCACAAGCTATATGTATCTCCTGCCTATGATGAAACCTATTTCAAACCTCTTCAAGTTAATCTCAACTGCCCCTCCAAATTACACTCATCACATTCTTGAGGGCATGTTTTCTAATGAGGTAAATATCCTCCATAATATAGATGCCCAGTGATTTATCTACCTACTAGTATTATAAAACTTTATTTTGGGGCTTAATTTATTAAAATCTGTCTACCAAATAACAATGTAAAGCTATGAGTATAGAGTATGAGCATAGGCCATGTTTATTTTGTGCTTTCATTTCTTTATTGCATTCCAGAAAAGTCCCTTTCTCAAAACTACAGTTACGCAGAACTAAAATACACTACCTGATTCTCACCAGTCCTCCCAGGCTGAAGTCATGGGGATGGTGAAGACACAGGAACTAATTCCTATTTCCAGGCCTTAGACCAATTCAATAAACAATAGTTGAATGAATTTGCTATTGAAATAGCTGGTTAATTTTTTAAAATTTATTTTCAAAGTTTTATATTGATTTAAAAGTTATCAAGATAATATAGAATTCCCAAATGCCCTGCTCTCAGTTTTCCCTGTTAACACCTGCTGTGGTTTGAATAATGCCCTGTAAAGTTCATGTATTACAGGCTTGGTGTCAGGGAAATAGTGAAACCTTGAGAAGATGGAACTTAGTGGTGGCCCCCAGGTCATATGGGGATTTACCCTTCAAGGGGATTCTGGGACCCAGATCTCTTCTTCTCTTCTGCTTCTTATCCCATAAGGTGAGGTCTCATGAGGCAGCAGCATGAGATTCTGCCAGGTGCTCCTGCCCTTATTACTATCCAGAGACTAAAAGATAGAGAGCATTCGATCTTGAACTGAAAGCTCCATAACCCTGAACCCAAACAGCCCTTTTATCTTTATAAGTAAATTGCTTCAGGTATTTCATTATGGTAATGGAAAACTGACTAACACAGCATCTTGCATGGAAATGTTACATTTATCATAGCTAATGCACTATATTGATATGCTACTAATTTAAGCCCATGATTTATTAATACTTCCTTATTTCACCTTACCTTTGGTTCTCATGTCTGCTAGGGCTGTATCAGACTGTGACAGTATTTTTCTGTTTTTGTTCATAATAATATTGATAATTTTGAATTGTGCTGGTCAGGTATTTTGTGAATATCTTGTCTGATGGCTTTCTCATAATTGGATTGGGTTTTGGGGAGGAAGACCAGAGAGATAAAGTGCATTTTTATCATATTAATTAAGAGTGCTTGCTGTTGATATGTTGACATTGACTACTCAGCTGTTTCTTAAAGTTATTCTTTTCCTCTCCTACTTCTTACTGAGATGGAGATGACTGTGTGTCACTCATGCTTAAGGGTGGGGAGTTAAGCTTCACTTCTTTAAGGACTCAGTATTTATATAAATTGCGTGTAGCTCTCCTAAATGGAACATCTGTTTATTCTTCTCATTTATTTTGGAAATATATTTGTTTTCCCTGTGAAAACTCTGGTTGCTATTTACTATAGATTTCAAAAGGACTAACTGGGACATAGTCTTGTGTGCTCCAAACTAGCATTTCAAATACCTACTGGTCCACAGTTATCATAGTACTTCAATTCTGCTCAAGATAACTTCACACACATTGAGACATATCAAGATATACTGACCTGACTTCATAAGATATTTATAATTTTTTCCTGCTCATGAGACAAAGAAAGTTTTCATCCTCCTTTTTCACTTTTTTCTGATTTCCTAATATCCTATTTCTGCATAGCAAATTACCCCAAAATTTAGTGGCACAGATCATCCATTTACTGCATTCCTGGATTGAGATTCTGTGGATCTGGAGTTTCAGTAAGGTACAACATAGACCACTTCGTTCTGATCTTTTACTTCTGCGACCTCAGCTGGAATACTTAAGGACTGAGTGGGTCATTTTGTGTCTACAGATTGGAATTATCTGAAGCTTTGTACACTGACATGTCCAGCAAGTCATGCTGGTCGTTGGCTGGGAACTTTGCTAAGTCTGCCATTCAGACCATGTACAGGTAGCCTCTCAGTGTATTCTGGGATTCCTCAGAATGGTGAGTGCAGGAGCCTATCAGTGAGAAAGACAAAAGGTGTCAACTCACCACTTAGCTTAAGGTGTGAAATATTGTCTTTTATTTTTATGATATTTGATTAGTCAAAGTGATAACAAAAGTAATCTTAAGTTCCAGAGGAGGGGACATAGATGCGATGGGCATGGCAAGATTACGGAGACATGTGTTCTGTTTTGCAGTCATTCTTGAAAATTTAAAATCTACCATTCCATGTTATGATCACTTGGGTTCACTGGGTGCTATAATTCTGAGTTATGATGGCTATTGGTCAAAACATCTCCAAATGCTTAATTCTCATTACACGCACAGTCTCTGGCCCTGAGTGATTTTGTGTGAACCCCTTACTAATCATGAGTCTTCTAAATGCTCATTCACTCTTCCTCTGTATTGCCCCACATAGCACATCTCAGAAAGTTTTTTATCTAGTTTCTTATTACAGAAAAAAAAAAAAGGAGACACTAACAGTAACTTAAGTACAGTCAAAAGGAAATGGAGAAATATATTTTTTTCTTGTAGGTTTTAATTGAAAAAATACCACCACCAAATGGGAAAAAAAGAAAAAGAAAAAAATCTGTCTCTGACCAGAGAAGCATAATAAGCATGCAGTACTGGAGGATGAAAAACGGAACTCAGGTGACCTTCACCTAGAGAATCCCACCCTGAGAAAATTAACTTATTGGCAAGAGAAAGAAAATCTTGACTCTGCAATATTAATGGCTATGTGAAATAAAATTGAAGTGAAATCATGAGCATAGATAATCCAGGCTAGTGAATTCATATCAGTAAGAGATTCAAATGCAAATCATTAGTTTCCCCCAAATCTCTAACAAATATAACCCAAGTAAGGCTTATTTCATGTGGTTAGAGAATGAACAGTAAAATGCTTATATAAATCATGGGAGAAATGTAGCATTTTGTAAACAGAAAAATATTTGGCTGTTATGAATATTCCTCTGGCCTCACAAATTCTGGCTTTTTTTGCTTCCTGCTGAAACTGAAAATGCATGAAGAGCTATATACTTGAGCAGTGATATTCCATATTATTAATGGTTCTATTAAAGTCAATTTTACTTTTAAGAAGTCTGAAGAATTCCCAGATGCTGAATCTGTGCACTGTTTGAAATAGTACACAAACATGAATCTGAAATGAGCAGCGATACTCAGCTTGCACATTAAAGAACTTACAGACCTACCTACTTGGCTGTAATCACTTCATATTTCTGTTCCTGGATTCATTTACCCTGTGGTTTTCCAAAAGTGCTATGTATTTATTCACAATCTGTTTTGCAAGATTATAAATTATATTTGTCTATTTAGGCATTTGATAATTAATTTCCCCAAAGACTATATAGCATTAACAACTCCTCCACGAGTTATACATTCACACACATGCATACAGGTACATGTTTGAGAAAGACTATATGTGCTTGTGTGTATAAAAGACACATATTCTTTATGCATGGGTATATAATATATGAAGTAGTGCAGTGGACAAGACAGAAGGCAAGAGAGGGAGAGAAACACAGAAAGGCTGAAAGGGAGGAAGAGGGAGAAAATCTAATTTAAAAAGTTAAAATAATTTTCTTGGAATTTTGTTTTGTATTGTTTTCTAGTTCTTAGAAATCATTAAAAAAATATCAATATTGTCAACAAAGTTAGAATTTAATCCTGGAATATAATGTGCTCTTTATTGTGTATGTGGATAAAACTTCACTTTTAGTAGATTGTATAAACTCCTTAAAATTATATTCCATTATCATAAATATATGGGAAATGTCAAATTTTGGCCATATAACTGTTGTACAATTTCAAAGTCAATTATTATATAACTGCTTTGAGATTCATTGTTGGTATATTCTCCTGAATTATTCAAGGAAAAATGCATTTTATTTCTAAACCTTGGAGTGCACCTATCAAGTCTGTTATATTTTGTAACACTCAAATAATTTCATGATCAAATGAAATGCAATTTATTGTTAACAGTTCCAAAGTCTATAAATTTTATATTTACAATTATTGATGGATTTATTGCATTTGACCTACCACAATTACATTATCTAATATCATTTTTTAAATAGAGAAAAACAGTCATTTCCTTTAACATTATTGTGTTTCATTTGAAAATTTACTCTGCATATTTTAAAGCATGCATATGTATGAATATATGTATATTATTTTTTAGGATACTTTTTGTAAAAATATGTAGTTAGTGATGAAAATATCTGTTTAGGTTTGACAATGAATTGCATATGATGTAAGTATTGGTATAAGATATTTTAAAAGTATTGGTATAGATATTTAAGGCTGCTATGTTTTTATAAAAAAACAAATGGATCTTCTAGAAGGTTTTCAGTTCACTGAACTTTTTCCATCCTCTAAGGATCATTTTAATTTGAAATATTTAGAAAGTTCAGTCCTATGACAGTGCCATAACATGAGCAATTTTATTGAAATAGAACGTGGAGAACAAAAATATTCAATAATTATTTTATTGATGTGAAGGGCATGAATTATTCATGGTTTCAAAGTATCTGTGTATAATTCTAATTACCTGCTTTTAAAGGATGTGAGACCCACTGAAAGTACATTAACAATTTTGATTGAACATCTGCTATGCCATAGTCTATACCAGGCATCACTGTTTGTATGTTTATATGTGTTTCTGATTTTCTGGATGATCATTATATACTGTGCTTTGTTGGCCTCTGATATAATGCTTTGATAGTTATAAAAATAGATCATTCAAGGTGATAAAGCTAAATTATTCCTAACTCAGATGCATTATGCATTTTCTAACAATCTCTGTTTATTTGTAGCTGTGACACACATTATAAATGCTTCCTCAGGTTTTCTTGGATAGAGACTTGCTTATATTCTGCATTCTCGTCATTAACTACTGGATAAAAGCACAACTTCATATCATCCACCAGTCAGTTGGAAAGCCAGGAGGTTTGGGACTCAACGCCTCACCCCATCTGTACCCTAACACCATTGTCTTCCTAGTTAATTGGCCAAACTATTTAACTCAAAAATTTGAATGTCAACCATGACTTAATGGAGCAGGGAACACTTAATCAGGCAGTCCCCCTGGGCAATTCTACTGCGTTTATTATTTTTTAAATTTCTCTACTTCATATTCCTTTGCCTGTTGCTCAGTTCATTGATATTTTTATTTGAAATTCACTGGAATTGCAACTTGCCCCTTTAATCATGTTTCTCATTCATCTTTTCACAGTATTTTCCACATCATATTGAGGACAGTACCTTCAGTACAGTGGATACTTCTCATACCACATTCCTTTCTAAACTCTTCACATTACATAACATTGGATTGAGGAAAGCCTGTTTGTGTAATTTGCAATGTCTGAAACAACTTCTCTGATCTGTGTTAATCTTTTTCCTGACTTTCTGAGTTATTTTTCAACCTCTCTCCCTTGAATTTTAAGACCCTTATTTTGAAACACCCTCTAGTTTCCCCAAAGCATTATAGTTCCTTTCTTCTATGCCCTCACATTCTTTAATTCTTTTATAGTGAATTTTATTTGTTGTGCTGTGGATTGAACCCAGGGTGCTTAACCACTAGCCACATCCCTAGCTCCTTTTCATCTTTTATTTAGAGACAGGGTCTCACTGAGCTGCTTAGGGCCTCACTAAGTTGCTGAAAATGGAATTGAACTTGTGGTCCTCCTGCCTCAACCTCCCAAGCCACTGGGATTATGGGCATGTGCCACCACACCTGGCACAGTGAATCTTTTACTTCTTGCTCTCCACTAACTGGGTTATCAACACTTGACATTCAATGATTGTCTTCGATGGATCTCCCTTGTGTATTTTATTCATTTCCAAAAGATGAGTTTCTCGTAAATTCCATATGTTCCCACATACACTACATTGGTTCCTATTTATATCACTTCAATCTCTGTATGGTAAATGCCTGATTATTTTTCTTTGTCTTCATGAAGACCACAAATGCTACTTGGTAGGAAGTGTTTCATCAATTAAAGTTATCCATTATGCATGTTGTGGTAGTAAATGTATAGTTGACCCTTAAGTATATATTGGGGAAAAAATGATATTATAGTTTGGATCTGGATTGTACCCAAAAGGCTCAAGTGTCAAAGACTTTATCCACAATGCAGCAATGTTCAGAAGTGGGGCTTTTGGGAAGTGGTTGAATCACAAGGACTCTGACCTCATTCATACATTTGATAGATTCACAATTTGGAATTATTCTGCTTTTTCCCTCTGTGAATCTAAGATTTAGTTTAAGTCTTAAATGTTGTAAAACCTAGATAGGGATCCAAAAGATATGTTTTTCCCTAGTACTCCACATTGCAGTCTATATGACTGACCACTTTATAAAATTATGTGTGTGTGCATGCCCATGTAAACACACACAATATAAACATGAATTTGAGTGGTGAAATACTCCAAAACAATACAGTAAATATAAATATCTCTTTGAAACCTCAAATGAACAGTTGAATAAGTAAATTATCTCCTCATTAGACCCTATATTAATATTGTATGCTTCTACAATTCAATTGGTAAATTATCACTAAATTGTGATGAGTTCTTAGGATCTTCTAATATCAGAAGATAGATATTCAATAATTTTAATGATATTCCTTCATAGATTCATCCATGTAGATATACTTAGCTGCTTTCTATATTTTTGTGTATTTGCTGAACTATCTAACTAGCTCCAAATTGCTACTTATGTGACAAAAATAGGGTCAAATCTAATTATATTCTTTAATAGTAGATAGAAAGGGATATTGGGTTTCTTTCAAAATTATTGAAATAAAGTCTCAGTTTTAGACATATTTATTTATGTGACTATACATGAATCACATTTTTAAATCTAATTTTACATCCATCAAATAAAAGACTTTAAGGAGGTATTGAAATAAATTATGGTCTACCTATCTTTTATAATCACATATAATGGATTAAACACATTTTATACTGATGTTAATGAACAGTTTGTAAAAACCCACAAGTTATAATAATATGTTAAAAACAACATAGATACATGCATACTTTGAAAAAACAATATAAAACATTAATATATCATTGGTTGATGGGCTTATTGGATGTATTTTTTTATATGTTCAATATAGATTTTTTCATAATTGAGAAAAGAGTATTTTATTAGTACCAATTAAATTAAAGATTTTTAGTTGGTATTTGAGAGCTTGTGGGCACAATGAGAATAATATTTTGTTGTATGATTGATTCTGAAAATCATAAAAATTAATATAAACATGATTCTTAAGAATTATTACAGAAAGACAGCTTTATCCACCTTGTTGTAACCATTGTAATTTCCTGGAATTATAAACTATCTATCCCATGGATGATTTGGCCCCTAAGTTAATACTCTTAGGCTTTGGGCTTCAAAACAGTTGATAATGAGCATCAAGAAGGTCAAGAGAAGCCAAGGAGATTTTTTAATGAAAGTAATTAAATATCCAGTTAATGAGCAGCTTTTTATTACAAGAACATGGAAGGAAGATCACATCTTAGAGCTACCATTTCTGCATCATTCTGTCTCTTTGAAACACAAGAAATAGTTGGGAAATTTGTTACTTATCACCTCAAATCTCTAGAATATTAGCTAGACCACCCCTGGGGGAAGTAGAGATGGATACTCTTCAATAATTCTGCACATATTGCTAGAGTTTTTCTTTATTAACCTTTACCATAAAATTGCTTTTAAAAGGAAAAGAACTCTAAGTGTAAAACAGGCATTTAATTTTATTGTTTTAATTTTCAAATTTTTCAAATGAAGAAAAAAATCCTGTCACCATCATGTCCAGCAGAAATATTCTGTGAGCTCCTTGTGTAATTTTAAATTTTCTAATAGTCACATTTAAACTAGTAAAAGTAAAATTACTTTTAATAAAATGTTTTATTGAATCCAAAATACTACAGATATTATCATGCTAACATGTCACCAGCATAAAATGATAGAAATATTTTATGTTCATTGATATTTTTATAGTAAGCCTTTGGAATCAAATGTGCATTTACATATATAGTTCATCCTGGGAGGAGTGGTCATATTTTATGTACTCAATGGTCACATGTGGCTCTTGACTACAAAATTGGAAAGTGCAGATATAAAATTCACAGTATTATATCCATTACCCACATGTAAAAGATTTTAATTCTTCAACAAAAAAATACGGGGAGAAATGTGAACACATTACAGGTGAAGTTGACACTCTCGACCACATCCATCTGGCAGACACAGAAAACTGCATTTTTATCTTAACCTCCCTGGAGTTAATCAGCACCTTGACATTCATGTATCCTTCTGTTTTTAAAAATACACTCAGGGATTTCGTTGGCTTGCTTGTTTTGAATTTTAAGAGATTTAGGCATTGTTATTTTTGTGACTCTTGAATAAGAAAGATTTCAGCTGCAAGAATCAGGAAGCTCAATTCTAATCTGCTGTATCAATAAGGGGACCTTCTTCCAAAAGTAACTCACACAGCTTAAGTTCTAATATATAGCATCTTGTAGTAAGTTCATTTAGTAACTTACTTTTGTAAGAGAGGCTAGAGTTTGCTTTCTCTTCTTTGAAGTCTAAAATGTTATCTGAAGATGAATGTGTTGCTAGTTCTGTCCAGAGTAGAACATGGAGTTTGATAGCAGGTGAACCTACAGAATTCCCTCTGCAAGGTCTGGCCTGTGAGCAAAGGTGGCATCTTAGGACTATCCCTTGGCAGGGGGTCAGAATTCTTCCAGGACACTTCAGCAGACCATATTTTCCAACTCATCTGTGATGTTTTGGTCACATAGCCTCCTTTAACATATTATTGCCAAGGGGAAAGATTATTCTCATAGTTTGATGAAGTCCTTTGTGAGTCTGTCGGTCACTGAGAGTAGCTCTTTGATCAGGTGCAGTAGCATGCACCTGTAGCTCCAGCTACTCAGGACGATGAGGCATGAGGATCACTTGGTAAGGAATGTCTTTCTGTATTAATGGGATATGTTAGGAAGGCAATTCTGAGAAGTTAACCACAATGCCCACCACAACATTCATAATGAGAACTACTGGCCAACCCTGTCACCAAAACAGAAACACCCCCCCACACACTCTACTTATTAGAACAACAACAATAAACATTGCTTTCAGCCAACTCCCAGCAAAGAAAAACCACCAATGCTCTGTGAATCTATAATACAATAGCAAAGTGTTCAGTATTCTGAATAATAATAGCAATTTAACATTTCGGTTATCACACGTCATTAGTTGAGAAGAAAAATTGTTTCAACAATGGATTTTTAACTACACAGTCTTCTACAATTTGTCTTTTGAATCCTTTTGTCTGCATCTATGAATTTCTAATCTTCCTGCCTTTACATACTATTTTCACCATTGGTACCCAAACCCTGTTATGCTTTATCATAAATCAGTAAGTATTTTGAGGTCCAAGTAAAATGACAGCACTCCATGAAAATTATTTCAATTGTAAACAATGAGGTTTTCCTCCCAGATCACAGTTTTAATACTTCTTTAATGATCCTTCACTATAATTGAAGCAGAATGTGAAACTGGGCACTTCAGTGTTTTAAAAATTGTAATTCTTTTACCAAACAAATCATTTCTTTTCTCGAGTTGAGGTTTATTACACTGTTCAGGAAGGCAACCAGCAAGTGAGGTAATTAGAGATGAGGATGATGTGTTGCTACCCATATTTACTCGACACTTTTTCAAATTGGAAGTAGGAAATGGTGTTATAAATACTCTGTCATCTGAGGTATCCATCCCCTGAATATCTAATTCACAAAAACCATTTCATTAGTTAAGGCAGTGGTAGAAAATAGTTGTTTGAGAAGCTACAACATACCCTGTCTAAAAACACCACCTAAATTGTCATTCCTTCAATAAATCATTACATCAAATAAACAGGGAGAAGGATAAAATTCAGATAATGAACTTTTAAAGAGTTTTTTAAATTCATTAATTTCAAGTCATATGTTAAAATATTATCCAAATTTAAGTGAACAAAGTCAAAGATCAGAGGATGGGAATATAAAAACAGCATTGAACTTTCTTTTTGACCTATAATGAAGACTGGCATTAGATAAAAGGACTTTCTTATGAGGAAGACAGCAAAGATTACTAATTTCTGTCCATATGACTTGTTCTCTGCTTCTATTCTTAGCTTTCCCAACATCCCCAGCCCCATTGCCAATAATATCTACCAATTTGTTTGCCTCGGACTGTGATGACCCTCTTAAATTTGGCATTTGATCAGTAATATTTGTTGTCCAGAACTACCAGAAACTCACCAAAATTAGCAGAAGTTGTCTGCCTGTCCCCCACCTGCCAGGGAATAGCACAATGAATATATGGGTTGTTAAAGATTTAGCATTTTGTTCAAATTAGATAGCATATTCCCCTTTCTCCAGATGTACATAGTCCTGCTCTAACACTATTTGCTCCATTGCAAAGGGCTCTTACATAATAAACTTTCTGCATAGCCATATGTAGATATTATTGTTTAGATATGAGGTGCCCCCTAAAAGCTCACGTGTGAGACAATGCAAGAAAGTTTAGGTGTAAAAATGATTGGGTTATGAGATTCTTATCCCAATCAACCAATTAATCTAACTTGAATGAATAAACTAGGTGAAGACTGTAGGCAGGTAGGGGATGTGAGGTGAGCACAGGCTGTAGCAGGCTGTAGAAGGTGAGTCATTGGGGGTGTGCCTTTAGGATATATATTTTGTTCCTGGAGAGCCAAGCTTAGTCTCTGTTTCCTGATTGCCATGTTCTGAAGTGCTATCCCCTACCATGTCCTTCCAATATAGTGTTTTGCTTCATCTTGGGCTCAGAGCAATGGAGTCGGCCATCTTTGGACTGAGACCTCCGAAACCATGACTTCAAATAAACTTTTCCTCCTCTGAAATTGTTCTTGTCAGTTTTTTGATTACGGTGGTAAAATAGCTGACGGAAACAGTAGGCATCCTACTGGTTCCTGGCTCTTTCTATCTTCTGCTTACTTTATACTGGTCATGGTTCCCTTCTGGACAGGCACTTTCGTACATGAAATGTCTTCTATAACTGCCTCCAGCCAGCTATTGCACAGATACACACTGGTATGATTTGAATGACTTTCCCCCAAAAGGTCCAAATGCAAAGGCTTGGTCCCCAGGGGACAGTACTTGAAATTTCTGTAGACCTTTAAGGGGTATTGTCTTATGGAAAGTCCTCATGTCTTTGAAGGCATATCTTTGAAGGGGACTATGGGACCCTTGTGTCATTCTCCCTATGTGCAACCTGGTTCATAATGTGACTGCTCTCCTAGAAAGTGTCCCTGTCCTTGCTGTGCATTCTCCTCATCAGAGGCCAAGCTCGTCTTAGATTTGAACCTCCCAATTATCAGATAAATAAACATTTTCTCTTTGGAAGATAGACACCTCAGGTATTTTGTTTACCAACATGAAGCTGAGAAACACATGCATATTTCAGTTTTTCTAAACTATTTTCCCTAATGTGGTTTTCACATATCTTTTATTTCCAATCTAGTTTTCATAAATACAAAGTTCTAACTTTCACATTTGTGTATTTTACCCATCCACTGGGTAGCCAAGAATATTTTCTCTGAATGTCTGCATACAGAAAAAAATTATGGAAGTTCATACCAAAATACTTATAATATTTCTCATCTTGGTGAGTTTTCTCCTGGTTTAAAATTTTTTTTCAGGTGTTGCTAAAATGAGCATGTATCAATTATGGACTGATGCAGAATACTCGTTTTTTAAAAATGAATGAATAATAATCATTTTTTAATGTCTACTACTTTGTTTAAACTCCAAAAAGGAGTTTTATTTTTATTTATTGTTTTGATTGGGACTTCACTATTGAGAGGTAGAAGAAAATTAATAATCTGGGTATGGTGGTACATGCCTGTAATTCAGCTTCGGAAGCTGAGGCAGGAGGATCACAAGTTCAAAGTGAGCCTCACCAATTTATTTT
>CM053414.1:21826700-21890025 GCA_028644305.1 Xerus rutilus | reverse complement strand
CTGCAAATGCCATAATTTTATTCTCTCTTATTGCTGAATAATATTCCATTGTGTATATGTACCACAGTTTCTTTATCCATTCATCTATTGAAGGACATCTGGGTTGCTTCCACAATTTTGCAATTGTGAATTGTGCTGCTATAAACATTGAAGTGGCTGCTTTACTATAGTGGGCTGTTTTTAAGTCTTTAGGGTATAGAGCCTCACCAATTTAGTGAGGTCCTAAGCAACTTAGGACCTAAATAAAGACCCTGTCTCAAAATAAGAAAAAAAAAACTAAAAAGGGCTGGAGATGTGGCTCAGTGCCTAAATACTCCTGTACCAATCTTTGGTACCAAAATAATAATAATAATAATGATAATAATAATAATACATATATGGCCCCAGGTCACATTGATCTGGGTATGAGGTTGAGATGTGTTCTAATAGGCATATGGAAAAGGAAATTTAGATTTAATTATTCCTACAGGAAAGGGAAATCACATAACATGAAACAACACCCCAGGTTCTCAGGCTCCAGGAAGGAAGCTCCTGTCTCCACAGAGCTTCTTCCTCTACCTCCTATCTACTTCTAGTTACTTACTAACACAAGATTTCAGAATTTAATTTTAATCTTCCTCGCTCTTCCCTTTGCTCTTTCTCAGCCTAACTTCACCTAAAATGTTGAAAATTCCCTAAGGATTCTCCTCATGGGCTAGTGGACCTTCCTTCCTTCCCTTCTTCTCTCTTTTTCCTATACATGCATTGGGGCAATTTTAAACCAAAATATATTTTTAGTTATGAAGCCAAAGAGGTAATGTTTACTCACTAGCAAAACCCAAAACAATCCCTTAAGAACGAAGGAAAGCAGAATAATTATTGTGTTTTTGGCAAAGAATATATATGTCTGCTGATGTAATTTGTCCACTATCTAAACTACTACTCTGATATCACATAGGACAGATTTTAACAAAGTAGCCTTTTAATTTTAATATTCTTTTGTCACACACAAAAATTAACCTGCTTTATCCATTTAGCTGATTTGCATTATTTTCTTCCAGTGGCTCCTAAAAAGTTGGAGACCGAAGGGGAAAAAATCCTTAGAGATGAATCCTGTCCTTCATTAGAATAAAATCTTGGGGGCTCTGTCAAATGAACTCTTCTCACTGGCAGTTTTACATAGTATGTAAATTCTTCTTCAGGACTTTCATAACACTTAATAATATGTGATCTTTCATCTGGAGATGCCATTTCTTGAGTACCTATCATTTGCTGAATTATGTGATGACTAAGCTTTCTGGATGTCCCCAAAGGGTAGTGGAGAAACAGACATGCAAATATGTCAGTCGTATTAAACACAGTAAATGCCATGGCAGAGGAATGAATAGGGCACTTTGGGAGTCCAGAAAATGGAAGTCACAGTTCTTTCCTTAATACCACTTAAGCACTTGGTGGGGGAGATGGGGATTAGACACATGAGAGCACAATCAGGCTTTGCATCTTTTGTGCAGAGATTATACTGCAGTGCCATTATTTCTTTGTATCTTCATCCAAAGGCTCATGGCTAATTTATATGCCTGATTGAAAGGCAGCAAGAACTTGTGCTTGCATGCAGCAGATAAAAGCCTGGTCTTTCCAAAAACAAAACAAACAAACCAAATAAAATAAAATAAAAAAAGAAAGAAAGGAAGGAAGAAAGAAACCCGAGCCTTACAGTGGGCATAAAAGCTTAGGTCGGCAAGAATCTTAAACCCTATTTTATTTCTCTGCCACTGAATTTGAAATGAGATTGGAGAAGGACTGTGAGTGTTGAGAGGAGTGAAGCAATTTCAAGTGACAGAGTTCAAAGGAGGTGGTTATGCATTTCTAAATGGGTACTGAATCTCCTTTAGAGATATTTTGCACTTAGAAATAAAGAGTTCAACTGAGACTGTCACCTAACTTTCTGGAGGAAATGGTCTATGCAAATGAAGTGTATCTTTTACTAAAAGCCATAGTCATAGTAATGCTAGAATACATTCTTTTGACATTCTACAAATATTTATTGAATGTTTACAAGGCACTAGGAGCTTGAGAAACAAATTATGATATTTCAAAGAGATCTCTGTATAATTTATCTTGTAAAATGGTATATGGTAGCATGTAACTTTCAACTATACGCAATGTAATGATAGTATTGACCGTATTCCAATTTCAGAAGAAAGGGTAGCCACATAAATTTATAAGCAATTATTTATTTACCAAAAAGAATGGCACATTTACTTATGGAAGAATATCTAAAGTAATGCAAGTATTTCTTAGTCAACACCAAAATAAGGTGTATTGCTTTCTGAAATGATTCTATGAGCTCTTCAATAAAAAAAGAAGTGAGTCTTATTTTTAAAAAAGTCATGACTATGGAAATGAGTATACAGAATTAACCTAAAGTAACTTTTCAGTTGATACCTACCTCATTTTTTAACCAATTGTAATTGTCTTAAGTTCTGCTCTCATTTTATTCTCAAAATATTATAGGTGACATATTATTAGTGATATTTTATATAAATACTGATCTTAGAACAGTAGAAAACATATATTATTGTTTCTAGCATCAATTCTTCTCTGAACCAATAAGAAAACCCTCCATTTTGCCTTGGGAAATCACCCTCCTTCCTCCCTTTCCTCTCTCCTTTTCTTCATGCATTATCTTGCTTCAATTTCTGTGTCATTTCTCTCCCAACTGAGATCATTTACTCAGTGACCAACTAGAATATTTCATCCTCTGATAACAATTAGTGTGTGAGAAAAAGGCATATAGCCCTAACTAGACCACTCTCAGGATGTTCTATCATATTTTGTATAGAAAGACTGAAAAAGATGTCTTTTCTTAAAAGAATTGCAAGCTCTAAGAACTAGATAAGTTAAAAGCTGTCAGTGGAACACAGTATCTGGAGAATGAATTTCTATCAGTTGCAAGTGGCACAACTGCTACTATTTCTAATATACAGAGTAATGCTTGTGAGTAGATCAGAACATGATAGAGAGACACAATTTTGTCCTCTTCATCTCTCACCTCTGCTTTTCTTTGTGTTGGATCTCTGGTCAAATGATTCTCCTTCTCTTTTCAGTGGTGAAATAACTGTCATCAGTTCTACACTTTTAACATATTTTCTTGACATTCCAAAAAGAAAGCACATGTATCCTCCTCACAGTTTCAAGTTGGTTCTTAGAATTGAATCTCAGCCCTGGCTGGAAAAATAAGTTCATTCCAGAACCAATCACCGAGGATGAAGGACTGGACTAACACATAGGTCAGCCATATTTATGTGATGTGTCCATATGATTTTTATGTAATATCCTATTGTGTATATTTAGTTTTCCATTACACAGGATTGCATGGTTTTCTTGCATCTCTATTTTTTTCCCCTTTTGGAGTAATATCTGCTCTAAATTAAGCAACATATTCATCTCTTCTGACTCATTTGCACAGAATATTCAACAACTGAATATTGAAAAATGAAGATAGTAAAGGAAAAGAGAAGAGATAAATGGAACACTTTAATACACAGAAATTGCAACTAGGAAAGAATTGCATTAGTCTCTTTATTTTATATCCTTTAAGTGGGTGCTAGTTAGAATCCCACAGAAGGGGACACTGGGATGAGAATTAGTTTGCAAGAGATTTGTTAAGAAAACTCTTCCCAGGCTGAGACAGGAGTTCAAAGCCAGCCTCAGTAAAGGCAAGAAACTAAGCAACTCAGTAAGACCCTGTCTCTAAAATAAAAACACAAAATAGAGCTGGGGATGTAGCTCAGTGGTCAAGTACCCCTGAGTTCAATCCCCAGTACCAAAAAAAGAAAAAGGAAAAAAAACAAAAGAAAAGAAAATGCTTCCCAGAAAAGCAAAAAAATTGATGGTTATGTAAAAATATTTTAAATGAAACTAGAGGCAGCTGCAGAATATACACTGACTTTCACTCAGCAAATAAACAGGAAAACAAGTCGGGCATGGTGACACATGCCTGTAATCTCAGTGGCTGGGGACGCTGAGGCAGAAGGATCTTGAGTTCAAAGCCAGCCTCAGCCACTTAGCCAAGCCCTAAGCAACTTAGTAAGAGCCTCTCTCTAAATAAAATATAAAAAGAAATAGGGATGTGGCTCAGTGGTTGGGTGGCCCTGGCTTTAATCCCCAGAGCAGGAAAAAAAAAAAAAAAGGAAAACTAAGACTAACCAGGGCATAGGTTTTCGGTATGAACAAACACAGATAAGATGCATGTCTAAGCCTCAATAGCTTATTGGTATGTGTACCCTCATTGACTTTATATTAAAGAGGACTGACTCTTGATGCTGGATGTTGTGGCATATGCCTGTAATTCCAGTGACTTAGGAGGCTGGAGCAAGAGAATGGCAAGTTTGAAGCCAGTCTCAGCAACTTAGCGGAACCCTCAGCCACTTAGTGAGACATCGTCTCAAAACAAAATTTAAAAAATATGAAGTACTGGGAAGGACTGGGAAGTAGCTCAGTGGAAAAGAGTCTCTGGGTTAAACCCTCAGGACAAAAAAAAAAGCTGGGGGACTCGATATCCAATGATGAAAACTTAGTAAGGAAGTGGGTAAAGTACAACATGGAAGCAAATGAAGCCAGAAGAGCTGCTCAGACCAAGTTCCAGCCTCAGCTTGACCCTTTAGCCCTCTGGGCATCTCTGAAGGGTGAAATGAATCTAGTTATAATAATTGGAAAGGGAGCTGGGCACGAATCCTACTACACCAGGTCAGCTGTGATTGGCTAAGAGCAACCTCTCACCTGGATGGCATGTGGCATGTAAATTTCCACCACTTCTGTCTGTGAGTAGGGAAGACAAGGTAGCTCTGGCACTTTCAGAGCAACCCTCGAAGCAGACAATGATGTAGCCCTTGGGTTCACTTTCTTTCCCCTTCTCTCTCTTGCTGGAAGTAGGCTTCAAAAGTTTTCATTGCCTTAGAAGCTCTACTGTTTTCAAATTACTTTAAAAAAATATTTTTTCTAGATCTTTACAGTGAAGAATTGGTCCGAAAGAAAGTAGCCTACTATTGCCTAAGGGAAGTCTTGATGTGTTTTTTTGAAGGCAGACATTGTGGAGGACTGGGGAAGATCTAAAGACTTAGGAATCCGTACAATGTCTTTTTTCAATTATTGAGAAGCTGCGTGTGATTTCAATTCATTCCAAATGAGCAGAAATTCATGTATGGACAGAAATGCATTTGTTTTGCTTTTCCAAAGCAAGTATGGAAAGGCTCACGCTTAAAATAATGGTATTAGACAAGGCTCAAATGACTGTAAAAGGCATTCATCCTTGCTTTTCCTTTGTTAAGGATCTGTCAGAAATTGAGATTTATGATGCACTTTTAGTGAAATTCAGAATAAATTGCTAAACAAATAGTAAGTGATTATATTCAAGGCATTGATTATGGCAATTCTGTGAATTAATTTACCAACACATATTTATTGATATTTTCCAGATACTTTTCTATGCAATGAAGATAACACTGTATTAATATGATTTTTACTTTTTGTTTTATAATGCTTTGACATCTGGAAACTTGTGGGACAAGGAGGAGGCATTGCCCCTGAAGGGTTAGCTAATTTCTAGAAATACCAAAAGATTTTCCTGTGAGCTAGCCTTTGATATGCAAACCAGACAAATACCCAGGCTGTTACAGTCTGGGCCACTATCTTCCTATCCTAGGACCAGATACAAGATAGCTAAAAGCCAGCACTCTTATAGCCCAGAGTCTGCCTTAATTATGCAAATATCCAATCCTGTATCTACTCAGATGTTTGTCATGCTGTCCTTCTCCTTTCCAGATGCTTCACTATGTAGCCCCATGTGGCAGAGTATGCCTTCTCCTCTTGTGACCCCTGAGTAACAAACTGTTTTCAGTGACTGTCTTCCCCTGGTCTGTTGGCCTCACCATACCAGAATAAAAGCGAAATCCTGAATCTGTTTTAAAACACCTATGAACTCAGGATGTTAAAAGAAAAATGAATGAACAAATAATGTTCACAAAGACTGTGAAGAAAATAAAACTGAATAATATGAGAGAAGTTGGTGAAGGACTGAGAGCAAAGAATGGTTTCAATGAAGTGGTCACTTTTCAAAGGCAATCAAAATGGAAAAGACATTCAGCAATGACAATGCCGTGGAATGGAGAGGGTTTTTAGCGTGAGCTTAGACATATCTGTCTACCATTATCTATAGGCCAGGCAATCAGATTGCATGTTATTTATAGGTGCTTTCTAACAAAAATTCCTTTTGTACCCATAAGCATGCTCCATTGCTCATTTTTCTTAGACTGATAGAAGAAGAAATACACATTTCAATTTCATATGGCTATGAGTTAAAAGTGATCATGTATAGTTGTAGTAAGAAGTTTAATTCATTTATTTGTCTTAGAAAAATTAAAAGTTGGCACCAACCATGAAACTAAATATTTATCTGAGAGATGACAGAATTGCCTTGATGTGCCATTCTGCCTGATTACCATTTCTGTTCCCTTCAAATAAAATGAGCTAAGTTAACAGAAATGTAAGTGATTCTTTCTTCTCTTTTGATTTTAACAAAACCATCTGATGAATTTTATCCTGATCATCGTACAAAAGAAAATTAGAGGTTGGCATCACTGCCCACGGCAGCAAGGCGGCAACTTTACCTAATAAAATACCTTTTCAAGTAAGTATGAATAATGCTATATTTTACTAGCCTGATTTCTTTCTTTCTTTCTTTCTTTCTTTCTTTCTTTCTTTCTTTCTTTCTTTCTTTCTTTCTTTCCTTCCTTCCTTCCTTCCTTCCTTCCTTCCTTCCTTCCTTCCTTCCTTCCTTCCTTCCTTTCTTTCTTTCTTTCTTTCTTTCTTTCTTTCTTTCTTTCTTTCTTTCTTTCTTTCTTTCTTTCTTTCTTTCTTTCTTTCTTTTTTTTTCCTAAGAGTAAAATACTTGAGTTCAGCGTAGAGAATTCAGTACTGGTCACAACTGTACCAAGCAGTCATTTTAACTCATAATAGGGACAGTACATTGTTATAGGAGAATCTCTGCATGATGATTTACTAAAATGTGCCTGGACCATGATAAAAAAATCAAAACTTTAACCCAGAAAACTGAGAAGATACAAGAGAACTTAGCCCTAAGTACAAATCTTTTGTAGGAAAAGATAATTTGTCCCTGAAAGAGAGTGAATACAGGGATGTGCTCTATAATACAATATTTTGTCTGAAAATTTTAAGCATGTTTTTAAAGCAATCATCTTAATAATTTCACCTCTTACTTGATCATGTGAGACCATGTTGATTCATTATTTATAGTAACACTTAAAATTCCAAAATATCATTTAAAATATTAAGTTTAGAGTATCAGATATTCTATCTTAATTATTTACTCAAGTGAAATAGAAACACTCACATGAAGACTTGCACATAAATTTCAATATCATCTTTATTAACAATAGGCAGTGCCTGGAGTGTATGAGGGAGATGTAAATGTAGATCAACATGTAAATGAATAAACAAGGATATGCGCACAACAGAATAATAGTCACCAATAAAAAGGGAAAATATGGAAAGCCAGAACTACTGGCATGCATACAACATGGATGAGTTTTAAAATCCTTATGCCAAGGGAAAAAAGCTAGGCATAAAAGATCTTATTTATATAAAATATAAACTGATCTATGATATAACAAAATGGAGATAAGCAGCTCTCTGGGACAGAGGAAAAAGAGGGGTGTATTGCCCAGGGACATCAACAACCTTCCAAGGGGATGGGGATGTTCTGTATTTTACTTCAGTGGAGATCTTACTGATACATCAAACAATCAAATTATATTAAATTGATACATTTTACTATATGCAAATTATTTCTGAATAATGTAATGAAACTAAAAATAAAATGAAGTAACCAGACAGGATTTCTGTTTTGGTTCTTTCTGGTCCTAAATCTTGAACTCTTTTTACCATATACTAGCTAGGAAAAAATATTCTTGAAGGAATTTCCTTCCTTATGCTCTCAGAATTATAACCACTTCATGCTAACATTTAGTATGCTATTAATTTTAATATTCAGAAGTCTTCCAAGTTACTTATAGTGCTATAACTTTCAGGTATAAGATATAAAAATAAGACATTTATTTTGAAAACTTATCTGTGACAGGAGGCCTTGAAATTTTACATGTAAATTTTTAGAAGATACTTGGAGAGGGTCTCATTACACAGATATGTCTTTTACTTCATATTTTGCTGCTAGAATTATGTTAAATATGATTAGTATTTCTAGGACATCTAAGTGGATAGTTGGAAGTTCAATATGAGGTTTTCAATTTTAATTAACTCAATAATAACTATGAACATTCTTTGTTTCTCTCTTCATACATGTGCTCATGCAGAGATCCAAAGTGTTCTCTGATCTTTCTTATGGTATAGACACAGAAACTAAGGTCAAATGATTTTTAAAATATGGGCAAAGATACTAAATAGACAGCACTTAATACTGCTTGAGGGACAAATGGATGAATAAATATGGAAGAGATGGTTTTAAAGTTTTCTCAATCAAGCAGAAATTATTAACTAATTATCACTATGTAAATGAAGGGAGTTTTAAGACTACTTTCACATAAATACTTTTAGTATTTCTTTCCAATTTGCATTTATATTTATATATAAAACAGTTAAAGCCGAGCGCGGTGGCTCAAGCCTGTAATCCCAGCACTTTGGGAGGCTGAGACAGGAGAATCGCGAGTTCAAAGCCAGCCTCAGCAATGGCGAGGCGCTAAAGCAACTCAGTGAGACCCTGTCTCTACATAAAACACAAAATAGGGCTGGGGACCTGGCTCAGGGGTCGAGTGCCCCTGAGTTCAATCCCTGGTACCAAAAAAAAAAAAAAAAACAGTTAATTTATTAATTTACACTTATATAATGAACCAACGTAAGGATGACTTTGATTTCCCACTCAGGTATTCCTGTAATTCTCAGTAACTTCACCAATAGCTGAGTAACATAGGATCAGTAAAAGCAGATAAAAATGGCTGAGAGAGAGTCATGAATAGGATTAAATTGAAAGGCAGTACTAACTATCAAAGCAAAGATTTACCTCAAGATGACCTGTTTGTTGTAATGTAAAATTCTATCATATTTTTATATTCCTCTCAAATGCAAAATAAGTTGGCACCAAAAAAGATGGCTTTTTTATTTTGTTTTAGTATTAATAAAACCACCTGCTGAATTTAATCGTAATAATTCAAAGTAAATTAACAAATAGAGACCTTGATTTTACAGTGGAAAGACAAAAAAAATTTACACATTTTCATGCAGGCATGACTAACCTTATGTAGTAGTAGCATCTGCTTTCTTTCCAATATTGTGAGATACATAATATATGTCCCACCTCAAATCCATTGAGATGCTGATAAAAGTTGTTCCCTATTTTCATCAAAGCAATCATCAGTCATTTCAAAAAATAGGAAAAAATTAAAAATGTATTACAACTATGGTAGATAATACCTATAGTATGAATATCACTAATGATAATAATATACAATGTATAATATTTTTCTAATGCTTTGCTGTTCAAAATATATTTTCAAATGTTCTTTAAACTTTGATAGTACACTAAATTCTATCTTGAAAGCATATCCTGAATTATCCAAGGATGGACAAGCTATTTGAGTCTTAATACAGTTTCTCACTTTGGGCTGAATATTGTCCCACTCTCCACCCAGTCCAATGCCTGGATTACAGACCACAGCTATGCTGCTGTCTTGTTTACTGTAAGAAATAGTACTCAAATTCAAATACGATGCTGCCTTTGAGACACTGCTTGGCAATTAAACCCTCTTCAGCTAATTTTCCACATCTCCAAAATTGAGAAAATATTTTAGCCACATCATATGCTTGCTGTGAGTATCAGATGATCTAAAATGTGTGCAAATTGGTAAGACATTTGATGCAGCATCCTCTATTCCTTTGAATAAAATTAAATTTAATTATAAATATCCATTTGCCAAAATTGAAAAGCAAGTTAATAAAAACAGGCATTGTGTGGCTTTTTTTACCTTCCTTATATTTCATGTGGTAGCACAATCAGTCATCACATAGTATGTGTCCCATTCTTGTGGACTGCACTCATTCTGGGCCAGGAGAGTCATTAGGACTCCAGCTCTCTGAAGGCCAACATGCCCAGTGACCAACTTGCACAGGCACATTTATGCAGTCCCAATGCTCTTTCCCCACTGAATTTGAATCTATGGTCCTGAATCCCAGGAGATCCAAACCTCATTTACTGTGAATGTATTAGTTCCTACAATGCCTAAAAAACTCATCCTCCACATTTTCTCTCTACCTTTCTTTAATGACTCTTGTACCTATTGTTGAGGCAGATGGAGGACTTATGGGGACAGACACCATATGAAGACTTGTTTTCTTGGGAACATAAAACATTAACCCATACTCTGATTAAAAATAATAGTATAGCTGGGCACAGAAGTGCATGCCTGTAATCCCAGCACTTTGGGAGGCTGAGGCAGGAGAATCACAAGTTCAAAACCAGTCTCAGCAATGGCGAGGCACTAAGCAACTCAGTGAGACCCTGTCTCTAAATAAAACACAAAATAGAGCTGGGGATGTGGCTCAGTGGTACAGTACACCTGAGTTCAATTCCTGGTACCAAAATAATAATAATAATAATAATAACAATGATAATAATAATAATATGCTTTTGATCATTGAGGGGGAAACAATTCCACATTTGTTTGTAAAAATGATGAGGTTTAATATGACTAGGCTAGTGTTCTGGAAAGACAGGACCTAACTTAGGCTGAGCAATGGTTTCCACCTTGCATTTGTTAAAGCTCTACCAAGATCCTCTTGGTACTGCAACTGTGTTGCATGACTACTTATCATCTTTCTGCCTCTTTATTTTATTTTTTTTTAATTCTCAGTATGCCCCCTGGGATCTTTTTATGACTGATAAGATTTTTAAATATCTACTAATATAGCACTGTTAATATTTTCTTCACATATTTAGGACTTTCATTCTCTCCCACCAGATCAAAAGTTGGGACCCTGTCTCATTTTACTCCTGATTTTTCCCCTAGAATATTGTATGAAACATGGGAGACCCTCAAAAGCTGTTTGAGTGAATGAATGAAATAAAATCCTATAACTCTTCCTTGGAGAAAGGGTCCACATGTTGATATTACTCTGAAACTTCAGTGATAAAGAAGTTATCATAAAATTTAATGCCTACTGGGCACAGTGGTGCACACTAGTAATCCCAGCAACTTGATAGTTTGAGGCAGGAGGATCACAACTTCAAGGCCAGATTCAGGAAGTTACTGAGTCCCTAAGCAATTTAACAATACACTATCAAAAATTTTTTTAAAAAATTAAATTATACAAAGGGCTGGAGTTGTAGCTCAGTGGTTATGCCCTCTTGGGACCAAAACCAGGTGTGTACACACATATACATACATATATATATGTAATGTATGTGTTTGTGTGTGTGTGTGTGTATGTGTGTGTGTGTGTGTGTATATATATGTATGTATCTCAATGGATCCTATGATGCCAGAAAAAAAATCAATAAGCATGCCTCACATGCTATATTGATAATATTTACTACACTTGTTATCAGTAATATTATAGAAGTTCCTATTTATATAGCCTCACATGGTATATTGATAATATTTGCTACACTTGTTATCAGTAATATTATAGAAGTTCCTATTTATATAGTCAATATACAAATTTAAGCATATGTGTTGAAACAACAATAATAAATTCTCCAATATAAAGAAAAAAGTAAATTTGATAATAAAATATAATCTATTGTTTTCTCCCAGAGTACTTGGGCCTAAAATAAAGAAGAAATCAGCTGCTTCAATATATTGTTTCCTACTGGAGTAAACACTAGTCAGTGCCAAGGATAGTTTGTTTTTCCAGGCAGTGAGGTAGGGACTCTAAAGATTGTGATAACAAAGGAAAGGGAGAAGGAAAACTGGCCACTTCTCTTGCCTCCAGTCTTTAAGTGAAGGGTCAAGGAAAAGTGACCTTGATTGTAAAACAAAAGACTGTGCTCATAAAACATCTGAAGAACCACCTGCACAATGGGCATGCCACCTAACCTGTATGTATCTCCTACTGTTCAGAGTGGTGAGGCCTCCATTGTATCCTAGCCTGCTGCCTCTGAGAACTAAGTGAATAACTAAATGACCAAAATCTCTCCATTGAGTCCTCCAAATTATTTATGTGAGATTGGCAAACAGTATGCTTGGGACATTTGCAGCCCTGGAGTTGATAATTTCAGATCAGATCTAATTCCCATGTGCCTCTCATAGTAAGAGCACCTTATTTTGCTTATGAGAATCTAATGAGTACTTGCTGTTCAATGTGTATAAATCTTTGATTTTGAAAGAACATTAAGTTCTATAGACCTGCAGTACAACGTTGCTAATAGTTAAGGTTAATAGTCAATGTTAACGATATTGTCTATAGTTTACCATATAATGCACTTAAAATTTTTAAGAGGTTAGATCTCATGTTAAGTGTTCTTACCACAATTTAAAAGATAAAAGATCCAAATTTAACCAATTATTTCATCTAGTACTATAGTAATGGCAACAGCAGCAATAGTAGCAGTAGTTGAAGTAGTGGTGGTATTAATAATAATAATAATAATAATAATAATAAATAAGGGTTTTGAACTATTAAAAAAAAAATTGTACTTTTAGCTTCAGTAAATATGTAGGTTTCCAACCAATTTTAGAATCTAAAATATACTGCTTCACCAAAGATGAAGACATGGTGCCTGTTCTTTAAAAGCTCACAACATTAATATTAAGGTTAGATACATAAACAATTTACCATAATAAACATAGATTTTGGGGGGAGTACTGGGGACTGAACCCAGGGCACTGTACCACTGAGCCACATCCTTAGCTCTTTTTATTTTTTATTTTGAGACAGGGTGTCACTAACTTGCTTAGGGCCTCATGAAATTGCTAAGGCTGGCTTTGAACTTCTAATCCTCCTGTCTCAGTCTCTCAAACTGCTGGGATTACAGGCATGCACCAGTGTACTCAACTGCATGTTATTTTGCTAAAAACAACAACAACAAAAATGGATTGTAGAGAGAACCAAAGCAATTCTTATTAGTTCTACCTAGAAGCTGGGAAAAAGTATCAGAGAAAATAAACACTATAATTATAACCATTTAGAGAGATATGGTATTCAAATACATACGTATATGTATATGTATATATATATACATACATGGTTATATCTAAACACATAGATGTATCTATATAGGTAGACATATAGATAGAAATTTAGAATTATCATGTCCTTGCGAAAAAAATGGCAATACTGCATTTATTTTCACTACCTATCAGTGCACCCTGGGTTGCTATGACAACATAGATAAATTACATGCCTTTTTATTATAGATTTTAACTTCTCATGTCTTGGAGACTTCAGTTATCCTCTACCTGTACATTTTATCTTGAGGAATAAAACAGCATCATGTGATGAAATATTTGTACAGGCCTATTTATTCTCATTTCCAACAAGATATATTTTGATTCAATGGAACCCTTCCTTCCTTAGTGTCAATTTCATTCTCATTGCATAAAGGGGAATAATCCATTCGAATATATTTTTCTGAATAAATTAAGAAAATGTGTTATATTCTTCTAAACAGATAAAAGGAAATGATGGTACTTTACTCTTTATTAGTTAATGTGAATCTCATGGTTGTTATTGCATCATTAGGGGAAAGTAGAAAACTTTTTTTCCTTTTTGTAGCTATGATTATGTTAAGTTTTAATTAAAGATGAAAGAGATGAAATATCCATGGCCAGTGAAACTGTGTTTCTAATGTTAATACAATCTCTGTCTTCCTCAGTGAATTTTAAAACTTTGTAAAGGTTATGTTGAATTTTTATAATGTTATAACATATCTTTCAATACTATTATAACTTAGATATTCAAATAACATATATTTTGTTACTATTACAACTTAATATTAAGTGTCACTATAGTCCAGGACATTTAATAATATGCTAGACAAGTTTTGAAAAAAATCAAGTTAACAATCAAGTTTGGGGGGTGCCTTCTAATTTAGTTGACTAGAAGAGAACAATTACATAACTGATACATACCTCATTCTTAGTACTGCAATGAAAAATTTAAAGCAACATTTCATCTATACAGGTAGTTGGATTTGAATAAATCATGCATACTCAATAATTTCCTCTTTGTTAACATGCTGAAGTAAGAGCAAGAATACAAACCATTTCTTCAATAGCAATCTCATGTGAATCCATGTCTAAATTCCTCTTGGATTGTAAAAACATTTTCCTTTTTATTTGTAAATAAATGTGGCTTGTCTCTGATTCTGATCCTGCCTTCTTTCATCAGTTCCTACTGAATAAACATATGTGCATTTAATCCTTATTTTGTTACTTTCACAACTATTATCCAGCATATGTGGCAGCATAATAATGTCCCTGTCCTCAAAGCACTTGTGTTTTATTAGTTTGGGTTTCACTGAAAGCAGAATCTGAGACATAGATTTGGAATGTAGGTAGTTTAGTTACAATTTGAGAAGTCTGAGTGAAAAAAATGGCACAATGATACTGAGACTCAAAGAAAGTGGGAGCTCAAACCCACCTGGGCCTCTCTGGAGTAGATTATAAAATGCATATGAAATTTTCCTCCCAAAGAATAGGAAGATGTAGTTCATTTCCTTAGATGTTTGTGCCCATTAGAAGCAGCAAGCTTCTATGATGTCAGAGAAAACAAAAACAAAAAAATCCCCAAAACTTCCAGAAGCAGAGACCCCTACAGGTGGGAACTGGGTAGAGTGCAGGGAGCTGTCCACTGCCAGTGTGCTGAAATTATCAGAGTGGGGAAATGCTACACTTTGAACACCAATGTCATATGTTCTTCTGAGACACTGAAAGGAGAAAAACTGAATTTTTCACAAAGTGATTATTTTTATGGCTGAGGAGAACAGATGGAGCAGGAATGGGGTAAGAATTTCCAGGGATGTATACAAGTCAAATCTGAGCCTGATCTTCTCTATTTAAAACTTTTTAGCAGAATAATAGTGGAGCTTACAAAAGGGCATTTCAGATCTTCAGCAATTTCCTTTCTGAAGCCTTATCTTAGACAAATATCTTACTCTAGGAATATCAGACTAGTTATATTCCCTCAAACAGGTAAACTCTGAACATAACATGGTATTTGCAAACATTCTTCTCTTCCCAGAATGACCTTTCAGAAAGACATGGAAAAAATCTCACATATTTTACAAAACCCAACTCAAGTGTCATCTCAATTCATGAAGCCCTCAGTAACCCATCAATATAGATAGATGAATGTCCCTCAAATTCCATCTCCCAAACACACTGGCACCATTAAGGTAGCAGGTGCATGTCTTACAGAACTTGCAATTATTTTAATATACTTTAATATATATTTCCTTTGAGCTCTTAAGGACTCCAGAAATACTTTTTTAGTAAACAATTTAAATGGAATGGATAGTTGAAAATGTGTCATTTAAATTGATATATTTTCTTTTGTAATATACAAAGTTCTCATTCCTCTTAATATTGCATAATATGTGAGAAATTGAGAGAGAGAGATGTGTTTCACCCACATTTGGATTCCCTGGAATGTATTCAACACACTTCTTAAACAAAATTTAATAATATCAGTAAGAATACAGAGTCACTCCTCTAAGTTTGACCTTCTATTAATACACACTTTTACAAATTGTTTTTCAATGACAATTTTTCTTCAGAGAGGCATGGCTGTCTTCATGGGATGCCCTGTAAGCATTGCTCCATATCTTTTAAATTCTCTGGTTTCTTAAAGCCCTTCTCTGAATATGCATAAGGAGTAGAACAAACAAATAGAGACTGACTTAAAACTCATGCATCTGATGTTCATATCTGAGTATCCTTTTAAAATATTCATCTGTTTATTTTTTTACATCTCAAGAATATATGGATACAATGCATAAATACATTTATACAAAAAATTCTTTTTTGATTCATCTAGGATGTTATTCAGAAAAAGTACTGATTGATTTTGTCATTGTAAGAGTGACTAGCTTCACTTAATAAAAGGTACTATCACCAATATGACTAAAACACACTATTATCCTCTCATGACTTTTTCTAAATCTCACTGGTGTCATTGGCAAAGCAAGGCTACTATACTGATTATCTGCAGTGGAGTATGGGGGGGGGGGATTTGTATTGTTAGTAGAATTTGACCAGTACTTAGTATCAAATGTGGATCTGGGACACAGAACCTGAAAACATCATGTACCCATAGATAAATCATTGGCTTTCAGCATTCCTGCCTGATAAATAACTGTAGTTAAACTCCATTAATTGTATTTTGATGTTCTGGGCCATAGGCTTTTGTTAAAATTACCCCAAAGTTAATTCTCATGAACAGAAATTCAGTTTTCAAATTCTGCCATTCTTCTTTCTACTTTACACTCTGGCCAGTGCTACTGAGATGTGGACACTGAAACAGAGATTTAAAACTTCTATCTCCTGGTAATTTCATGAAGGGGAAAGACAGGATTCTTTATTATTTGTTTTATTTTATTTTAGTTACATGATTTCCTGTGTGCATGTGTGCATGCACAAAATGTTGTGGCTGATGTCAGTGGGTTCACATGCTCTGTGAAATTTACGGATGATTTGTCTACCACAATAGCATCTACTGGATTAATTCTAATTTAGATACTTTGAATGCTGTATCTTGGGAGGAAGTTTTTAGTTGTCATTTATATAGCATACCAAATTTATATTTTTCAATCTCATGGGAAAATTCAAATGCAAGTTAGTTATTTTTTGATAACTTTTACATTTTTGTATTTTTTAAATAAATTTAACACAACTGTAGTCCAAAGGTTATCTTAGAAAAGTTAAGAATAATTGTCCTTCCTTCTAAACATCTCTGGTCTATACTGTTAGTATAGTGCTAAGGAAAAGTAAGTGTGGAATAAATATTAAGTATTTGTCAGATGTAAATGATAATTGTCCATGGTACAATGTGATTTGGTGAAGTGAAACGGAAGGTTCAGTCCTATTTCACCCACTACCATGAGGCCTTGTTGAAACTGTTTTACCTATCTAACCTGGAGAATGCTTATTTCATACAACTACGCTAGGTGAGGATAGAAAATTTTAGGAAAAATAAAGATGGCCAATGTCAATCAATGTTGTAGCATATTTTGTGATATGTAAGAGATACCCAGATCTTGTTTTCCTGTGTTTTGAAAAGTTTCGCCCTTAAAGATCCAAGATTTGAAAGCCTTATTCTAATACTAATAAAAGATAACATTGATCTTCTACATGAGATTTTAGTTTAACATTTAATTGCTTTACATATGAAGGACAAAATGAAGACATATTTACTTCAGAGACTGCAGTATATTATTTTGACCATTTTAGGGGAAATAGTTTTAGATCCCTGAGGAAGAAATGACTTTTGGAAATAAAGAGTAGCCATGGGGTGCCATGTCTGTAGAACTGATGGATGAGCAAGCTGGGTCCTACAAATTTGAAGAAAATAGTAATGAAACTTGTCTCAGAGGGAACTTCCAAAAATATCTGGAACAGTGTAATTTGAAAACAAGTGCAGCTTCCCAAGATAATAATATCAAGTAGGGTCATGTTATCTCTCTTCAAATCTCCTACTTTAAAATAATTAAGACATCGCATATGCTGCCCTCCAGGTATTTGTTTATTTGTTATCAATTCCAGTAGTACTATCTTTTTCATAGTAATTTTTGTTTCCCAATTCATGTTGGTCCTATTTTCTTGCTGCTCCAGACCTTTGACCAATTTATTCTGAATTTGCAAGAGAGAAATCATATAACCTCGTTTTTAAACTCAATTCCCACCTTTTGGCCTTCAGCAAACATCATATTGCAGTCATGTAGTTTACAATTGAATATGATATTTTCTGAGGGCCTTTTATTTATACTTTTATTATATTCCGATAGTTTATTTACATTCCCAATTTGTTGAGTCTATCCGAAAAGGACATTAAATTTTGTCACATCATCTACATCATTTGAGATAATTATGTGTTTTTTATTAATTCTATTAATGTGTTAAATTATGTTGACTGATTTTCTTATGTTGACAATTGTTGAATTCCAGGAGTAAATATCACTTTGTCTTGGATTATAACATTTGTAAGATGCCCTTAAATTTGGTTTACAGTATTTTATCAAGAATTATTATATCAATGCTTATAAGGAATATTGGTCTATAGTTTGCTTTCTTTATAATGTCATTGTCCAGCTTTGATATCCGGGTAGTACTGGGATCATAGAATGAGGTAGTATTCCCAATTCTTCAGTTTTTTTGGAAAAATTTATAAAAAATATTATTGTTCATTGTTCTTTAAATGTTTGGTGGGTTTTTCCAGTGAAGTAATCAGCTCTAGAACTTGTCTGTCAGGAGATAATTACTGATTCAGTCTATTCATTTGTTATACATCTATTCAGATTTTTTATTTCTTCATTATATAGTTTTGTAGGGTTTGTGTTTCTAGGATTTTTTTCTACTTCATAGATTAGGCAATTTTTGTGTTTAATTTCTCAGAGTACTAAAATGCTTTATTTTCATAGAACCAGTAACTAGTTTACTTCTTGATTTTAATTATTTGAGATCTTTCTCGTTTTTGCCCCTTGTCTAAAAGTTTGCCAATTTGTTGATCTTTCAAGGAGCCAACTTTTAGCTTCATTGATTTTTTCCTCTTTTTTAGTTTTTTATTTCATTTTTCTTTATTATAATCTGTTTTTTTCTTTGCTTCTGTTAGATTCACATTTAGTTTCTTCTTCTTTTTTAGTTCCTTCAAAGGTTAGGTCTGGTTTTTGATTTAAGATCTGTCTAGTTTTTATGTGAGCATTTTTAGCTATAAATTTTCTCCTTAGCACTGCTTATGCTATGCCCTATAAATTTGGGCATGCTGTGTTTCTATTTTCATGCATATCTCTACATATTTTGTAATTTCTCTCGTGACTTCTTCTTTGATCCCTTGTGCATTTAAGGTTATGTTGTTTAATTTCACCATTTGGGTAATTTTCCAATTTTCCAATTTTATTTCTGCTACTGATTTCTGACTTCATTCTGATGTTGTCAAAGAAGATTACATAAATATGTGTATATATATATATGTACACATATATGTAAGGTCAACTTTTTAATATATATTAAACCTTTAATAATATATATTAAAGATAATATATCCAGATAGATAGATAGATCTGTCAAACTTTTTAACTCAACAGAGACTTACACTTAATTTTTGGTCTGACAAATAGTCTCTCTCAGAAAGTGTCCCATGAGCATTTGCGAAAAATGTAAATGTTGGTTTTGTTGGGTAGGGCATTAAGAACAGACCTGTTACCCTAGTAAGTTCAACATGTTGTGTTATGGTTTAGATGTGAAATGTCCCTCAAAAGCTCACATGTGAGATGATGCAAGAAGGTTTATAGCCTGATTGGGTTATAGCCTTAAGCTAATCAGTGAAATAATCCCTGGTGGTATTAATTGAGTAGTAACTGGAGGCAGGTGAGGTGTAGCTGGAGGAAGTAGTTCATTGGGGTTATGGCTGTGGAGTATATATTTGTGTCGGGTGAGTGGAGTCTCTTTCTGCTTCCCGATCACAACGTGAGCTGCTTCCCTCTGCCACATTCTTCTGCCATGATGTTCTGCCTCACCTTGAGCCCCAAGGAATGGAGCCTACAGTCTATGGATTGAGACCTCTGAAACTGTGAGCCCCTAAATAAACTTTTTCTCCTCTACAGTTGTGCTGGTTGGGCATTTTAATCCCAGCAGCGAAAAAGCTGACTAAAACACGTTGTTGCCTGGCGCAGTGGTGCACGCCTGTAATCCCAGCACTTTGGGAGGCAGAGACAGGATAATCACGAGTCCAAAGCCAGCCTCAGCAATGGTGAGGCACTAAGCAACTAAGTGAAACCCTGTCTCTAAGTAAAACATAAAATAGGGCTGGGGATGTGGCTCAGTGGTCGAGTATCCCTGAGTTCAATCCCTGGTACCAAAAAAAAACCACACACATTATGTCCTTTTTTTCCTTATTTATCTACTGCTTCATTTTTCTACTCACAATTTAGCATGAAATATTACAATCTCTAATTATTATTGTAGAGCTATCTATTTCTACTTTTAAATTTCTGTGAGTTTTGCTTTACCATGTGGTCAATTATTAGTTGTGTAAATAGTTTTAGATCCCTGAGGAAGAAGCAACTTTTGGAATCATGTATAATTATTTTTATAATCATATTTGTCATCATTATATCTTCTTCTTGTATTGAAACATTGATTAATGTAGAATGTCCTTTTTTGTGTCCTGTAAATTTTTTTAATTTAAATTCTATTTTGTCTGATATTAGAGGTGCCATTCTTTCTTTTAGTTACAAATCTTGTTGTAGAATCAGGTCTGTTTTCCTGGCCTCACAGTATGCCCATCACTGAAACTATGAGTTTTATAAAAGAGGTTATTTATAACATGGCCAATTAAGTGGAGTCAGGAGAATTAGCCTCAATTCTGCCGTCCTGGGGGTAGAGTTTAGGATTATTTATTGAATAAAAAAACAGGACTGTCTGAGGCATGGGCAAAGGTGATTTAGAGACAAGGAAAAGTGAAATAATAGTGGTTTGTGCATGCATAATCAAACTTTATGGCTCTTCATAGAACTTGTGTTTAGAAAATGGTGGTATTAACTTTGTCTTAGTGTGAAGTTTCAACACTTTTTTCAAAAAGTTAACCACTGGGCTGGCGATATAGCTTAGTTTGTAGAATACTTACCTAGCATGTGCAAGGCCTTGGGTCCAATCCCCAACACCACGATAGATACATAGGTAGATAGGTAGGAAGGTAGGTAGGTAGATAAGTAGATAGATAGATAGATAGATAGATAGATAGATAGATAGATAGATAGATAGATAGATAGTCAGTCAGTCAGTCAGTCAGTCTTGGCCAGGTCCAAGTGAATGGTTAGTGTTTTCATCCAGTATGAGGTAGATAAAAGTAGTAACCTCTAAGTTTTGAAAAACAACTTAGGCCACCATTATTATCAGGATACATTTGTCTGAGATGTAATATCTAACAAAACTAATAGGAATAATTGCTTAGCTGAGTGACCTCTAGAATTGGTGATAAAAATCAAGTAATTAAAAGCAAGTGAAACTAGTGGATTTATTCAGGTTTCCATCAGCTTCATTCACCTGGGATATCTTTTTCCATTCTTTCACTTTCAAACTATTTGTGTTCTGAGTGATGGTCATGTAAAGGACATATAATAAGATCTCACATGTTTTTTATTAATTATGCCTCTGTCTTTTGATTAGAGGCTACGTTTATGTTTAAAGTAATTTACTGATAAAGAGCACTGACTTCCTTCACTTTATATTTTCTATATACCTTACAGGTTTTGGGGCCCTCATTACTGTGGCCTTTTTTTTTTTTTTTTTTAGCTGATTCTTGTAGGAAAACCTTTAAGTCTATTTCTTATTGAATTTTTTAATGTTGTACACCATCTTTGTGCACAGGATCAGCCCAAGGTATAAACTTCAAGACTTCTCTTTTCTTTTCTGACTCTGCACCTTTCCTGGACATGTATACTCACTCTTCTGATGTCCTCATTTCTGTTGTTGGTTTTCGAATGTCTTAGTTTTTAATACGTGGCTCCCAGAAAGGACAAAGAAAAAAACAAAGGAGGCAAATGGGCATTGGTCCTTCAAGTTCCCTGAAAGTCACATTTGCTGCAAGAGGAGAGGTTTATAATACTGGAGGGATCTAGACAAAAATGCTGTTCGCTTCACTAATAATCTTTATCCTTGTCAACAGAAGAAACAATAGGCCATTGGAAAACAGTCCTCTCCATTTGGAGGACAATGTCTTTTCATCTACACTGATTAACAGTAGCTGCATGCAAGCTGTCCCCGGCACGTGCGTGACAGTCTGCCTTAGTGCTGGGGTGGGTTAGGCGATATATAACTGCTACTTTGCTAAGAGCTGAAAGTTACTAAAATTAACTGAAGTTTACTCTCCTTGTCTTCCCCCCTTCAGTAGTCTTTAGATTTCCAATATAGTTTCATGAGATGGATTCTGTCAGTAAAATTTTTATCTTGGTGGGGACACTGATTCCTGGAGTCTTTTACTTTATCTTCTTAGATTCCTACATTATATTATATTTATTTTTTCTATTTTTAATGTGATTTGTAGAAACTCAAAAGCAATGTTTAGTGGATCAGTTTTTCTAATCTCATGTAAACAAATAAACTATATGTACATAAATTTGTGGGGAGATTTCTGTCTTGAGGTTTGCAAATTGCAATGGCAAGGCAACTTCTCTGCTATTCACTTGCATTTAGAATCCATTCCTTAGCCCCATATGACCTGAATCAAGGAACAAACACTGGACTCAGACAGATACCTGTTCCACCATCATCAGTAAAAATAACTCAGTACAAAATAGATGGAAAACTTAATAATTTTCGTGTAAAAATATTTTAATTTGATTTTTTAGTTATACCTAACAGTAGAACATATTTTGATGTATTATGCGTATATGGACAATAACTTATTCTAAGTACCTATTTTAAAATGGAGCACAGACTTTGGCTAAAGGGTAGAACTCTGCAAGGGAGTATTGGAAGGAAAGAATCAAAGAGACTTCTACTGGAGCACTTTCTCCTGGAAGCTTCACATTCCATTTGAGTTTCTGAATGCATACTCCCATGTAGTTAGGGTGAATTCGTGGAGGCAAAATGCCTTTGTCAATTGACAGAGTAATCAATCAATCATTATGTTCAGCGTTCCTTATACAATAGTTTATTTGAATTTTAATTCTGTACTTACAAACTGTGTGGCTGGGAGTTAAAGTCTCAGAGATACAATTTTCTCTTAGGTAAAAAGAATTTATTACTCATACCTCACAGGCTTGATGTTGTAATTATTCTATATAAATTTCTTAACAATACGAAGGTATTTAAATGACCAACAAACTTTTGATAACTTTTCATAATAAGCAGTCTAGAAAATGTTTGACTTTACTGAGCTAAGACTATGGGCAAAATTGACATTTCAGGTCTACCTAGAAATAGCATCTCCCTTTTAAATCAAGATAAATGGTAACAGACTTTGGTTGTTTTATTGGCTATCCCTGTGCACATAGCAAATAGTTCTGAGCCCACAACTAAGCAGAGATATGCCATTGCATGGTAAAGGATAAAAAATAAATGGTCTATGTCCCTCCCTACTGAGAAGGACAAATGATTTTCCTGGACGATGTTAGTCCAATATCCAATATAAAGTTAAATCAACTTGCTCAGGTCATGTTGATTGAACATAGTGCCACTGTCACCTGTCTTTAGAAGGAATTTGAGTAGGATGCCAGAAAAAGCTGGGTCTAACAGCCAAAGGAGGAAGAGTTATAAGACGAGTCTTTCTTATCATTCCTCATTCATCTTGAATTTTTATAATAATTGATTTTTTTAACAAAATAATAATGTAAAACAAGCCTTCAGGAAAAACGTATACATATGATTATTTATAGTAAGGAAGTATTAGAAGAGATTTAAATATCTCGTGAAGGAGGAATAGCTGTCAGTCATAGCCCACATGCTTGATTAACTGTGATGTGTACATTTAGTGATAATCAAGTACTTCTAGCAACACTAGAAGTATATGTAAGAAAATAGCAAATGAAAAAAAAGGTTATAAAGAATTTACCTATAAGCATAAACACGAGAAGAGGCACTTAAAAAGTCTAGAAGATAATATGAAAATTAATAACAGCTCTGTTCGAATGAATGCTGTTTTCTTAGTATCATTATCATGGTATATTGCTTTTATAGTTCAAAATAAAAAATTATGGTTACAGTCAAACATCAAAGAAAGAACAACTCTTTCTAAAAATTAATCATGGCTATGTAAACCTATGTACTTTACAAGGGTATTTATTACATTTTTGTGTTAATGCAAAATTGAGGACATCTTAAATGTCCAATAATACATAATAAGCCTGACAAATTAATGCATATTCAATAGAAGTAATAATATGTAGACTATAATAATATTTTTTAAAAGATTATTTAATTATGTTAGGAAGGAAAGTTAAGTATGATGAAAAAGCAGAAGTGAAATTGTACAATACAGCATTGTGTGCACACACAGTGGAAAATTACTGGAAGCACATAACAAATACCCAAGTATTAGTTAAGCAGTTTCTGGACAATCTATATTGTTGTACTGTTATTTATTCTTTTACTTAGATTTTTTAAAAAATGAATTTAAACTCCCTTTTAAGAAATAACAGTAAGAAACCCTTTCTGAAGAGCTTGTGCACTTTAGTATTTGTTTCTATGGTTAGGTCCATGTCAGCTACAACAAATCCCAAACAAGGATACTTTTGTAATCCACTCTGTGCCTGATATTATGGCATGCATATAATAGAAGACAAGCAATTTTTTTTCTTTTTTGTTCCTTAAGTATCTCAATGGATATCAGTCCCTCAGAAACAGTGTCATCAAACCTTGGAGAAATTATTTTATAAGTGATTCCAGCACATGTGTGTGTCAATCTTCTCCATCACCTATTTCTCCTCAAAGAGATATTCCTCTCCTGGAATCCTTTGCAAACAAATTCTTGTACCGCAATTCTTGTAATTCTTGTTTCATGGTCTGCTTTAGGATTATGTAATCCAAGACAACCCCTTTCCTTGGCATGGTATCTATCCAAATACAGAAATAGCAAAGTGGCTAGTTACTAGGTGAAATTGTTGCCTTCAAGTTTACATACTGTAATAGCAGAGTGAGGTCAGAAAATCAGGGTGTGTGACAAGTCACCTTTGTTCCAAAGAAGTAACCAGGGAAAGCCCACCCCTCAGTCTTAGGCACCCTCCTGAGCAGACTACAGTAGGTCTAGACTATCATTGCTCCAAAGGGAACTAAGATGGAGCACACAATGGGAGAACACAGTGGGGAAAATGAAGAAACATTTTTTTCTTCAGACAGAGAAATTGAGAGGTTAAGTATGAAAAATTAGGAGTTTGAGCTTTTTTTCACATTATTAGAATTTTTATCCAAAAATATGTGTTGTTTTTCTATTCATAGTTTTTAGATGATAGAGTTTGTAAATGGAAAGGAGGTAGAAGAAATAAAGTAAAAAATGACAGTACAAGAAACAGACTCTGTTTTTAATAAGTATTACAGAAGATTTTTAGTTAAATGATGATTGTGTTAAAACTGTATATTCTTGGTTAATTTTAATAACTAAAACTTATGAAATTAGCATTTGTGATATGATTATTACCTACTATAAGTAAGGACTAGTGAGCTTCTAGACTAGTAGATGATGAGTTTTGTTGTTTCCCCAAATTGTGAAAATTTAATAAAGTAGGAAGGTATTTAATACAGAGAACTTCTGAAGATTTTAGGGAAAAGGACTACTAAAAGTATATGCATAAAATTAAGATAAAAACCAGGCTTTATAAACTGAACTTACTTTAATATCAAAAGTTCTATTTTTGTGCTAATATTAATAGACCCTGTTTGTTGAAGAATTCCTGCCAAAATTTTATTCCCTGTCCTAAGCAAAACCAGTCTTACAATTCTGATTGTTCTTAGGTGGTAACAGCCTGAGGTAGGGTTCTACCACAAGGGAGAACAAGGATCTGTCAGGAATTCATGGGCAACATCACAGCTCTACTTGTTAATTTATTTTACACAGATTTATTGAGCCCCAATTATGCTCAAAGCACTGTGGGAGGCCCTGGAGTACACCAATGGACAAACATATGTGAATCTAGCAAACATGTTTATTCCCTCAGAAATCTCAATTTTGAATGCCATTGTATGTTTTCTATGCAGCACACTCTAAACATTTTATATGAATTGAATGTCTGACTAAAAACTAAGCATCACACTGTAAGTCCTAACCATGTGAAAGACAAATGTAAAGGAGGAAACAAGCACATATAACAATCACATATATATACTTACATATGTATAAATGTATATGTATATATACATATGTATTACCTATGTGACATTATAAAACCTGCTCCTAGAAGTTGTACATTGATTAAATATATTTATGGTTTGGTTTAATGATGATGTTTGAAAATTGTTTTATATCATAATGAGTGTCAAGTAAGCTATTTCCATTGTAAAATTCACTGAAGAGTCAGACCCTTTTGTTAGCTATGAGATATAAGACAACATCAATCTCGAGAGCAGAGGACAGTGAAAGCTAAAATGTCTCATGAGATAGGTTCAACTGAGTAATAAAATTTAAAGTAAGTTTGAGCAGTGCTTAGGATGTCATGCATCAGCTTAGAAAGGATTTATGATCTAATTGAGAATTGCAAAATTCCTGTCCAAGAATCCAGCAGTGATATCTGTGGGTGTATGGATTTGGAGACATGGCACCTTTTGCAAAGTGGGACTATCATTAGTAGTATCCACAGATATATGTAGATTTCTTTAGGGCTTCAGACTACATTACTCTCTGAAATCATTTGCTGGCACTCTCTCTCACCCTCTCATCTGTCACAGTCTATTCTACATTCCATCTCTCACAATTTCCTTGTATCCTTCTAATCTCTTTGCTTGGAATTATAATCTCAAATGCAACAAGGGTCAAAATAGTAACATGAAATTGTGTAGTGTGCAAATTGCAAGCTATGGCCATTTGGGGAGTGTATGCCCTGTGGAAAGGAGTCACCAATTAGGATAGGGTTAAGAACTTCCAGATGCTGACCCATTTCTACACTACTAGGTATATAGTCTTGGTTAAGCTGGCAAGGTTCATACCTACTTTATGTCTCAGTGTCCACATTAGTCAGTTATGGTGATAATAGTATCTACTTCCTAGGGCTAAGATTTACTCATTCAGTATGTATGGATACAATACTTACTGTTATGGAACTTGTTTTAAAATCTGCAGATACAGCTATGACCAAAAAAGTAAAGTTCAATGTCCCTGCAATTCAAGTAAGAGATTACCACTTTTAAAAAATCTTTTAAAAGATGATAATATATAATATGTCAGTTTGTAATATGAGTTATTAAAAAGAATACTCTGTGGACATAGAGGTGGGTAGAGATTTACTATTTCAATACATTTTTTATAGAAATGGATGGCTGTTTAAATTTTATATAATCTGTATTTATATAGAAAGTTCTCTCTTTGAGGAAAGTATTTGAGGAGAAAACTGAGTATAGTTAGGGATCAAGCTTTGAGCAGATTAAGCTGGAAGAACATTACAGATAAATGTAAAAGCATCCACTGCAAAGTCTCTGTGACTGGAATGAGTTTGGTGTGTTTGAAAAGGATCGTGGATTCATATGAAACAGAAGGAAGAGCTGTAGGTGACATTAAAGGGTCATATCAGGCCTTTTCACTGATTACAATGACCAAAAGCCTTTACTCTGAATAAGATGAGAAACTAGGAGATAGTATTGAGATGAAAAGTAACATGATGTAATTTGAAATTTCAATGAGTCACTATGGGCCTGGCTATTTAACATACAGGAACTGAAGTTCCCATGTCTCAATGAAATCCATACTGGAATAATAGTTAGTACAAAGAAAATAATGTGAAATTTATTTGAATAAGGATTCAGATAGGTCTAATGAGTTGAGACAGGGAAATGGAGAAAGCAAGAAGAATAGGCTGCCATTGACCAGTGCTTGAGCTATGGTGGGAGTGGAAAAGGAAAAAAGATGTAGTCTTTCCCAGAGTATATTTAAAGGTAGAGTCGATAGGACTATTTACATGAAGTATGGGGGGAATTGAAGGTAAAGCTAAGAACTTTGGTCAAGACAACTACAGATTAGAGTAGATATTTACTGAGAGAGGAAAGGCAGGATGTGAAGCATATGTTGAGGTTAGGAAATTAGGAATTCCTTGGTAAAGATAAGATAGGAAATGCAAGTCAAGTTCCTCAACTAGAACATGGCATATATAGTTGGTGCCTAATAATAACTTTCTATAGTTACCATCATCATCCCCTTTTATATTACATTAATGAAAGCATAGTAACTGTCATAAATATTGTGTTCTCAATATAAGTTGTACATGTAACGTGCTAAAATATCCTGATGTTAAATGTCAAAACTCATAAACTTCTGATTTGATCTGCACCTAGTGGGGACAGTCCCATGTTCATATTTATGACATATCACCTAAGTAACTGCCAGGTTTCAGCTTTGCTACCTGAGATCGTTCTCTGAAGCCAGGAAAACCAGTTTAGTTGTCAAGAAAACAAAGTTTTGTTAGACAGGAAATTTAATTCCCCAGAGATTAATGAGGCTCAGGCTTTGGTTTCATGCAGACTGAAATAAACATATTGAAGGAGACATTCCAGTTGTTCCCCTGTAGTTCTTCAGAGTTTACCCAGCAAGAATTAATCCAGTGGCTCCAAGTAACTACCAGTTCAGTAACATAGACTTTATTAGCCTTCCCATTGTTCTTTTTCTTTTTTCTCCTGAACTTTGAGTTCCTGTGATCCCTTCTAAAATAATAATAATAATAATAATCCATAATATTAATAACTTAACTGAACTCAAGTTTCTAGTTTAGGTTTTGCTTTTGATGGAACCTATACTGTGATAATAGTAAATGGAAAATAATCTGAATGTTAAAGAATTTACATCTTGGAATCCATTTGCTATCAATACTCATGCCATTATGTATGTTTTTTCCCCCTTGAGGTGATGTATACTACCTGATATGCTCTCCTATCTCAACTCAAGGCAGGGTGTAGTCCCCCTACTTCCAGAAGGACCCACACAATCATAAGGCCTTCTTAATGTCTTCTTCATTTTCACTTGAATATACATGTAAGTAACACTAAGGAAGAAAGACAAATAGGCATTTTGGTTTTTTTTTTTTTTTTTTTTTTGGTACTGGGGATTGAACTCAGGGGCACTCGACCACTGAGCCACATCCCCAGCCCTATTTTGTGTTTTATGTAGAGACAGGGTCTCACTGAGTTGCTTAGCGCCTCGCCGTTGCTGAGGTTGGCTTTGAACTTGCGATTCTCCTGTCTCAGCCTCCCTAAGTGCTGGGATTACAGGATTGAGCCACCGTGCCCGGTTTAGGCATATTTAGTTCTATTCCAATACAGTCAAAATTAGTCTTGAAGCAGTCGACCTGAGGGGCAATTAGCTCTTACACAATATTTCACTGAATTCTTCCTCTGACCTTGGGAAAAGACAGACCTCATATTTCAGGTGTAAACAAGGACCAAGGAAATTCAAACTGTCCAACAGGACAGCTAGCTTATAACAGACTCAAGATGCAAAATAAGTGCTTCCAGACACCCTTTGAGGTCTTTGGGGCTACACGCTTCAAGAAATTTATGCTTCTTACTTTCTCCAAATATCTGTTAATTTAATTAAGCCTACAGAGAGAGATTCCGTTTTTATAGGATGAAGAAAGTTCTGAAAATCTGGAAGTTGGATTTTATCTCTTGTGGCAAAATAAAAACTGGAGTAAGAAAGAACATGAGAAATAGGTGAAAGTATTTTTAAGTATGGACTAGTTTTAGAGTGATTGAAATACTTTCAAGGAAAACGTTCATAATCATAAATTATTCTGACTATTTTCGGTTTTTCCAACTCTTAAAAATTTTGACTTTAAATATTTTGAATAAATTCAATCTGATTTTATCAGTTTAGAGTCACCATTTACTTATATAATGTTTACAGAAAATATTTATATGGATCTAGAAAGACATGGGAATTGTCTCTGTGGGATAATAATTTATTTTTAAAATTGAAGATATTTTTAGTCCAACATATATTCAGACACTGTGCTATTTATTTTATACTGGATTTTATTCTACTTTAATAGTTTCAAATTAAATGGCAATTAAATTATATTAATTAAATTAATCCTCTTAACTATCAATGCCCTTCATTAATTTTATTTACTTTCAATAAACTTTCAATTAAATCACTTTATTGTTAATTCCTTTCCATAAATTTCAATCAGCTTCAAGTTTATTCAAACCATAGTCCTAAAATCAATATTGCATACCCAATATCAGAGGGGCTCTTTGCACTTAATTGAACTAAGATGGTAGCTAATCTATCTCATTTAAATCAGTGTAATATGGGACAATACACAGTCCACATGAAAGTCAGAACGTCAGTAATAAACCTTATTGCTGATCTGTCATGGCTGCAATGTTAAGAGAATTGTAATTCAATAAGACTTGGTTTCTATACAATTCTGCCAAGTTTTTCAAAATCTCTTATAAGCACTTATCTTTGGCTTATCCATTATCCATATTTGCTAATTTTTCAAAGAAGAGGAGTAGCACTGAGTTATACTGAAAAGAAAGGGGCTCTTGAACCAACAGCCTGGTTTTGAATCTTGCTCTGTCAACTAAATGTTACTTTGGTTGGGCAAATATCTTAACCTGTCAGTGGCTCAGGTTTATCTTGCAAGTTTAATAATATCTACCATAAAGGATTGTTGGGTTGAATAAAACACTTAGAAAATATCTGGCCCATGGAGAGTTTTGAGTCTTAACTGTTCATTATCAATATTGTTTATAAAAACCAATGTTGGTTTATAAAAACCAACATGTATTAAGCACAAACAATATGACAACCTCTTTTCTGTGCTGTATACCATGACAACATTTGTTACATGCCAAAACCTTGTAAACTGGGGATTATTTTCCTTAGTTTGCTGATGAAATGAGAATCAGATCAGTTGATAGAGTCCCAATTGTTATTCTGGGATAGAGACAGGATTAAGCCAGGCTCACTGTGTCTTTCTGCCTTCCATTTTGAGATTTTTCTTCTATGTATCAATTTTGTGTATGTGTGTGTGGTGCTGGGGATTAAACCAAGAGCCTTGTGCATGCAAGGCATACGTATCATTTTTTTTATCACAAACATTTTTTTGTTATAATCACTTGTTATTGGACCAGATATATATGTGTGTATGTATGTGTGTACACATACAAATACATATCTATGTACAAGTTCTATGGTTTTGTAGAGTGAAGAAGTGGTGGTTTTAGAAGAAAGAATCATATAGATGTCATCACTGAGAATAAGGGGACTAGATGGTTTGGTAATGGCTTCACCTGCAATAATATTATTAGGGAAGTCACTATCATATGAATAAAGTGTGGAAAATTTTGTCTGGACAAAATATATATGAAGTTTTATTAAAAACTAATAAAAACAGAGATATATCAGCAATATTTCTGTGTCATGAATGTATGAAACACTCTAAATGATTATCTATGGATACCTCTGCCTTAAACAATGATTAAATATATTTGTAAGCTAGAAATAATAGTTGGAGCCAAGGTTGGGGAAATAAAAGAAAACTATCAATTTTGCCTGGACCAGGGACATTAAAGTCTTAGCATTCAAATACCTGAAATAAAAGTAGAGTTAGATTCAAGAAAGCAAAATAAAGATAATAAATCTAAATCAAGTCAGAGAACTGCCAATAGGTTGTGGAGGCAATTACCAGATGTTAGATGGAAATGAGTAAGAAATTGGAATATGCTAGGAACCACTGAGAAAAATTCTGGGGTGGGCCTTTAAGAATTTGTTTGGTCCTGTGGTTTTCTGTCTTTTATTATTAGAGAAGAATATGATGGTATGATATACCTTGGCATCTTCAATTAGAAGCCATGTGATCACAAGTAAATCAAGCTATGTCCTTTGTCTCTACAAACTTTAATTGCTATGTGGATAAAGTGTATCACTTCTAGTAAGAATCTGGTTTATTGGCCACTAGAGTAGGGGACATGGATGAATAATGACAAGTTTCTGTCATTGTTATAAAACCTCAATGAAGGAAGGGAGTTTTGGTCCTTTCTTTCAAAAAACTTGCAGGTCAGCTTCCTTACATTATATGTCATGAGCTAATGAGGGTAAATAGGTGCATTTTGACAATTTTTCTGAGGTGTGAACAATATACTTGCATTGTGCATGAAACTTTAATTTTTTTTCTGTAGAGGATTAGTGGTAGTCATATCCCTCAATAAAAAATGCTCAATATCATAAGAATTTAAACAAAAATAGTATATTCTTATATTGAGAAAAATAGTAATTACAGTTTCCTATTGTGATTTTACTTTCAGAGTGTCTGTAGTAAGATGAAAATGCCCAGTTGAGTAGGAAGAAAAGATAAAAGACATAAGTCTAAAATAAAAACAGCTACACATAATCCAAAAGTCTAATGCAAACTTCTCAGTGTACTGCAAATGTAGTTCTTTTAAAGGCAGATTCTAGGCCATCTCTGTGTATGATTGTTTTCTTTTTTAACAAATAAATCCATGAGAATTTTCCCATTGAATTTTTCCTTTGCTTGTCTAAAAAAATAAAAAATCTCCAGTGGTGCACATCTGTAATCACAGCCACTTAGGAGGGAGGAGGATCATGAGTTCAAATCCAGTTTCAGCAACTAAGTGAGGTTCTAAGCAATTTAGTGAGATCCTGTCTCAGAAATTAAAGGACTGGGGATGTGGCTCAGTGGTTAAGTGTCCATCTTGCAAACAGTATCCCTTTTTTTGATATTATTTCAGATGGAATCAAAATAGCTTTATAATAAGGAATAGTTTATGAATGCCACAACTGTATCAAATGGAAAACCTTTAAAAATTTCTTATTAACAACTCAAGTTGTGAAAGCAGTTTTTTCTCTCTTCTTTTTAGAGAAAATTATAATTGAATTGATATCTTCCTCAGTTTCTCAACACTTAGGCCTCTGTGAACTGTGAAATTTTTCCTCCAATATTATAATTTTATCTGTTGTGATACAGCAATAATGTTAGAATATAAGGAGGTTGGTTTGAGATTGGATCTACTTAGGACAGTTACCCAAAGGTAGAAGTGACATTTGATTGTCTTCAAAAATAGTTAGATTTTTTCCCCCAAATCATGAAATATACCTTCTGCATGAATTTCAAGACAGGGCTGGAAAATTGGGAAATGAATTATGCAGAAGTACATAGAGAGAACTAAGAGAAGGGGTGAGTGAGGGTAGAGGTTTGAGGGAGGTTAAGAAGTCTGCAGTGGAAGACTCATTAACAAGCTGCTCAGTAGACATACTGTGGATTCAGAGCAATGGCTTATGGTAGCTACCCTGTACTACTAATTGCAGCCATTAAAAAACAAAAAAACAATTCAATGGGTTAAAGGAAGCAGGAAGAAGCAAAAATATAAGATAAGTAGGCGAAGAAGAAATTTCTCATAGTCACGGAAGAATTAACTATCATGAATTTATTTCTTATCCTTCTGCTACATGTGCTAGTAATAATACCTTGAGTGAGATTAATTTTTACACCTCTGCTGAGATTCACTAATCCTGTACTGCCTTGGTATTTTAAACCTAGGTTTCTTAGTAAAAAGATTTTGGCTCAGTTGCTAAATGCATACCATTTTACATTAGGAACAGTGTAAATAATTCAAGTATCTTTAGTGCACCTGTCAGAAGAATGAGGAAGATTTCAAATTTACATGTGCATAAAAGAGCAAGGGTGATAGGTAGGAAGACAGGTCTGTGACCTCTGGATTCTATCTTGGCATGTGAGAGCTGTGTATTTCCCATTATGAGACAAAAATGAATCCATATTGATCTCTAATCTCTCTAGAGCATCCTTTGGAAAAATGATATTTATTCACAGAGGAGGCACCAATCACTGCACAACTCTAATGATTTGTTTCAGATGAAAAATGAGTGTGGAGTCAAATTATATTGAGCTCTGGGGCAATGTGTTTGTTTTATTTTCTCTTCTCTCTCAACTGCAGTGAATATTGTTATTTAAAACTCTATTACCTCTCATATTTATATAAAATCTATGGCATCTTATTATATGAAGTAGTTACATGTAGTACAAATATAATCTCTATATATCTGCAGTCTGTTTTTTTCCCAAGGAATTATGCATTTATAAAAGACAGGAGCATTGTTATTAATATCCTCTTCCTCCCCAACCATCCTGAGAGTGCATATCATGATATGGTGCTGGGCATATAGGATCATAAAAATTAGTGTTTGTTTGATGAATGCTAGATAAAACCTCTGTTTGAATATCAGGAAAACAGGTGTTCTCACACTAGTTCTATTGGCTTAATTAAGTCCAATTACATATATCCCTTAATGGGAGCCAATTCGAAACCTTCTGGAAGAAGGCAGAAGATAAATTAATGAATTAATTAAAATTGTCATGATTTATTGAATCATTTTCCATAGCAGACCAAATGTTCCATATTTTCAATCATCCTTACAATCCCTAGAACTAATAACCTGGGACTTTGAATTTGTATTGTGTTCATTTACTGAAATCGTAAAAATTAAAAATGACATTTACATCATTGTCACTAATACCAACTATCTCACTTGCATATAAGTTTCCTTTGGTTCCCATTCAACTTTTGAACTTCTGGTGAAAAATCTAGAAATTTGTGAGTACAATAGGAGCACATATTCCTAGTTTTGGTCTGAGGAATTAGGACTGACTACAATTTATGTGAGGTTGTGCTCAAACTTTATACTAGCTAATTCATCAAAATGCAGAAGTTTTCAAAACACTAATTTTTAAATTCACATTAAGTTTGCAGAGACATTTAATCCATATGCTTCTTACTATAACTCATCATTTTGTAGGCGAGAACAGGTCTAAGTTCAGTACTATTTTTTGACTAGGATTCTTTGAATGTTTTTAATTAACATTTAGAACTTTTTTTTTTTAAGGCAGGAAGTTATGTTTGACAAAGTTAAGGCCAAACACCAAAAGGTTAGTGTTTTGTCTAGAACTCAGCATACATGAATCTTAAATGAGTTTTAAACTTGGCTAAAATAAGCTGTCTTACCCTTTAAGGAACTGATGGAGAATCAGAAAGGGAACTTATGAGTGACTATTTAACAATAGCTAGAGATCAAGAAAAGGTAGATGTAAAGGAATTGGTATGTTAAAGAAAATAAACTTTTATATGTTAATAATTAGGCTATGCACACCTGAATAATTTCTTTTATGTTGCTGAGGAATTCTATAATCCTGGTTCACTTTTTTTTCATTTCCTTAAATTTAAAATCTACCACTGATGTTGCTTACCTGAAACAAGTATCAACATCTAGTGGGGCTTGTTGCCTATATGTTTGTGCATGTCTGTGTGTTTGGCAGAGGGGAGAGAAGGAGGAAAAATAGAAGGAAGGATTGAGCTTCTTGATTATGCCTAGTGTTGGAAATGACTGACAGACTTTTGGTCTGATAATATTCTGACAAGTGAAGAGTGTTAAGCAAGGTATGAAAATGAACCAGAATTGTCCACCACAAGAAGTAAACAGCACACATTAAAGGGATGTGGGGAGGAGAAGAGAGACTGTGGGATTGGGATAAAAGAGGAGGAAACTAGATGGGCTGAGACTGTAGCTCAGTGGTAGAGCGCTTGCCTAGCATGCGTGAGGCACTGCAATCGATCCTCAGCACCACATATAAAAATAATAATAATAAATAAATTGGGGGCTGGGATTATGGCGCAGTGGTAGCGTGCTCGCCTAGCACGCATAAGGCACTGGGTTCGATCCTCAGCACCACATAAAAATAAAATAAAGATATTCTATCACCTACAACTAAAAAATAAACATTAAAAAAAAAAAAAAAAAATAATAATAATAAATAAATAAAGATCCATCAACAACTAAAAAATATTTTTTAAAAAAAGAGGAGGAAACTAGAGAAGATTCAGATCTTTGACCACCAGAAATAATCTGTGATAGCATCTCCAGAATGGATCGCCATTGGTTCCTGTTTCCTGGTGCCTATGCCAATACACTGAGTCAAAGCTGGTCTAGCAATAAATCACATGTGGCTGAATGGATGTTGTGTAACTTCTAAGTCTAGATCATGAAGGCATTGCAGCTTATACTCTGGTCTCTTGAACTACTATTTCTGAAAGAAATCAATCTCTGTGCCATGAGGACCCTCAAGCACTTCCATATGGGGAGAATTTCTGGCTTTAAGATACAGCAGGCTTAACAGTCCTGTAAATGAGCCATCTTGGACATAAGATCTCTAGTCCCAGTGAATCCTCCAGCTGACTGCCATCCCAACTGACATCTAATTATAATGCAAAAGACTTCCTAGGCAGAATCATGGAATGTACCTGCCAAATTCCTGACCTACAGAAACCATGATAAATAACCAATCCTTGTTGTTCTCAGACATCAAGTGCTGGGTGGTGGTTATAGCCATAGACAATAAAACAGCAAAAAAAAAAAAATTAATCAGGAATAACATAACTTATTCATTCACATATTACATATATACTGAGAGTCAGGTATTTTGAGCATTTAATGGTGAAAAGATTGATACAGTCCAGACTTAGCTAATTTATGTTGTAATGAGGGTGAATCCTTTTTCAAAAGTTTTAAATAGCGTTTTTAATGTTACCAGATTAGTAATACAATAATTATGCAGAGAATAATAAGAGGCTGAAAAGAAGGTTTCAGGTTAATTGGAAGAAAATTGGGGGTTAATTGGGAGAAGAGTTTTAGAAGCAACGCTCATGGCATTTGCTCTGAGGAAAGGATGTTTCGCTGGGGTCAGAAGGCTGAAAGGAGCTCTCTGGTTCACTTGTGGAGGGAATGGTAGACCAGTGTGTGCAAAGATCCAGCACAGAGGAAGAGCTCCTTATGTTTGCAGGAAGGAAAGAAGGGTGGAGCAGAGTGAGTTAGTGCTCAACATTATATGCAAGAAAGGTTGGATAGGAGGCAGGGACTAGACTTTGCAGAACTGCATAGACAAGAAAGAAGTTAGGCCATTTGATGGCAATCCACTGAAAGGTTTTAAGCACAAGAAGTAACACTCTGAGCAAATTTAATTAATGGCATGCACAAGAGCATTTTTTTTTAAAGAACAAAAACACTTTCTTGAGGGGTTAAGTAGTTCTCATGATCAGTAAGGAATCCTTGCTTTAATGACCTGCCCTAATAAATAGCAATATTTCTACTTGTTTTGAATATATTTATTCAGTGGAGAATCCTGAGGTGAATAAGTTGTGCAAACATTTGGAGAAGGATTTCTGGTACAGGAATTTGATATTGCCTCCTTTTAGAAAATTTAATATCTTCAAGAATAAGCATCTCTGGGTTTGATTTGTACTTGGAATTCTATGATATGAAGGCATATTAATAAGAACAGAATCATATCTATGGAGTGTTATGGGTTATGGAATAAAGAACCTTCAGGACAAAAACTGCTGAATTGCAGATTGTACCATACCTCACTGTAATTAGGAAAAAAAATGTAACCTAGGTCCTCCCTTCAGGATTGCAAAGGAATCATCATTTAAGCATAACCATCCTTTTCTAGCTTAAGGAACCCTAACTGTGCTGAATAATGTGTAGACATGATTTGACAAAATGTAATAATGTAGGTACATTCAGAAAAAGAACACATTCATTTCAAATTTGCAATTTGCTACAATTCAAACAGCTCTATTACTTTAATAGTGAATATTCAATTTGAATTCTCCAATTTTTTTCTAAAAGCGTTGAGTGTCAACTCAAATTCAGTAATTTGCATTTTTTAAAAATATATATTTCTCATCAGTGTAAAGTACTGTTTGTCACCTGGAAGGTAATAATTTCCTATCCCAATTCTTAGTTCTGGTGAATATTTCCCTCTTCAAAGAATATATTAAATCAAAAGAACACAACAATTTATGCTAATGCAATCTTTGTAAAGGCTGAGATAAAATTTCAAGTACTGATAATTATGAAAACCTGACAAGAGGATTCTAGAAATATTAGTTTCCCTTAATCCTGGGGATATGGTTTTGTAAAAAAATAAAAATAACTTAATGATTTTTTTAATGTTCATTTTCCAAAGGTAGTTCTAATGGATTTTTTTTTCCAGGAAATACCTTCTTCAACAAGCCAACTGATTATCCACAGAAGAACCATAACTCTTATTATCCATTTGCAGATGTCTCTAGCATATGTCATATGAATTATTTGTCTTTGGGAGGATCATTTTGATTTTAAGTATGTATCAGCTTAAAACAGTGTATATTTTGAATAATCCAATGTGTTCAATAATTCAACATTTTCCCAAGCATTTATTTAATATCTATATTGTGTTATAGATTTTACTAAGAGTTGGGGATTCTGAGAAAAAAAAAGTTTTCTTTCTCCCACTTGATATTGGTAGACCTCAGAAGATTAAAACATTTCAAATTTTATGACTATAATTTTCTATGGAAAAAATTAAATAATACAACTGCACTGTATGAAATGATTCCACAGTGAATGATGGCTTCGCAGAGGAGGTCGTGCTTGAGATGCAGTTGGAGGCTGAGTTACAGAAGCAGGGAAAATTATCCTAGCAGAAAGGGACAAGATGTGCAAAAACATAAGGAAAACATGTGGAAAGAAGCTGCTGCATAGCTGGGTTATAGAATATGCATATGTTTATTGTGGACCAGAGGAGGAAAAAAAGAAAGGAAGAGCTGGACATAGTTGTGTACACTTGTAATTCTAGTGAATTAGGAGGCTGAAGCCAGAGGATCACAATTTAGTAAGACAACACAACTTAGACATTATCTCAAAAAAAAAAAAAAAAAAAGGGTTGGGGATGTGGCTCAGTGGTAAAGCTCCCCAAAGCTCCCCTGGTTTCAATCCTCAGTACTGCCAAAAAAAAAAAAAAAAAGAGAGAGAGAGAGAGAGAGAAAGGAAGAACATAATAAAACTGGGCTTATTTGCTCTCCTATGATTTTGGGCATTTATTCATAAGGTACAGGATAACCATGGGAATAATTTTATCCAGTTCTTAAATCTGCTTTCAAAAAACTTAAAAACTAGTTTATAGATTTTTTAAAAAATTATCTTCAGTTGTATTTGCCATGCTGATGTTGTCTTAGCTCTAAAATTTTTGAAAGGGAAACTAAGTACGCTAGTTCTCACCAAGGTGGCTGGCATGTCAACCTTAGAGAGCAAAATCTTTAATTAAGGCTCAGATCAGCCACAGTGAAGCAGCAATCTTTCCCATATTGATCTGGATAAACTGCTTAGGAGAGTGAAAATGCCATTGTCTCTGTTTATTTTCCTTACGCAGCCAGAAGTTGAGTTTCCACTGTTTGGGTTTCAGCAAAATAAACTGATGATGTTCTACCGAGTACATTGATGAGCCAATCACTTTCACTCTTTATTTCTGGAAGTTGAGCAAGGCAACAACTACCCGTCAAAAAAGATTCTCACATTCAGCATATTTTCCTTGATGCATGTCTCTGGAGACCTTGGTCTTAGAACACCTAACATGAAGGTGCTCTTGAGGACAACATGGGGGAAAAATGGTCATGAACTGAGCACTTGAAATAAACCATTTTGCTGTTTGGAGACAGAAAAGCATTTGATTCAAGTGAAGAAAATGACACCCCCTCCCCCCACCCACACACATGCTTTGCTTCTTTCTGTTTATTACATAGCCAATAATACACGATATCAAACAATTTTATTTAGGAAGAATTCAGAAAAGTTTCTATTATTATACAGCTAAGAAATCACTGAACTGCTTTTAACCAAACAGCAGGGAGTTTATAATTGGGTTGAAGATTGTTTCTAATATAATTTTAGATATGGAATGCTCTTGCTTAGGGACTTAATAATGTTAAAATGTTCACAAAAGTTAACCTAAGGTTATTCGTTGTAGATATGATGTAAATTATCCATAGTCGGTGTCTTAGGCTGTTTCCAGTCGCAGAGCCCAAAGTGAGATGCACATACAATCAATTCAGAAAGCAGGATCTAGGGGATACTGCCTGGAATATGCACTTTCTTGGTTCTTACTCACTTTCTGTCCCACTTCCCCACTCTCCTACTAAACCCACAGAGTCCAATTTAATCAGATCCACACGAGCATTCTGTAATGTAAGATATGCTTTGGTATGTCCCGGCTTGGATGAAACCTCATACTACAACATCCACTGGTCATTCATTCATAATCCCAAGGGAATTTATATCCCCAAACATTTTTAACTCTTTGCATAATGACTCTAGTTGCTACAGAGGACTATGATAAATAGAACCAAAGGTGTCAGTTTTTGTAAGAAGAAGTGTCATAAAGCTGGGAAGAACACTAAAAGAGCGAATAAATAACTAAATAAGAGTGAGTGCCCAAGGGGATCCAGAGAGAACAGAGAAATTATTTAGACTTCGTGATTTTTTTGGATAAAGTGTTCATGAACTTTTTGAAGTGAAGTTATTAAACCTTACAGGAAGATGATTTGTAATCATGGCTATTCTAAGCATTCATGATATGTAGGCTTTCTATCTATCACCATGTCAAAAGCATTTGATTTCTTGAAATGGCAAAAATGATCAGAGTGGTGGTGATTTTCACTATAAACCGATCATAGGGAATGGTAGACCATCATGAAAAGATCATTGAGATAATTGTCAGAATAAAATTCCAGGCTCAATTTTGTTTCAAACCAGTGAATTAGGAAATAGGAATGCTAAGCAGATTTCTTCCTTATGTGCTATGATGGATACCATGGGCAGAAGCAAGATCCTTCTCCTCAGGACTGAGATACCTATCTCTGCAGCTGCTAGTATGTTGGGTACTGATGTTCCCATCTACATCCTTCCCAGTAAATGTCCTTGGACCATAGCAGTCAGCTTCACCCAGTGATAGGCCCCGCCCCCTACGAAAAAGCTTGTGTCTGGTAGGAGTTTGTGTATGAAGATGCAATCTTTTGCCTTAATTTTTAAATACTGAAGGATGATCCCATCTCCAGAGCAAATTTAAAGATTGGCTGAGTTTTCCTTTGCTACTGCATCACACTTTAACTTCTCTCTCTGCTCAATTCTTCTTTTCCTTGTAGTTGCTGTTCTCAGTAGCTCTCTTCAGTAAATTTTGGGATGGTTAATCTGTATCACAGAGTCTGTTTTCCAAGGAATATGATAGGAAAATATTGATACTACATGGATCCAGGAAGAAAAATCTAGAATGATATTGTACTTTTACATGGTTAAATATATGTATCATAAAATCTGCCATTTTAACATTAATGGTAGATATTTTGGGGGCACTGATTACTTTTACAAAGTTTTGTATCATCACCATTCTCTACTTTTAGAAATTTTCCGTTACCCTAAATAGATACCTTATATCTATTAATCAGCTGTTCCTCCATATCTTCCTCTCTGCCCTTGAACAACCACCAATCAGCTTTCTGTTTCTGAGTTTGTCTATTCTGGACAGTTCATATAAATTGAACCACATAATATGTGGCCTTTGTGTTTGAATTCCTCTACTTAGAATATATTTTCAAGGTTCCTCTATGTTGAATGATGCATCAGTACATCATTCACTTTTGTGGCTGAATGATACTCCATTATATGGATGTACCATGTTTTGTTTATCCCTCATCCAATCATAAACATTTAGGTTGTTATGAATATTCATATATAAAAATGTTCTTTTGAATATAGTTCTTTTGAATATATATCCAGGTGTGTTATTTCTGGATCACACAGTAATTATGTTCAACTTATTGGGGAGCTGCTCAAATTTTCTCCACATTCCCATCAGCAATGTACAAGGTTTCCAGTGTTTTAACCTCCTCACCAACACTTGTTATTTTCTGTATTTTTTTATTATGACCATCCTATTGGGCATGAAGTAATATGCCATTGCAATTTCCCTAGTGATAACTAGTGTTTAGCATTTTTTCTTGTATTCATTTAACATTTGTCTTCTCTTACTCATTTTGGAATAGGTTGTTTGTCTTATAGTCTGTGAGTTAAGAGTTCTTCGTATATTTGAAGTGAGATTTTTTTTTAATTAGTTTACATAGTATCCAATTGACAATGTTGACTGCATCATTGAAGGCATCCTGACACCATTTGGCATACCACAAGAGTTCAAGTGTGAAAATTTTTCTCCTGTAGTTAAGTGAAATGGAATACAGGAGAAAGGAAATATTTATATTTGTGTAAGTGCAAATATCTTAGTCACTTGAGAGGTTCTAAGAATCTCATAATGGTAAGTATTATGGAATCTTATGGTTTGTCCTGGTAATTATCAGTATCTTGGATGAAGATGGTGAAAAACTATAAAACCAAATGATCTTGATTTTTTTCACTAATTAAAAGCTAAATTCAAAAGCAAGCATCCCTCTGTGGCAATATAGAAAAAGAGTCTCATTCCCTAGAGCTAAAGTTCAGAAAAAGCTGAGGATCAATTTGTAAATTCAGTTCTAATGGCAGTAGCTCTGAGAAAACGTTGCCTTTATAAACTGAATCAGTCTGCTATGCCAAGGTCACAATGCAAATAGAGAATAAGTAGGACTGTAAGATGGGGTAGGGTAACATCCATACTGATTCATCCAAAGATCTGAATCCCCAAAGTTCCCTGAACTTCTGTGCCCACAGAAGTCTTACTTCTCAGTAGGCAAAGATACCACAGGGAAATTTTCCCATACCCTTTCAGAGGAACAGCAATATAGAATCCTAGGATTCTGAAGCCAGTCACACTATCTGAAGCAGAGAACTATTCAGCACATGAAAACACATACTGCTATGCTATGTCCAGAGTCTCTAAAAACAGGTTATGATAATACCTCTTCAAATGGCCATACAGCCAGAACTAACCATAGTGAAATGCATTCACTATGTTAGTTCCAGTAAGTTTTAGGTTTGGAGACATCAATAGCAATTCTACCAAAATTGGAAGTAGTATAGCTAAGAAATATCCTTAGAGTGGGGCCAGGGAATAAAAGAAAACTGCATTGAGCTCTTGGCCTAGACGCCCGATTCATGAACCACTGCTACAGGAGCTCCTCTGTCTCAGCTCCCAACTAAATCACTGCAGAGAACCTTATGCCAAATGATGAAGAAGAAAAAGGCCAAGCTTGGCTGACAGGTATGTTGGCTCAATATGTTGGCTCAACATTGAAATGGACTGTTGCTGCACTATTGACCTACTCAGGAAGGCCTTCAAACTACTCCAAAGTGATGAACTCTTCTCAATTTCAAAGTTTTGAACTGTGTATCTGGTCATCTGTTTTGTGAGGAAAGAAAGGTTACCCACCATAAAGATATACACACACCCATGGATAGTGGTAAGTGGCATACCTTATTACTCTGAGATCCAGAAAGTGAAGGATTGTGAAGGTCAGGAGAAAGGAGTTTGCAGGAGGAGCATGTCGATGTACCAAGACCCTGGAGAAGTCTCCACATATGAAATATTCTACAAGCAAGTAGATGAAATGAACTGATAATAACAATGAGATGGGCAAGCTGTCAGATTCTGGATATAGTCTAAAGGCACAATGAAAAGCATGTCCTTGTGATTGAATGTGGTTGATAGAAGATAGCAAAACATCAAGGAGGCTTCCAAGATTTGGTGCCTGAAACAACACACACACACACACACACACACACACACACACACACACACACACTGCATGATTCTCTTAAATATACCAGATATAAATCATACTAGTACTAAAAATGTTTTCAGTTTTCTTCTTGGTATATAGTATTCAAAATATGTTTTTATTATTAACAATACAGACTGGTTTACTTTAACCTTTGGTCTACTGTTGAATAAAGTATTTACTTTTTTCAGCACTATTAATAACACCACAAAATCTATATTAATGCACAGAACTTTGCATTTAGGTTTAATTCTCTTGAGAGGACATTGGTAGCAATAATAATTTAGAAATTCATCATGATTTAATATTGTAATAGTTAGTATTATAACTGATACTTGATTTGCCAGTATTAGTTACTAGTGTATGTCTTTGTATATAAATGGCAAATACCACTTATATTTATATACTACACATTTTATTTATAAAATCTAAGTTATGAATATATTTAATATTTTTTACTCAGGGATAAATTGAAACTTAATTAAAATATTTTAATTTATTTGATTGCAATTGAGATAGAGATCCTTTTCCAAATACTTGACAAGTGCTTAGTATTTTTTTCATTTCAAATGATCTGTTTGGGTCTTTTTATTTTACTTTTTGAATTCTTGGTATTTTCTTATTGATTTTTATAACTTTTCTATATTAATAAAGACTTTGTCAGTTTGTCACATTTTCTGGAAATACTTTTGGCAGCCTTTTTTGAAGTAGACTTTTTATAGCTTTTTGTTGATATGTTGCTTTGTGATTCCTTCTTTACTTCTAAATTTAAAACTGTATCCACATGTCAGAAAAGTTCTCAACAGTATATTCAATTTTCTACTAGTTATCTATGCTTTCATCCTAATACTGAATTTTCTGAATTATTTTTGCCTTCTGAAATATATCTTTCTGTTGCAACTTCATCATTATATACTTAATGAAACTAAGGTAAAAGGAGAGAAAGGGATTAAACATGTTTTCAAGCTTCTTCTGCCACTTCTCTCTCTTACTTGGTAAGGGATAGAATTAAAACAAGTTATCTGAAATGCCAGGAAGTCATCAAACTATGCTATTTCACATAGATCTGGTGGTTTTAGTTGGTATATCAATAACTATATCATATAGAATAGTACAAAAGAGAAAAATTTCTTTACAATAAAAACATACTATAAGCCCATTGCCCCTTTTTGGTTAAAAATCAGCTCATTCTACATATCAAATAAATTTGTTGAGATTTCTAGTGAGTTTTTGTATTCTAATATAATGACTGGTTAAGTCAAAACATATTTACCATTTAGTATCCAGTCCACTTTTCCTACTAATCTTGATCAAAGGAGATAAAACTAAGCCTGGCACAGTGGCCCATGCCTGTAATCTCAGCAGCTTGGGAATCTAAGACAGGAGGATCGCGAGTTCAAAGCCAGCCTCAGCAATGGTGAAGTGCTAAGCAATTCAGACCCTGTCTCTAAATAAAATACAAAATAGGGCTGGGGATGTAGCTCTGTGGTTGTGCCCCTGAGTTTAATCCCCAGCATCAAAAAAAGAAAAAACAAGATAAAACTACAGATACAGGAAAACTAAATAATACCTTCAGTAACATAATAGGAGAAATATGAATAAATCAATAAGAAAGAGAAAGGAAAGGGAAAGCTGTTATATTTTTTAATATCCTGGATGTCAAATGCATTTCTCACACTATTATCAACACAATTTGAAATTACTCAAATGGAGTCTTATTTGCTTGAGAAGAATCAGCAGGTTTGCTAACAGCTGCTGGGACCCCTATCTATTTTCTCTTTGAAGACTTTAAATTCAGCATCAAATTCTTTGCCAAGACTTCAATGGGTTGGAGCATAAATATGCAAAATATGAATAGAAGGATGTTTAATAAAAAAAATGATTGACCAATTCACAATTAGACCTTTTGCCCCCATCCCTCTCCTAGTAGAATTGAGACAGTTTTCTGATGTAAAGGTTTAGACAACAAGATATTAAATCATATTCTAGATTCTGTGGTAAGTGAGTAGAGGACTTGTATGAACAGATGTGGGAATGTCAGTTTAACTTGCTTGTCTCAGCAAGCCCCAGTTACACTCTTTCAGCTCCACCAGCATCCTAAGGAGCATCATTCCATTCCTAGGTGTGGGCTCGCTTCTGTTTCCTCTATTACTTTAAATGTTGAATGAAAAAAAAAAATAGTTCTTCTTTTGCTGCTCCTATGTATATCATCAATTTATTTTTATTTTCTTAAGCAATAGTATATCTCAAAAATAAATTGAAAGCAGATTGCCATTTTCTTCTCTTCTCTACTTGTCTATATCTATTTTACTTTCCTAAATATGTACTTTAACATTTATTGTCATTTTTCATATAATAGATTTTAAACTTTAGCTATGTGTTTAAAACACAAATGAGTATAATTTAGAATATGAAAACCCCAAAATATTAAAACATTTGAAGGACATTAAGACACTGATTATCTTATAAAACTCACAATTCAATCTCACAAATCCTGCTATTTATCAAAGAATAATTCAAATGACACATATTACTAAGAATTTTGCAATAAATGGTCATATTGAAAAATACAATGATCTAAATTATTGGCTAATGTGAGAGTGTTAAGGCATTATTCCAAAATCTCAAATAAGACTTTAAGTCTTTTTTGAAATAAAAACAAAGGATTTATTCTGGCTAGGGCCGAGGGAGCAGAAAGCAGACAGTTCTGCAGCCCAAGACAAAGAGTGCAGGTGGAGAGTACGCTTTAAAAACCAAACACCACAAAGAAGGGGGGCAGGAGAGACAAGTACAATCACAAGACACATTTCATAAAGTGTCAGCAAGTTGTCAGAATTGGCACCTCCCATACCTACTCAAGAAGTAAGCTAGCGCCAGCTCCAGTTTAAAGACACTGTGGTCAGGGTGCAAATGGGTGGGGGTGTCAGCTTCTACATGAATAGGCTCTTACAGGATGGGGAGGAGCAATTTTGGGATAGGGTGGGATGTCTGAGCAGAATAGGGTCAGCCTGACTTAACTTTCAAATCAGCCCCTAACAATAGTATCAAATCAACTTAGTACAATCATATACGATCAATGTATTTAATGTTTCAGAATGGAGAATTTTATGTGTCCACAAAATAAAATGAAATGAAATCATGAATTTCTCAGTTATTTGCCAAATTTTAAATAATTCATTACTCTTATAAAAACTTTTAATTCTTAGATGTTAGAATATTATTTTCATTTTTCAAAAAAAAGTTACTTTTATAGCAATCGACTTTTTAAATAGTTTATTTTCTCAGTTTTCATTTTTCTTTGTTTCACTAATCATGCAATTGACATACTATTTCACTTACACTTTTGACTTTTTTCATTTGACTTTTTATAACTTCTGATATAAATCAACACAAGTCTATTTGTTTTCCTCTTTGAACTCCATTAAAAAACTACCAATATTCCACCTCCCATGAAAACATTTTGGACCGCAGAAATCTTTGAAAGCTACAAACTTATTTTGGCAAACCTAGAAATAGATTTTTCATAGCATGTGGACATGATAAAATAGCTTTTATACATATATAATGAACACAAGGTCAGTGTGAGATTGTTTATTTTCTTTGGCGTATTGTGAGAGTGAGAACATGTTTTATGTTCTCTATCTTAGATGCAAGTGTAAATGGAATAAAAATACATTGGAAAATATTCACATTGGACAGATAGAGACTTCTTGAATGCTAATAAAATATCTATTTGGATTTTTGCTGATAAGGTGTTATCAACACCAATATTTTTTAGGATGTTGAAGTTAAACCTTGCCCAGTACAGGAAAAATGGCTATGCTCCATTTGCCTTGAAGGTAATGTACACAAACACACATACAAAACTCATCCTCATAGCTTGAGATGTAATTTATTGACTTGGGAACATTTCTATGATATTTGAATCCAGATTAAACATTTTATGCTCTGATTCAGAAAGGAGTTCTATGTTAACATTCTTGTATAGACCTGGTCAGTAATATAAAATTTTATTGATGATAAAAGTAATGAAAATATGAATAAATGTTAACATATGCTGACAGGCATATTGTACACCTTATTTTATTTGATCCTTATATTATTCTTATAAGTTAAGTTACATTATTACAGTGGGGTGTATGTTGGCTCCCCCAAATATGCCCATGTCCTAATCCTCTAATCCTGGGTACCTGTGAATATTGCCTTATACAGCACAAGATTGAACATTACCTAATTTGCACAAAAGGGGTCTTTACAGACATAATTAAGTTAAAGACTTTGAGATGCAGTAATTATCAGGAACTGTTCAGGTAGATCTGAAATACAATGACAAGTGTCCCTTTAAAAGAAAACAGAAAACTGTTTCTTCAAAACTGTTTTTTTTTTTTAAAGAAAACAGAAAACTCAACACACATAGAAGGGAAAATGGAAGGACGTGCAAAGATAGAGGCAAAGATTATGCAACTACAAGCCAAGGGACAAATGCAGCCATCAAATGCTGGAAGACACAAGGGGCTATTCTCTTACAAAGCCTTTAAAGGAAGTGCTGCTCCTGTTTATGTCTTTGTTTTGGACTTCAAGCTTTCAGAACTGCAAGGGACCGAGTAATTTTCCCTGGTTTTAAGTTAGTAACTTTCTGTGAATTTATTAAGGGTAGCCACAGAACACTAATGCAGGTATTGATCCCAGTCAACAGATAATAAACTGATAAATAAAATTAACTACCCATGGTCATGAAGTTAGGAAGAATAAAAGTTGGAGTGGAAACCTGGGCCTGCGTAGATCCAAAGACCTTCATCTTAGCCATGTTGAGCATGCCATGGTGGTTATTCACTTCTGCATTCCTGCCCAATTTGGGGAAGGCTTAAGTAATGATACAACTCATTATTTTACCTAAAAGCTGATGAGGACTTGTGTTATTGCTTTAGATTCTCAACAGCACAGCTCCAGAAAGTAGTGTAGACTTATTGTCTATTGCTGCATAATAAATTACTCTGAAATGTAGTGGCTTGAAACAAACAAACAAATGGAAAAAAAAAAAAATCACTCCATTTCACCTCACTATTTGGTGGACCAGGAATTTAGGAGTTGATTGGCCTGGCATTTCTGCCTACCAGGGCACTGAGCTAGATTCAGCTGGGGGTTGCTCTGGTTCAAGGCTGGATTTCTGCTACTGGTGCTTCTCCTGATAGCTTCTCTCACCTGCCCCGTGGAGCAGTTCTCCTCACATTTTCCTTACAGGTTCTCACAGCATGGTGGTCTCCAGGTAATCATACTTCTTACATACGGTTAGCTTCCAACAGAGAAGGAGGGTTAACTCTGGAACTGTCACAGCATTATTTCTGTTAGTATTTTATTTATCGAATCAGTCATGAGCCTTCCTAGAATCAAGGATTGAAAAGGCACTCTGATTAGAATTAGAGCAAAATTTTAACTCTTGCCTTGTGAGTGGCACATATATAAACAGAGGAAAGCTAATCAAAGTGGAATGCATGATTTCCTTTCTGCAGAAGACCCTTCAAAATACAATATCATTAGGAGAGTTTAGGTCATGAACTCACAGTAGCTAATAATTTCTAGGTATCATAATTATAAGAGTGAATTTGAATCATTCATGTTCAGCCAATTTTAAGATTGAAAAAAAACCTGGGACCTCTGTTACACTCTTAAAGAGGTATATAGGATTTCAAAGTAGAGATTCTAACCTGCTCAAACCTGTAGACTTTTGCCACCTGTGCCTCATCTTACTTTAAAAAATAATTTACTTGTTCTTTTTAATTTTACATAACATTAGGATTCATTTTGACATAATCATAAAGCATGGAATACAACTGGCTCTAATTCAGTCCCTAGTACTTCTCTTTCCCCTCTCTCCTCCCTCTTACTGTTCTATACCCTCTACTTAACCTTGTGAATATAGCCCTGATCTGCAAGTTAGCTGTTGCTAGCTCTGGAGCTTCCACGTTTCCAGAGGCCACAGATGGTAGAGTTCTTCTCTCTACACTAGCCTCAGGCCTACCCAATTTCAGACCTTTGTATTTAGCTACTGAAAAGATATGCTATGGAGCCCACAAATTTAGCTTTGGATCTGAGCTTGTTTTTGTTTTTGTTTTTGTTTTTTTTAATATTGAGTTTTTGGGCATTCTAAAAAATCTCAAAAAGTCCTTGTCTCTTCATACATCCTTCACTGGAACCTACACTGCCTTTCTCTGCACTTTGCTTCTGGCCATTGTAAGGACTGAAATGTGGGGCATTATCAACATCATCCCTTTCTGGAAAGAACAGCATCCATGAAGGTCCTTTAAGAGGATACTTCAAATAGCCTCTATCTCATGAGTTTTCAATAGCCCAAACTCTTCTATCCCATGAGTTTTCCAAGTTTTCAACACAGTCCTAAAATGTTTTTGTAATTGATTTTGTACCCAGATTTTATCCCTGTTACTAGTTCCTTTAAGTTTACTAAATTAACTCATCTTGACAATCTGACTTTTTTTTAATCAACAATTTGCTTCTTTGTAGATCGTTCATCGCTTTTATACAATGACACTCAAAGACCCTTATGCCCAAGTCTACTTCCAAAAGGTCACTTTTAGATTACAACTACCACCTATAGCAAGCCCCATATTTTTCTTAAAGAAGGCATTTGTTACTGTGTTATATTGATCTGTGTCCAAAAGCAGAATAATGGATGTCAAATGGATAGAGTTTTCCTCTCCACTTCTCTCACCTAAGATCCATGTCTCCAGGGACATTGTAAATCATTTAGACTTTATTTCTGCCTTGATGTATAGTAGAGCTCACCTCAGAAGAGTAGAATATGAAAAATAATGATGTAACTCTTCAGTAAAACATTTTTATCATATACCACAGTTCACATTTACTCACTTTATATATATGAATTATATAATGTACATATCTGTATATTAGTTTAGTAAAATTTAACATATATTAAACACATTGTCTTTCATGTGTGTAATATTTATGAAATATTTTACAAGGGTTTGGGTATAATTTATTCTTTCTGTAATCCCAGAAAGCATGATGTAGTCAGAAAATGAGATGAGAAACAGAAGAAAGTCAATAAAATAACATTATGTTAATGAGCAGGATAATGTGATGATAAATAGGTTGACTCTCACCAGCTACAGTCTGATAGACTGCAAAACGTCATCTCAGAATAGTTTCAAGAAACTGGGTTATTCATGTGCCAAACCTGACCCCTGATTGGTTGAAGTTTATCTCAGACACATTACCTCGCTAACATTTGCGGCCTGTTCAATTTGTAGGCAAAACATGATCTTGCAGTCAAAAAACTCTCAGGAAGAGCGATTCAAGCAGCTGAGGTGAGAGGTAATTAGTGCATATGGGAATTGCTCACGACGCTGCACCTGGCCTACCGGATGGGAGAAGTTTGATGAGTGGAGCTCTGAGAACAACTGCAACACTGTTTTGACTAATTCTATTGTTTTTCTGCACCCAAGTGGATTGTCATACATAATCACTAGGGTGCAAGCACCCACTTTTGAGGACCAAAAGCAAAGATTCTAAGATGTCAGTAGGAAAAGAACAAATTTTAGTAGTCTCCATATCCACCCTTGCTGTGCCCAGCAGTATTCAGCTCTTATTATAGATGCTCAACCAATTCAAATTGGTGTCCAGATGGAATGTCTCATGTTTAAACAGTGATACTCTTTTTAGTTAGTCATAACTTAATTCACTCAAATCCCTTGGCTTGGGGTCTGGCGTCATTATGGAATTAGCTTTCATTCATTTTCAATTTAAATTAATTTTCAATAGGAAACCAATGACATTTGGAGAATAGAAAACCAAAGAATACATTTGCAAAGTTTCTATTTAAGTCTTCTGAAAAGACTGTATAATTGAATGCATTAACGTTTTAACGGTCCGCATTGCATACCAAAGCCTTCTATAATCAAGTGGCTGGTGAATAAATTCTTGGCACTCTCATCCAGTTTACTGTAACAAACAGAATAGACTTCTTTCAGGAATAAACTTTGACCACTCAGGCTAATGGGAATCCAGTTAGGTTTTTGCCAACCTCAGGAAACATCCATTATCAATAGATGCTGAGAAAATTATATTTGAAATAAGTGTTTTAGAGAGAAAATAGAAAGTGCCTCCAAGTTGACAGAAAACAGAATCCGTGATGGTATTATGATTGATTTTGGAGAGAAATAGCCGTGGATGCTTAAATATATGAATTGCTTTAAAATATTTTAGACTTGTAAGAAGGGAGATTATTGACCTAAAAGACACTAAAGTATCTCCGTGACTTGTGATTCATATATAAATACATATTAAGAGATTGCTTAAAATTCATATTATTGATCTAATTGATTGCAGCAACTCCAAGGGAGTCATTGAACTTTTGTAAATAATATATCTGGCAAAGATTGGGTTGGTGTTCACAAATTCATGGGGGCATTTCTGGATTTGATTCTGAAGGTAATTGGAATGTTACATAAAGGGAAAAAGATAGCTGGTGATAAGAGCCAATTACAAGCACCCACATTTTTTCTGGCTGAAAGTTTGTGACAGTTTTCCAGGCAATATTAAAATCAACTGTTAATTTAGCCAATATATATAAAGGGATATTACACATTTAAGACAATATTCTTCCTGGTCCCTTTGGTTAGGGTGGGAGGTTTTGGATCAAATTCTTCACACTGCTTATCTTTTATTTTTATCCTGTCATATGAGAAGAAAAGAAAATATATGCCTTAGTTGTGAGAACTCAGCCTAGAATATTTAAGAATTGCTATTCCAAAGAAATAGTAGAATACATTTTCAATTTATTAGAAGTCTCTTAAGTACTGTGAATAATTTGCAACCTCAGCTCAGGGCAAGATAAATTGGAGGAAGTAAAAGGAATAGATGTTTCAGACACCAAAAGAGATTAAAGCATTTAGGCAACTACTTGACTTCCAGAAACTATTTAACTTCAAAGATGAGTTAGAGAATGCTCTCAATCTTTAAAAATAAGTCCATGAATTGCAATCGTATCCCCATCCCATATGCCATAAAGATGAAAACAAATCAAGTCAAATTTACATCAGAGGATCCCACCTTTAAAAAATGGCATTTGGAATTTAAAAGGAAAATGACTTCCATGTGAGTGATCATGGAAGTCATCTGTTTCATACCCTATAGTTTCAAGCCCACTATAATAAATAATATACCATGTGACCAGTTGTACATGACACCTGGAAAAACTGGTTTCCAGGGCATCCTAGATGAGAATACTGTCTGTCTTCATTAGCAATGACAGTAATCAAAACCTCAGGAACAAGTTCAATCTATGCCTTCTTAAAAACATTTGCCTTTTAAAAAAAATGAGACTATTTAGGAGCTAGCAAAAAAAAAAATTAATTGTGACCCTCCTCAAGCCTTGGGCATTGCATAAATCATATTCCTTCTCTCTGAACAGTGACCTGAGTGGTAAAATGGGAAGTGTGCATTATTAGTTCAAGGATGGAAACAAGTGATTTTTTGTTCTCTTGATTATATTCTCATTGATTTAGTGGCTATAAACTGCCCGCATACTGTTAAGGCATAACCAGAAAGAGTGAAATGAGGTGGTGTTGTCAGTCATCGCCATATCATGTGATATTCAAGAAGACAACAAAATTCCTTTTATAAGGAATTGTGACTTTTTATCAACACAGTCTTAATTTTAACCAGTCATTCCTCTCCATTAATTTCCTGAGAGTACATTTGTTTAAGTTATTTGCTCATGATCAAAAACAATAGATTGGGTTATTTTGAAGTTCTTTGCTTTGTATAAGAAAGTTGGTGTGTGATGTGCACAAAATTGAAGGGTATTTGATACTTTTATGAATACCATTTTTTTCCTGTCTACAGTCTTCATAACACCTCAGTTCTATGATAAATTAAGGGAGAATAAAATCTTGAAGAGTTTAGAGTTGCATTAGTGAAAATGAATTTCAAGGACAATTAGCAACAACTCAATTCTGCTCTGTAGCCGCAGATGACAATCAGTCATACAAAGGCAGCAGAAACCTGGGTGTAGTCCTCCTTGCCCACTATCTTTTTTTTTTTTTTTTTTTTTATTATTTTATTTTTTTCCCAAAAGTTGCATTTTAATACATGTTGGCAAACATAACAGAAAAAAACAAATTATCAGAAGCTGTACACACTATTCACTGAAAACATTTGTTGAGGCAAATAGAAAAAAATTGTTACAATCATAATTTCCCACTATCTTACAATGGGTAGGAACATGGTATCTCAGTTCAGACTGCCCTGGTTCAAATATGAGTCCACCACTTACAAGCTGTGAGACTCAGAGTAAAGTTCCCATTGGTCAAAATGAGGATAATGATGTGTTTACTTTATTAGATTTTTGTGGAGATAAAATGAATTAATCTACATAAAGCATTTAGGAGATTTCCCATAAATATTTGATACTATTGTTGTTACTATTGGTATTATTAGCAAAAACATAAGTAGTAATAATTTAGATTTTACTGGTAATGAAGTATATACCCATGCCATTGAAAGAGTGTGCTAAAGAGCTAGCAAATGTATTAAAATGTGGGTGGGTAAATATGGGTGAAAGACAGTATTTTTTTTTATGCTATTGTTTCTTGTAAGTATTCTGGCAAATTGAAATTATGTCATAAAAAATGAAAAAGAAGTGCAAATAAAAATAATTGGTAAATGCAATTGTAGCTTAAAATCTAAATACTATTTTTACCATCATTAAAAATAATATCATCTAATATTTAAGGAGAATTTTCAACACTGCACTAAGTTGTATTCATACCCATGCCTCTTGTAACGCTCACAGCAACTTAGGAGGGAGGTATTTACTATCCCTTTTTTTACAGATGAAGCTATTCAGAATAGGAAGTTTGCAAATGTTGTACAGTCTGACTCTAAATAGATACACTGTGCAGTATACACAAACCTGCTATCTTAGACCTACTGGAATTGGATCTAAAGTGAGGAAAAGGTCAGAAAAATATCATAGACTAGATTTTAAATCTACCAGATGTGCTTGTGAAATCATGCTCTGCCATTCACTAGTTTTCTGACTTTGTCCAAATCCCCTCTAAATCTCAGTTTCTTCTTCTATCTAAAGAGAAGATATCTCTACCTTGTAGCTTTCAGGGATTAAATGAGTTCATAGCCTTAATAGATGATAGTTGTTGTCACCCTAAGAAAAAGTATTATAATAAACCACCTTTACATTACCTAATTACGTATATTTAGAAATAGAAAGTCATAAAGTCTGACATGACATATCTCTGAGTATGAATATATTAAGATGAGCCAGAAATATATATCATTAGGTACATATATTATTCTAAAAGAATAAAACTCTTGCTTTCTTTGCCCATTTTTTAAAGTGTCTTCAGTGAGCCCATAAAATGAACATTTAGGCAGAATTTGGTACAAAACACGAGGGGTCTTAGAAATGATAAAATTCATGAGATGATCTGCCATCCATTGTTTCTCCAAAAACCTATTGCATTGTTTCTAGAGAATAAGATTTGGGCGAGGGTTTGGGGAGACTACCTTAACCCTTGCAACTGGTTCAGGCTTGCTTCTGTAATTATCCTCTTTCAGGCTCTTTCATATGAGAATTCTATAAGGACTTGGTAAGTTAGTCAAGTATTTTCAAGTAAAAGCTCTTAATTCCATTTTTCTAACTCCAATTCAAAGAGTAAACATTTCCTGATATTTTTCTTTCAAAGCCACTTTGGTAACAACCTTTAAAATAAAATCTGAATTGGAAGGTGTCCTGGGGAGAAAGAACTATCTCCTGTATAAATAAGATCGCATCCAAAAAACTCACTAGTATCTCTGTTTTTCAGGAACTCTCTTGTGCACTTATTATGAAGCTAACAGACATGTTAAGTATAATACTTTTCCTAATCAGTCATAATTCCTAGGTGATCATTGTCAGTGTATTTGATGCCCGCATCGATATTAATTGCCCAAATTTCAGGCAGGATTAGGCAGAATACAAGAAAAATCAGACAGACCAGGAGGAAAAGGTTTCTTAAGCTATTTTAGCAGCTTAGAAGTAAATCATAAAATGTCAAGCTACAGAAATTGGCTTCGATAAATATGATTTTTCCCTGAATTAGTTCACTAAGCTTTTATCCTTTCTGAATGCTTTCAGTCAATCCTAAATACTTTAAATGCCAAGCTTAATATTGAACAGTTATGCTACAGCACCTATAGAAGATTGAAAGCCGCAGTTATTCTAGATGAGAATAAGTTATTTTATCTTCATTTAGACCCAAAAGCAGAGAAAATAATCATTGTGCAAAAAGATTATAAGCAGATGAATACTTCCAAAGAAGCCATGTCATGGTCACCAAATGGGAAAATATAAATTAGAACAAATATGTATAATCAGCTCAACCAAGTGATTGTCTATAAGATATGCCTTGCCCCCAAGCCCCTAGGAGTTAATATGACTGGATTCCTGTGAGGGAATTTGTGGTTCTAATTGTAATTTAATTTTACATTCTTAAGAGGAATTTGTATTTGACAATGACTCTAAAATTGCACACCAGCTGTCACTTGGCTTCCATAGTAGTGTAGTCTTTGCTCGATGCACATGAGTAAGTCTCAATAATACTAAAGGAACTTGTTCAGGGAAGGGTATTGTGTATTTATGGAGCTTCTATTGGAAATACTATTTTCTTCACTAAAACACACACATTCACACAAATACCAGCATTATTATCTATTTTCCATATTTCCTAAAGAAAAATCTAGGTCACCTGACTCCCCAACTGCGATTTTGCAACCACAAAGAGATAACTTGGGGTTGTAGAAAAGGCACTAAATTGAAGTCAGGAGACTGTAGAGTTCAAGACTTGGAACCACCACTTCTTAGTCTTGGACAAATCAGGTAAGCTGGCAAGAGATTTATTAGAGTCCGCTTATACTAGCTTGATTTGACTTTAAGCTCCCTGAGATCAGGAGGCATGGCATGTTTATTGCTGTATTTATAGGACATTATGCTAAGTTGGTAAATAAAATATTTCTCAGATCAATGAATGTATGTTGGCACATAATTTATTAGAACAACTTATGTATTTTTTTCCCCAAACTGAAGAGGAATATTCAGGATAACATAAAATTTCAGGGCACCTTTTATTAATGGACACCCTCAGTTTATTTTATTGGTGTAAAATACAGCTTAAGGCAGACATTCAAAACTTATTCAGAAATATGAAGAAATCAAATGGGTTATTCTTTATTTAATGTTCATAGAAGTCTACCAAATGGTGCTGTTTGTAATCAAGCAGCTGCTGTTTTATTCCCAATGACAATATAATGCTTTAATAGTTTGTTAGGAAAAAGCCCATTCATTGCTTAGTTCTGTATTTTTTCAGAACTCATGTCAGTACGTATCAATAAAGTGAAAATTAAGAAATTTGGATTTTCTTACCTACTGCTGTCAGAGTTCCTAAGAAATACGTTCTTTGAATCATCATTTTTTTCCTAATGCTTGGGACCCAGCAGGTGCTAAACCATGTTTGCTCCCTGAGTGAATTCCATAAAGGGCCACGAAATTTAAAAATATGTATATTACATTAAAAAATAAAATTTTAACACATATTTACATGTAAGTCAGAATTATTTTTGAAATTCAAATTAAAATTGAAAAGCATAAAAAATGATGAACATTATTCAGTTGCAAATTACTTTCAAGGTAATATGAGATAACGTAAGACCCCTCCCTGAACTTAAAGATTATAAATATCCATTTGCTCTATTCTAGAAGACACTCAGATTTTTTTTTCAAGCAAGCATACCTTATTTTATTTAACCTAAAGATTGGGAAGTTATGTAACCTAAAGATTGAAGATTTTTATTCACATTTCCTTCTTTATCTCAATTTGCATACAATGCAAATGTCACATACAGCTTTAATGAAATGATTTAGAAGAATGTTTTTTAAAGAACTTAATCCAGCTAATTTGCTCACTAGAAATTTATGAGGATCTTTCTAATGAAGTTTGCTTTTCTGCCTTATGCAAGACTTTATCCTTGTTCAGTGACAGTTAGCAATGTTTTTAAAACACTCAGCTATTGATGGTTTCATCAAGAGCAGAATTATTTAATAAACTTCACAATTCTCAACTTCAGTGTTAGAATTGTTTTCCCTGAAGCATTTCTCAAGGTATGAGCAGCTTGCATTCTCATTATTCTCCAACTCATCTTATTACAGCAGGAAAGCAAATATTATTGAATTGAAAAGGGGAATGAAAATAAACCATGAGAAAATATTTGTTTCTCCAGATGTTCTAGAAACACAACTTTCTCCCAAGTTTCTCCAATAAGCACTTAAAATCTGGTGCTAAGTCAACAAATAACTACTATGAATTTGGGGGGAAATAGTGAAATATGAATGGTAGAAGTTGAATTTGTTGAGGTGATACTGCTTGTGGTTTCTGAAGAAATGGGTAGAGGCATCCCTTGGGACTGAGGCTGGCCTCTCCAAATGACTGGCATCCTGGGGAACATTTGCGGCAGGGTATGCCTACTAGTTTGTAAGGCAAAGGAGATACCCCAGCTAAAGTTTATAAGAAAGATAGTACCCAAAATGAGATCACTTAATGGGATCATGGCTTGTCTGAAACTTGATGGAAGTTCCTTGGACATAGAAGTTTAAGTTTTAAACCAGGATCAGCTCAGGAAAGCTACTTTGGTCTTCCTAAGACAGAGAATACTCTGAACGCAAGATTCACACTAAACCCTGGAAAATTCCAGGCAAGCTGCGATGAGTTACTCACTCTACAATACTAACATAATGTTAAGGACATAGGAGGTAATGAAAAGTTTAGGACTGCAGAGTGAAAATGTGGATGCTGAAGACAGAAACCAATCAAGCAATGAAAAGGACGAGGGTGAGATAATGGCCTTGAATTAATTACCCCTTCCTTAGCTTGGTTACTATCTAGCTACCTGTACTGAAAAATACATTTGAATTCACAATTTGCTTCTGCTACCTGTGAGCTTTGAAACAGGGCAAAATGTTCAGTTTTCTGTCTCAGATTTTCACCCAAGCAGTGAAGCTAATAATTCTTTCTTGTAGAATTCTTATGGGCAGCATATCAGATGCTTTTAGATGAAAGATATAACATACAAAGTTGTTGGTATTACTATTCAAATTCATTTGACTTTACAAGTTGAGAACTAGAACAAAAAAAATGGGAAGGGCACCAATGTCACAAAATCTAGACTTCTGTAAATTTTTCCACTTTCCTTTTTATTTACTTAGTTTAAATTTTTCATGATTTTTATTAGTCTTAATATATTAGTGAGTGCCTTATATGTTTCTTAAAATGTCTTTTACAATATTCAGACATTATGGTTTTCTTTTGAAAAGGTAAGGGCTAAAGAGTATACACAGCTTTGTGAAAAACCTAGAGAGACACCAGGGCAATTAAATATTTTCAATCAATATTAGAAGTTCAATCCACAGCATCTTCCAAATACCCCCCTTTTCCACTTGGAACCTTTCAGATTTTAGAGACAGAATGCAAATATTGATGTTTAAAGCTCTTTCAAATATATACTACCAATTAAAGCAGTAAAGCAATAGATAATTGATTACTTTTTGACCTTTGAGGACTCATTTAGGGGATAAATATGGTTGCCAATTAAAGGACACAATTCAAAACCTCACTATGAAACAAGTTTTCACAATCCTCTACTTTAAAAAATTTAAAATGAAAATCATACTAGTAATTATAGAGGAAAGGGATTTCAAAAGAGATAATAGGGGATTTAGAGATTGTCATTTCTGTTTTCTACCTAGGTAGGATGAGTGAAACACTGGCTAGAGAAATATCATACTTCAAATCACTTAGTTACTTTTTTTCTGAGTTTTAGGACCTAAATTAAGAGGAGAAGAAAAATAATAATAATTCATTTTCAGTATTGTGAAAGATAGTTTTTTTTAAATGTTATCCTATATTGGATTATTTTGACTGACATATAGATAATAAATGGAAGATGGCCTAGAATGGAAAGAATAAATCCTTGTTGTTTTCTAATAGTGATTTCTAGGAATCACAATCTTTCTAATAAATAATTCCCCATTATTTATTTGACACTTTCAAATGTCATCCACAATTAACAAAAGAAATTATCATTGAATTTTTAGAAATGATTTTTTACTCAAAGACAAAAATATTCTAATGTAAAATAAGTCACTATCTACTTAAATGGGAACTTACTGTTTCAAACAAGGATTTGAAGTTTATCATAAATATATACAGAGTATGGGTATGTGCATGTGTGTGAGGGAGACATTTCCACAATGGATTAGTACTATCATCCAACAAGTAAAAGTATGATTGGTAAATATTTTCCAGGTAACTAGCAATTTTACTTGGAAAATCTGTTTGAAGGAGTATAGAAGGATGAAATATGAATCCATGAAAGGTAAATTAGAACAATCAGAATGTAACTGGAAACTTGGGATTTCATCACATAAATAGTAGTAAAAGATAATTGAAATTGAAATCACTCATCAGATTAAATAGATTCAATGGTTTAAGTATGTAAAAAAATGCAAACATAACTGCAAAATATTTGCTACTTAAATCTTCCATGCGAGAGTTGGAATATGGATGAGACAAAGACGTTCAGTCAAATTTGGAGATCCTGTTGATTCTACTTTTCTCATGTCTTCTTATATCTATGTACCACTTTTCACTCTACTTGCAATTACCAATTCTCACTCTCACTCTCTAAAATAGAATATTCCTTTTTTTATTCTCCAAGTTCTGCTGAGTAATTCAAAAAAGTTTCAGACCAATAATTGACTTCAGACCGATAATGTGCACAGCAGTGTGACTGAGGGTCTGAAGTCAAAAACCACTATATGATTCTCATGGCTGGCCTTCCATGATTAAGTACTGGCTACGTCTGCAGGCTCACTCTTTCATACCTGTCATCTAATCCAGCCACAGTGTGTCTTCAGCTCCATAAAGCATGTGCTTATGCTTTGTTTAAGCAGATCTCTAACTTGAGATATCTCTCTACCATCTATCAACTTAGATCTTAAAACACAACTCAGTTGTAACTTTTCTGTACATGTTATTTCTGTCCTAACATTGTAGGTAGTCATGAAACCGTTGGCCTTCTAAGGCTGTGAGTTCCATGGGCTTGATGATCATAGTCACAATCCGATTTGCAAGGCATTGCATAGCGTTTGGCCTAGATGTAGATTTAATACATATTTATGGACTTGAAATATTAGCTAATCAGGCTTCAAGCCGACCTTCCAATGTAGGTGAGAGAAACATAAGGCATTTGCAAATACACATTCTGAGAAGGTTTTGCACCAAGAATATTGTCCTGATTTTGAATACAAATCACTAAAAGTCATACTTCACTTTATCATCTCTATGAATGCAAATGGAATCTATTATATACAGTTGCAAATTAAAGGCATTTTTAGAATTATTAAACATTAGCCTGCTTCTGCAGAAAATGTGCCTTTTTAATTTTTAAATCAAATAAAACATAAGGTCACTCTTATACTGTGTTAAGAAACATGTGAAGCTAAATATGATTTAAAATAATATCTTCTATATAATTGATGCTGTATTTGAAAAACCTCACTTGATTGTCTGTTAAATAAAGATATGTTTTCCTCTTTCTCTATTAAATGATATTTTGTCCTTGTAACAATTTCCTGCAAGGCATTAGCTTTCAGCAGTTGTCTCTTATCAAAGTAGACAAAGCTTTCAACTTAATTGAATTTGAAAAGTACAAAGATTGAACTGACTTCCAAAATGTATGTGGTAGTTTTAAAAACACAAACAAAATGGATGAAACTGGCAGGTTGGCTTAAGTATACCAGTGGAAGAAAAAGTATAATAAAAAGACAATTTAATTAAAGACAGAAGTGTCAATAAAAATGAGATTATGTATACAATGAAATTTATGATAATGAACTTGAATTTTTTTAGACTTCAAAATATCCAGCTATGTATACAATCTTTAAAAAATTAAAAATAATGTATATTAGGGATTCCATCAATGTAGATATATTTATGTAGAAGCATTTGTCAATACGATAGTCTCCCCCAAGCATTAAAAATGCCTGTAAGCAATAAAAAGTAATTTAATTTAAGGGAAGATAAAGAGAAAAGCAATCACTAAGCAAGAAAGCTGAAGTAACCTGATACCTACACATCTGTTTTGTACTATGCCAGTTCTGCCTTTTCATATATCACTTTGACCAAGTCACTTCAAATTCCTAGACCTTAAAATTGCATAAAAAATAAATCAAATGTCTTTCTACTGCAACACGTCTATGTTTTCCAATGCATCACATTCAATCTCCATGTGAACTAATGAAAGGCTGGGGGATATAGAGGTCTTTCCTTTTTCAGGAGGCATTTCTTATTGTTAGGAAAATTTCCTGTACTTTCTGTGCTGGGGATCAGGAGGAAAGGAACAATGAAGCATAAAATGTATGCTTTCTGACATCCAGTATTAGTAATGAGTTATGTAGTATGAGCATAGCTGTTATACAGTTGTTATTATATTCATGTAAAAGTCTATGCTGATAGGCATCTTCATTTCTCATGAGTAAACACTTAGAAATGGAATGCCTAGATCACATGGTAGGTACATGTTAACTTTAAGAAAGACTAACTATTTTTCAATTGGTTATATAATTCAGAGTTTCAACTATTTCATGTGCTTGCCAGCAGTTGGTATGGGTAATTTTTTAAAAGTTAGCATTCTGTTAGATATGAAATAGTATTTCAATGTAGTAGTTTAATTTTTAATTTCCCTAATGATAAATGACATTGAACATCATTTTTATGTGCTTATTTGCCATTAATACAACTTCTTTGGTTGTATTCATGCAATTCTCTTTTTTTGTGAGGATACCAGGGATTGAATTTAGGGGCACTCAAACACTGCACATCCCAGCCCTATTTTGTATTTTATTTAGAAACAGAGTCTGCCTGAGTTGCTTAGCACCTCGCCATTGCTGAGGCTGGTTTTGAACCCACTACCTCCTGCCTCAGCCTCCTGTGCTGTTGGGATTACAGATGTGTGCCATTGCACCCAACTATTTGTGCAGTTTTAATTACACTTTTTTTGTCTACCTGAAATTGAGTTTGAGTTACTCTTTTATACTGGATTAAATTACTTTCTTGAATAAATATTTTGCAGATATTTTGTCTCTGACGGTAACTTTCATTTTCATGAAAGTTCATTTTCATTAACAGTGCCTTTCAAAGAACTGAAATTGTCAGTTTTGACAAATAATTTATGATTAGTGTTTTTTTTGCCTATTTATGAAATCTTTGCCTAAGCAAATGTCACTCAGATTTTCTCCCCGTGTTATCATCTAGAAATTTTATGGCATGTTATGAATGATCAAGGTTCATATGGACATTTTTCACATGGATATTCGATTGTTACACTATAATTTGTTAAACATTTTATTATTCCCATTAAATTACCTTAATATCTTTGTCAAAATCCATTTACCATGTATGTCTGAGTATAGTTTAGGTCTCCCTATCCTGTTTCATTGATCCTAGTGCATACCTTTTTAACAATACAAATGTCTAAATTATTGTGGTTTTATAAATCTTTAAATCAGATAGTTTACATTCTCCAATTTTTTTTCTTTTCAAAAGTATGTTGGCTGTAGTTGTTTTCTACTGCTGCATGATATCAGAATGGTAGTAACTTTAAAAACTCATTAATTACTTCATAGTTTCATTAGATCAAAAATCTGAGCACAATATGACCAGGTTTCCTGCTTAGGGTTTCAAAGCAGAAATCAAGAAGTCTACTAG